>VWZZ01000302.1:508158-548928 GCA_013399095.1 Psophia crepitans | reverse complement strand
GGGGACACCTCCTCCTATCGCGAGAGGCCATAGGGTATAAGAGGGGCGGCGCGGGGGGGGGGGGCCATTTGGCCGGCGGTGCGCGGGGGAGGCCGGGTGGGGAGGTGCGCGGCTCGTTGGCTCTCTCCGGGCAGGGGCTGTCGGACCGGCTGCCAGCATGGGTGACCAAGCGCTCAGCTTCCTCAAGGACTTTTTGGCTGGTGGGATCGCCGCCGCCATCTCCAAGACGGCTGTCGCCCCCATCGAGAGAGTGAAGTTGCTGCTGCAGGTGAGGAGGCGGTGGGGGCCGGGGGGAGCGGCCCCGCTGGCAGCGGTGGGGCTGCGCCACAGGTGGGTGCCGGCGCGGCGGGCGCCGGCCGGCGTGACTAAATATGGGAAGGAGCTCGGCCGGCTCCGGTTACGCGGGAGCTGGCCGGGCCCTTCAGCACCGCCTCGGGAGAGCGGGAGCCGGGCCAGGCGGCGGGGCCGGGCCCGTTCTGCCCTTCAGCTGGCCGCCGTGCGGGGTGACCCCTGCAGCGTCCCCCGCTCCGCCCTCCCACCCTTCCTTCCTGTCCCCTGTACAGGTCCAGCATGCCAGCAAACAGATCACGGCAGAGAAGCAGTACAAGGGCATCATTGACTGCATAGTCCGCATCCCCAAGGAGCAAGGCATTATCTCCTTCTGGAGAGGCAACCTGGCCAATGTCATCCGGTACTTCCCCACCCAGGCCCTCAACTTTGCCTTCAAGGACAAGTACAAGCAGATCTTCCTGGGGGGAGTGGACAGGCACAAGCAGTTCTGGCGCTACTTTGCGGGGAACCTGGCATCCGGGGGTGCTGCGGGAGCCACCTCCCTCTGCTTCGTCTACCCGCTGGATTTTGCCAGGACCCGGCTGGCGGCTGATGTGGGCAAGGGAGTCAGTGAGAGGGAGTTCACTGGGCTGGGCGACTGCATCATCAAGATCTTCAAGTCTGATGGCGTGAAGGGCCTGTACCAAGGATTCAGCGTGTCTGTCCAGGGCATCATCATCTACAGAGCAGCCTATTTCGGGGTTTACGACACAGCCAAGGGTAAGAAGTGTGTGGAGAAGTGACTGCAAGGGAAGACCCATCCAGGTTGCCCAGGGAGGTGGTGGAGTCACCGTCCCTGCGGGTGTTTAAGGAGAGGTTAGACGCGGTACTGAAGGACATGGTTTAGTGGTTAATAGGTGGTGGGGGGATGGTTGGACTAGATGATCCTTGAGGTCTCTTCCAACCTTAATGATTCTATTCTATTCTAAAGGCACTCTAGGGCACTTGACAGTACAGGGACAAGCAGGGCTTGGCTCAGCCCCAGTTCAGGGTGCTAGTGCTCGGATATGCATAGGTGTCTGTGAAACGCATTCCTACCTGCCTCAACTTGCTGCTCTGCACAGAAGCCTTGGGTTTGCTGTGTTTTCAGACCCTTTCCAGTTTCTCTGTTTTAAAGCTTGCACAGATGGGCTCATGTGGTAGCTTGTTACTCATTGTGGCTTATGACACAAGCCTGAGAAGGTTCTGCAGGAGAGGTCAAGGAGCATGAATAGGGCTTAGATTCCAAAAATCCAACAGTTCTATAGACTTGTTTCCCTCCTGGTACTTGATCATAGTCAAATATGAATGAAGGGAGAAGTTTCAGGCTTGATTGAGTGACTCCTGGGGTTGGAAGGGGATTGTTCCTTCCACAGCTGTCTTGCCCACAACCCTCTGCCTCTGTACTGACTCTGCTCATTTCTTCTTGATGGCAGGTATGTTGCCTGATCCAAAGAATGTGCATATCGTAGTGAGCTGGATGATTGCCCAGACTGTCACTGCAGTAGCAGGGTTGGTTTCTTACCCTTTTGATACTGTGCGACGTAGGATGATGATGCAGTCTGGCCGAAAGGGAGGTAAGTATGAGTGGTCCTATAGTGTTCTGGCAGCAGAGAGTATCTCTTTATTGCTGTATGATGGGAGATGCTGGGTACTTTGTCTTATGGAAAACTAATAACCTTACTGGAATGCTTAAAAAAAGCTATGGGAAACACATTGCTGGTTATTTGTCATCTTCACTCCAGAGGTTGAGAGCTGATTTGTTTTGATTTTCCATGTGGAGAATTAAAATTATTTTTCTTGAATTGATTAATTAAGCAAACTATAGCTGAGACTTTAAAATTCCTTGTTGTTTTATATTTAAAAATTGAAACAGACTTGTTGTATAACTTCAAGATTTCTGACCTTTATGTCTTTTTTCACAGCTGATATTATGTACAAGGGCACAATTGACTGCTGGAAGAAGATAGCTAAAGATGAAGGATCCAAAGCGTTCTTCAAAGGTGCCTGGTCAAATGTGTTGAGAGGCATGGGCGGAGCTTTTGTATTAGTACTTTATGATGAAATCAAGAAATATGTCTAAAACTTAACATCATAATGCAGTTCAATTGTTCTCAATAGCCTATTTTTTAAAAAAGTTGATTGTGATGTAATGGACAACAAAATATTTCCTAGGGAAACAGAATAAAATTTGAGTAACATATCTGGTTGAGATGAGGATGCATACATTAAAGTCCACTACACCACAGTTACATTTTGTATGAAAATTCCTCCAACATTTGTATTGGAACCTGTGTATATATTATACCTCAAATTTCAGGTAATACATTTTGTCTAGAGACAAGACTTAAGTGGTCTATACCTCGTTTAAAATCTAATATTTTGAACTCTCAACAGAATGAGATCTTCAGAAATACCTATTGTACTAAGTAATGTCTCAAGCTACCCAACAGTGTGATGACACTTAAAACATGAATTAAAATGTTTTCTTCTAAAGCTGTATTTTTAATATGGTATCAAGTGAAAAGCATGTCTGAAAATATAAACTATACTAAAGCACCAGGCTGACTTCCTCACTGCAGCCTCTTCACTGACAAAACTATACAATCGTGGTTGAAACCGTAATCTGATTTTTCAAACATACTTAGAATATGGAAATAGTGTTTAAAATTCCCTGTATCTTCACAAAGCAAAAGTTGTCTGCTCTGATGTTCAATTGAACTAAAACTGAAATAATGAAATAAATTAATGTATTAATGAACTTTTCACTGTTTTCAGTACACTGAACACATTACAAGTACATATCTTTTAAGGTGATATGCTAATCAGCACACCATTGGTGATGGTCTGGTACTGCTGAAGCATCTTGAAAGTTTTTCAACAGAGCTTTAGGTAGGTGGAATGGTTATTGATAATTCTCAAACAGCAAAACCAAGTGGATTTGGCTTGAGGGTACTGCAGCTAGTTGTCTTACAGGTAAAGTACCATACATATAATCTTAGCTGCTTTGATAGTTCATGTATATTACGCTTAACTTTGAAGTAAGTGTGTCTTCTTTTGACAGTGAAGTCATTGCTGCTTACTCTATTTGAAGTCTAGAATGGAATATGTCTGAGTTATTTTAACTGTACTTCCAACTATACCATTATTAATAACAACTTGAGCTATGAATTATCAGTGAGATCAGAACATGCTCAAGACAGATGACTTAAACTTTAGATGCTGTGTAGTTGTGAACTCACTGAAGAATATGTTCTCCAATTAGGCCAAGGAGGGAAAGTGAGTTGTGTCCCTTTCAGTGGTTCAGTTAGGCTACAGATAAACAAATGTTTAAGTTTCCACCTACGAAAAGGGGTAAGGCTAAGCAAGTAATACTCAAATAAGCTTTTATTTCAGCTGCATCATCCTACCATGGAGAAGTAAGATGCCCTCATGGATTTTTGATAAAAATTCTGGAATACTTGCTATTTTCAGTGCCTTAGGGTAAAAAAGAACCGTGGAAACAAATGTTGGAATTGTGTTAAGCTGTACTTGAAGGTAAAAGGCTGACTAGTTAGTTACACAGCTGGCAATTTCCACACTGAGCATAAACTGCAAAGCAGATGCCTGAGCTAGTAGAATTGATGAGTGAACAGTATTGCTGTAGTGAAGGGTTATTACTGCCCGAGATGGGGACATTCTTGCAGGTACCATCACTGCTGTAAGCTGCCTTTCCCTGACACCTGATCTCTCAGCATTGCTTGGGTGAAAGCTGCAGCAGTTCAATGTGTGAAAGCAAGCCAATGCAGAGTATTATCCCTTGCTTTGTGAAAATAAGAGTAGAAATGGAACAGGTCTCCCCAAAAAATGTATTTGTAGACACCATCTTCATTAATGTTGCATGGGACTCTCATGGACTGGGAGCACATTATTCTGTAACTTTCATAATTGGGTGTGGATTAACTGGATTAACCAGTTCTGTGAGCAGCAGTAAATGGAGAGCCAAGAGACTCACATTTTGATCAGTTCTAAGTTCTGTGCTTTGGCTTCCAGTTATCCCTTTCCTATATTTGAAATTCATGTATTACCAGATGCAGGTAGTCCTAGCTCTCTGTCATTAGTGTGATGGACAACGTGTGTCTGCTACAGATTCAGACCAGCAGCTCCATTCTCCCTGAAGGCAGGCACATGCTACTAAAACAGTATCTGGAAGCAGCATTTGGAAAAAAAAGGGGTCCAAAAATTATAGTCTTATTTTTAAATTACCTAAATTTAATTTTTTTTTTTTTGCTTTCGATCTGTCCTTATTTCATTGCTTTTCTTTCATGGTCACTATCTCAGACACTTTTCTAGATACCTGGTCTGTTTTCTTCCCAATAGATAACCAAGGTTGCAACTTGTTGAACTGTAGGTTCATAAAGAAAATCTTTCTACTCGTTTTCAAAGTGCAGTACTCTCAGTTAAAATCTTTATCTGCCTGCTTCTGCCCTTTGTCTTCCTTTTTTCCTTCCTCCACACATTCCTAACAGTTCCTTATGAGAAGCTGGCTAATGTGCTGCAACTATTAATTTCACATTCACCTTGGTGGCAAGGTTGCATATGACATTTGGATGTTTTAGAGAAGATTTAAGTTAGCTATGAAGATGCCAGACAACAGATTGTAATATGCAGAGGTATTAAACCTTGGTGGGAAGCATATGTGTGAATGAGCAATAAGAGAATTAAGAGGAAGAAAAAAAGAAATTTCTGATGAGCATAAATGAAAGAAGTTACTACATGCCAGGGAGGAAAAAAAAAGGCAAAAAACGGGATGAGTAAAGGCTATTAAAAAGGAGAGTGAGGAATATCTGTGCAGGAAGATTCCACTGGGGTGAGACAATACGTAAAATACACATGGAAAACACAGGTAAGCAGCTCTTTATTTCTGCTTGAATGCTTATGCACATGCACACCCTGTGGCAGATTCCAGGCAGTACTCTCCCTAAAGATACCCAGGGTAAGAGTTTGAAATTGTCAGTGAAATAACTATTCACCTGAAAGCAGCTCTGCACTGAGTCTGTGGCACTCAGCACCACACTTACTTGAAAGTGTAACCTAAAATAAAACCATCAGCTCTGCAAAGCCCGGAAAAATAGGAGACTTTGCCGATAAGTCTCCAGTTACTCTTTGAATTCTGGTCAAATAAACCTGTTGTCACAGACATTTGATACTACTGCCCCAATCCTTTTCTGCCTTTGCAATAGTTAGTCACTGACTAACAGGCAAAAGCCTGCATCAAACCTGTTATTCCCTTGCAACTCACACTTGAAGACTGGGAAACCTGCCCTGAATAGCCTGGTAATGTATCATACTAACATAGGCAGCCAAAGTCCACCTACCATGCAGCATATACTGTACTGCCCAGCTCTGAAAGGACACTACCTTGGGAGGGAACTGAGGTACACTATGCTTTTGGATGAGATGAAGTTAGGAATTTCGGGTGGGTCTGAAAGATTGGCACATCTCTAAAGGGTGTAGTGTACTGCAGAGAGTGGGAGAAGCTACGACAGCAGACAACCTTCCCTGCCTTTCTGAAGGTGACAACCTCCACTCTCTGCCCTACACTTGTCATTGAAGCAGCAGCCATCAGTTCTCTAAAAGCCATAGGGAAGAGTAAGACATGGCAAGAAGCATAGCAGAAGAAAAAAAACCTCTGCAAAGCTGTTCAAAACCCAGAAGAACATTCCATCTGCAGGGGTGCCACAGTTAACGGTTATTAGATAGTCTCGGCTGGAGATGGAGAGTCCTGCCAGCCAGCCTAGGATGACAGGGAAAGAAGCATCACGTCCCAGGTGGCAAATCGCAGCCACCCATGTTCTCCTTGTGAAGTACCTCTCACTTTACACCAGAAAGATCTCTCCATAGCACATTCTAGTCCCAAGAGCCACTTTGCAGAGATAACCAAGATGTCCTTTTTTTTTTTCTCCTCCAAGCTCTGACCACATGTAATACAGTGGAGAGAACTATGGGTTTGTATGCAGTCAGAGCCCAGAACAAAAATCACGGAGAACAGCATTTTTAGGGCTTTGTAGTGAGTGAGACAGGTAGTCGTGGAACCAGAAGTGACAACTACAAGGATCAATGGTTGCAAAATCCTGTCTCATCTTGGCCAGGAGGAGAGTTACCAGGTAACAGCAGAAACAGTATTTTTTCCTACAAAAATCTTGCTCAGATTATTTAACTTAATGAAGACCTGTCAACATGGGTTATTTTAGAAAACCCACACCAAAGTCACTAACAGGTCAAGTATATAGATGAATAAACCAATTCTTTGCATTTTCCTCCACTAAAGGTAGTACAAAACACTTTTCCCACAACCTCCTTTGCACTTTACTATCAATTATAAAATTCTGACAGAAGCCACTGCAATGAAAAACAATTAATGTTAAATATTTATTTCTTATGATTTACAAAAATGACATACAAAATTGACAGTCTTACATACCAAAGTTAAATAAGATGAAGCAATTAGAAGTAATCCATTTTGTGAATTCCTTCACAGGAAAAAAAAAAAAAAAAGATATCATATGAACATTCAAAAGTATTTAAACTGTGACCCTGACATTCACATTCAAGGACAAAAATCTTTAAATAGTGAATAATTTTAATTAGCACAATAGTACCAATAAATACAGCAGCACTATGCAAAAATTTCCTTACAGTCCCTATCAATGAATAATAATTGCAATAAAAATCTGTTTGCCACAACGCTGCTTAAAGTGAAAAGTTCAAATATTGTCAAACAGCTAAATTCAATCCGCAGGTCACCAGGTGCAGAAGCTCTGCCAAACTATCACAGAGGACCAAGTAAAAAGTTTGTTAAAATGTAGAACACCTGAAAGCCTAAGCCCTCATGCAAGCAGGAGCAAAGAGTAATAAACTTTCTTTTTCACAGGGCTAAGACACAGCATGACTGAATACAGCTTTTTTTTTTTCCTTTATGCATAATACAAAGATATTTTCTGTATCTCTCCTGGGAAGAAGCTGGGGAAGCAAGCAGGGCTCCTGCAACATCCATGGATAGTGGCATGACAATTTATGCTCTTTATACAGTCCTACAAAATAAGCTCACTGAAAGTTTGCCTTTATGTATAGAAATAAAGCGTACCACTTACTATTTGCAATTACCAATTCCATTACTTTTTATTCCCTTGTAAATGGATGTTGCTACTGAAGCTTATCAGACACTACTATAAATATTTGGTATGAACGTGACATTAAAGAACAGGTTGAGAAGCGCCTTTTTTTTTTTTTTTAAAATACTGGTTAGTAGTTGCTCTCAAAATCAGGTGTTCAAGTTTCCTGCAGCTCAAGTTTCTATCTCCCTGCCAAGAAAGGTGAGGATCTGCGAAGGCAGGGCCATGACACATTTCCCTTGCTTAGTATTGTCTAGCTTGGGAAGGAGCTAAAACTTACTCTTGTCTAGAGTGAATCTGAAACTGTTGTTCACTTCGGTCTTTACTCTTGTTCAAATAGTATCAGATGCTTCTTTCCTACACAAAGGTCCCAATACAACTTCCAAATATTTTTTTTTAATCTGGAAGAGACACAGCCTTGAATACAAAACAAAGTTCAGCACCTGGAGTGCAAGAGTGGCAGAACAGCATCTTCGGCAGCCTCAGTGTTCTAGCTAACCACGCAGAAATACACAACCTGCTATTCACCTCTTCATGCTGCTGTAAAGAGAAGATTCTTTTAGTCATAAGAACATGACCCACGAAGTTCAGAAGGCTTACCTAAAGTCAGGATGAAAAGCAAGGAAAACCTAGAAATTGAACATATGCTTATGAGTTTAATGCAATATTTTAAAATACTATTATTTTAAAGATTTTCTTTACATCTTGTACTTATAGTGCAGCACTTCTTCCATGTTAGCGATACAAATTCCACTTATTGAGATTAAAATAATAACTAGTAATTTCTATTTAACTTCTCATTTAAATACCTCCTTCTCTTTTGTAAGTTCTTCCTATCATAGAAAACACTGACTGAAGTGAAAGCATTTACTTAAAACCATTTTATAAGCAATTATATAATATGCAATGCATTTTAACCACTGAATGCAGAAAACATTTTTGCACGTAGAATTTACAAAAGCACTAAAAATAGAAGCCTGAGGATCATCTCAGAATGCGAGGCAAAGAACGCACTTATAGCCAAGCAGCACGAACATTAGTGGGTTTAGGTCTCTGTAAGGCCCCACTGGCTGAATCAGACACAGGTTTTTCATTCCTCTGGCTCACTGTACTTGGTACGGCGGATACTCTTGAAGTTCCTCCTGTTGACACACACACACACGAAAGAGAGAATGCTTATGCTTAGTACAACAGAAAACTTCATGCCATACAGTACTGCAACGCTCATTACCATAGTTTCCAGGAAAAAAATTGAACAAATTTTTTGTTTTGTTTTGTTTTTAAAGCTGCTGGAGCAAGTCCAGAGGAGGCCACAAAGCTGATCAAAGGGCTGGAGCACCTCCCCTATGAGGACAGGCTGAGGGAGCTGGGGTTGTTCAGCCTGCAGAAAAGGCGGCTCCGGGGAGACCTAATTGCAGCCTACCAGTTGTTCTAAAGGGGCCTACAGGAAAGCTGGAGAGGGGCTGTTTACAAGGGCAGGGAGTGACAGGACAAGGGGGAATGGGTTTAAACTAAAAAAAGGGAGATTTAGCTTAGATATGAGGAAGAAATTCTTTCCTGTGAGGGTGGTGAGGCACTGGAACAAGTTGCCTAGAGAAGCTGTGGAGGCCCCATCCCTGGAAGTGTTCAAGGCCAGGTTGGATGGGGCTTTGGGCAACCTGGTCTAGTGAAGGGTGTCCCTGCCCATGGCAGGGGGGTTGGAACTAGATGGTCTTTGAGGTCCCTTCCAACCCAAACCATTCTGTGGTTCTATGAAATCAGAGCAAATTGAAAATAAATCCAAAGCGTTATGAGTTCTTTGTAAATGGTCAGGACAAAAAAATTCAAGCCTATGCCATAGCACTGTGGGTCTTTAACCCCACACGTATGGAACTATGGGGACACATGATCTACTTCCAAAGTAGATACAATTTCTAGGAGAAACAAGGCTATCAGTAGATTTACATTTTCTGAATAAAAATATGACACTTCGGTATTTTTGTATTTTTTCCCCTTCTTTTCTCCTTTCAATAAAAGGTACTGGCAAAATGAGAAATATTACTTTATGACAGTGATTTTTTTTACCTTCTTGGAAAAGATGATTAACAAAACAATTTATTAGAAATTTAGGATGTTAAGTAAACAATTCACATGGTCATCATACTTTTGGTACGATTTAAAAAAAAACAACTTCAGTGTTTTCTGTGATGAATGACCAATCTAAGGAAGACAGAGAAAGGAACTTATTTTCTGTTCTTAGCATTAAGTGCTTCACAATTCTGAATTATAAAACACACGTGCAAAGAAATGCAAGAATCTGCAACTTCAGAGTACTTACTGGAAGGACTAAGCTGGCTGAAAGCAGATTTTCCTCTTCTAACAGACGGTGAAGAATTTAGATAACTCATCTGGCGCTGATAGTCCATCAGTTGTTCAGAACGCCTCATACCAGCTGTTGGTTTCACTGCTTCCAGTCTTTTCAGGAAAGCCTTAATATCAAAGAAAAATACCATCGAGAAAGGATGAAAAGAAGCTACAAAACAAATGTTCCCAAGCTGATTTTTATTTGAACTGAAAAAAACCCTCCACATTTTTAGCATTGCACAACACAAACTCCTCCCCTGGTGACCAGCATAGGCTAGTCTCCTCACGCTCAAATCTTTTTGCGGTGTTAGAAGATGACATGAATAGAAGGCATCCCTTGCACATCATCAGTTCTATGTTGAGTACATCTTTAGTACCCTGTAATTCTCTGTACTTTATAACAACTTGAAATAGCACATCTGTTTGGTGATAGTAAAGGTGGTTGGAAGATGGTCTGCACTCTTCTAATCCTACCTTCGGTTACTCTTCTAAATTCCCAGAAGGATGAGAAGGCGTGTTTTTTTAATCTTTGCTTTGCAAACACACTCAGACCATTTTATATTGCCCTACAGGATGCCCAGAAAATTATTGACCTCAGTTCTGTGAGGGTAATGTAAAAAAAAAAAGCACAACCATCCATGAGACACTATTTCTTTCATCTATAACGTAATTTTAAGACATTCTAGTTGAAGTTATTGTTATAATGTCTTGTTGACATTAACCCTGGCAATAATGCAGCAAGCATTAAATTAGAACAGCTACTGACATAGCTGTATTTTGTAAGATACAGTTAGTTTCCCATTCTGCATAGCTATTACTACTTGAAGGAGGATTAAGAAATCTCCATTATCTAAAACAGGAACGTGATAGCAAGACAAATTTGGAAGTACCCAGCTAGTTAACAACTTCACCTTTTTAGTATGTGTTACCTCCAGTGCTTGCCTTGCGTAGATCTATATATTCCTCCGCTAACCAATTTCAATGCATTTGATGGCCTACAAACATTTGGCAATGACAAAACCATTGCCAGGTAGGGTTATGACACATACTCTATCAGTGAGAGACAATGCAAACAGTGATTATATAAGTCTCTAAAGCAGTAAAAATACTTCTGTAATAAGGATGTATTGTCTAGGTGCATACTTAAATGATAGAAGTCAAGAGTCTGTCTGTGTAGTCATTAAACTGCACTTTTAATGAAACAATCATTCTTCTCCACTCCTAAGCAGGTACTGATTTATTTGACTTTAAAAAAAGAATAAAAAAAAAAATACAGAAAGTGACTCAGGAAATAGTATAGTATTCACAGGATGTCAGTTGTCATTGTCTAGCTGTAATAGGAATCGACAAAGTCTTGGTAGCTCATGTATTAGCACTGGAAACCTGCACAGAGTGCACAACAGAGAAAGGACAAGTGATTTTGGCTCAGACATATGTCACACGCGCTTGCGTCAAGTGCCAGTCAGTTCACTGTCAAGTGGAAATACCTAAGTAAGCAAAAGTCAAAGGAAGGACTTCAGCTAGAAATAGCTCACTAAAGCCAGCTGCAGAACATGAAATGGTAGAACTTGTTGCTAAACAGTACATACAACATTTTATTCACAACTTCATCTGCATCTCCTAACACAACTACATACATTTAGAGTTGCAGAGATCACTTATTTATTCTCACTATTAAAAATGGAAGTGTTCAGTTCAATCTCAAATGGATCAGGTAAATTGTAGAAGTGACTCTCCTAAGAGAGTTGAGCAGGAGTCTTTACTCCAACTGTAACAGCCTTGTGGAACTGGCGTACCTTAATACTGCAGTAATTTCAAGCTTGATTTTGAGCATACAATATTTACATATGCCCATTTTATTCTAGTTTATATACAATTCTCTGCTTTTATGCCTGTGTTTTGACAGGTATCAATTCTCCATTACTAAAGAAAAAAACCAGACCTCTCTCAGTACTAAAACAATACTTTTTGAACAGGTTAACCCTGCATTTGATACTGCATTTCCTGAGCTACGAAAAGCAGATACAGATTCTGTGGTGCAGAAGTGTTCCAAGAACAGCTCTTCTAGAGAATGAGAGAACAGCTCCTGTGTTTCCCTTGCCCTCTGCTGTGAATTGTACCAAGGGCATGTTAACTTACATGCTATTTGTGGTCGTGAATTTTGCAGTTTGCAGAACGGCCTGCTGCATACAGAAATGAATTCATTACCACGTTGAAATGGCAGTCCTGACCTACTAAATCTGTAACCTGGAACCAGTATGATTCTTATGTTCTTACCAACCCTACAATCTTGGAAGTCCTTAACCAAGCAACTACCTTGAACAATTTTTTTTCTTTTTTCGTTTATACATATAAATCTATGAATTCTTTCATTAGTTTCTGCTTTTGAGAAATGGACTGAAGAACAGTGCCACTTTCCTTCTTCTTTTGAAGTGCTAAATCTCTGGAGCTTTAATCCTGCACCACTAAAGTAAATAGAAACTTCATCATTGATCTGAATGACCAAAGAATTAGGTCACATAATGTAATCCAAGTGTTCAGAGCCAAATACATGTTCCCTACCAGATTTAATGAATAAAGAAATCAGTAACAGACACTAATGGCAGGAATGTCATTACTTGCTCTAAATTGCATTGTAGGTTCTCAGAGCTCTTGATTCAATCTAAATACATACATACTATTGTATCACTGATGACCTCCCAGCTTGGCAAAAGCCTCCCAAGTTCCTCCATCTTATTTTACTTTATTACGATACTGAGTTGACAATAAAATTCAAATAATATTTAAAAAAAAAAAAAAGTAAAAAAAAAAAAATCACAGGTGGTGTTCCTGCATTATTACCTTTTAGGAATAGGATAATCCTTTACATATCTAGGCATCTGGACACAGATTACTATCCTAAAAACACTAAAATACTTATTGCCGATGACAAAAGAAAATGTCCGATTGTCAACCACTGGAGAATAAAGGAACCCAACACCGTAACAAAAGACTGCTGCTATACAGCTGGCCAAGGTAAATGCTGATAACTCAACTTTTGTCATATCAGGAGAACACTAAAGCTAATTCTAAGGCTGTCAGAAAAAGGAAAAAAACAACAAAAAACCCTAAATCAGTACATACTTTTTTGCAGCTATGTTGAAAAAAAGAAAGAAAAAACCCCACTGAATATGCAGCATTCCTAAACTGAGTTCAGAGCAAAGGTAAAAACGGTTACTTTTTCTAGTTTTACTTTGCTTTTTAAATGCATGAAGGCTTCAGTTTCACCTCCTTTGAATCCTAACCAGCTGACTAGTGTGCCTTGACAGCTGTTCAAATTTATTTATATTATGCCTCCTCTAATGTCACTGATGTTAGTGACCACACTGTCCCTTTGCAGAGTTCAAGTGGGGGAGGGGGAAGCAGATAACAGTGCATTCAAGGACATATTCCCATTCTTATCAATACAGGTATTCGTAATTTTCTTCAATTGCCAGTTGCATTAATTAGCTCTAACCTGACAAACTAAATGTCAAAACACTTCTAAAGTTCTTCAGTAACAGAAAAGTCTTTTTAACTTAACAGTTATCAAGTTCACGTGTGGCTGCCATCACCACAACAGAAGTAGGCTAAGAGTACAAAAAAACCCCAACCAACCACCCCACAAAATTAAGCAGCATGCAAAACAACCAAAACTTTCCATGAACCTGCCAATTAGTCTTTATTATAATTACCACAGCAATATTCAAGAATTTCGAGTCAGGATCAGGAATCAGCAGACCACAAAATACCACAAAGAGCCTATAGCCTGAATACTATGATCACAGAATTGCACTATATTTGCATCATACTGCAGCATATTTTAGCCAGGCACATCTGTGTGCCAATCCTACACCCTGATCGCTTTCTTTGATGAGAGGGCCATTTTTTTTTGCGTTGCCCTTTGTAATCTCAGAAACTACCAACACTGTGTCTTTAGTTGGCATAAAATGGCTTTGAATCCAGTAAGTGAAAATACTTATAAGCCTTTGCATGCTTGAGTTTCTAACGAGCCACCAACCCAACACAAATAATTCTGAGCTCCTAAGACCACCTGGCAGACTACATTCCCTTTCACCACTACATTTCCTACAGCTTTCTCCTCCAGACTGAGACCAGTAAGCCAAACAACCTTGGTATGCTTTCTACAACCAGTAAGCTGAACAACCTTGATAGTCTTTCTACAACCATGCATCTACATCCAAGGCCTGATGCTTTCAGACTTGGGGCTGGCCCTTGGGGATGAGACAAAGGGAAGGCAAAGAAAAAGCAGTGCTGAATACATCAAGGGAGGAAAGTACAAGGTGCTCACGCACAGCCTTCATGGGCCAGTGCCGTCGTCCTCCTGTTTCTTTCCACACCTACAAGTTATCTCCCTGCTGTGGCATGACACAGGCAGCAGGGCAGGTGCAGTGCAGCACAGGATTGAAGGCTGTGGCTCAAGACAAGGTATATTCTTTGTATGTGGTGGCAGCCAGTTAGGAGGTGGCCAGAGGCACTACCCCTCCCTTACCCGTTTCTCCCCACACAATTACCACAGCCCATTAGCACCACTAAATCAAGCTGAGATAAATGAATATACATTAATTTATAGCAGTACAGTACTTGCATTTCCAAAGGAGGCTCAGGTTTTCCAGCAAAGGCAAGATAAAGATAGCTCAGACTGCAAGAGAAGGGAAACAGTTTGGCTGAAGGATCTTTGTGCAGGTAGAGGCCACAATGACTAGAGCAAGTGGTGGAGAGAAGCATTAGTGACACTTGCGGCACAGACAACTCGGGAAATGAGTAGGTGAAAAGAGAAAGAGAGCCCTTGCAGAGAAACACAGTAAGTCATTGTTTTTACTTGTGTGGGAGGGTGACTATACTGGAACTGGGATCAGAGCTGGATCTGTTGGGGCTTAGGGTACATTTTGAGGGAGTATGAAGTGGGGAGATGAACAACATAGAGTGTTATGTGCAGTGAGTCATAACAACATGGGGTAGGAAGAATGCACAGGGACGTGTGGGAAAACTGAATATCCACAGAAAAGAACACCCTCACCACCTCACCCTGTTCCAGACCTGCTGAGATCTTTCAGCAAACTTCCAGTGTGAACTCAAACAGTCACTTCTTCCCTAGAAACTTGGCGGAACACAACAGCTTAGCTCACTAAGGTCATCTAACACCTAAATCCTAATCAGAATTAATAAAAATTATGAAAAAAAAACCAACAAAAACCAATACCGAGATATGAATTACTTTCAAGTTTAAATGAAGTGACTGAAGAATGGTGTGGTGGCTGCAAATCTGTATTTCAAGATGCTCACATACTTACCTGTATATACCAGTATAGATTTTTGCATCACACAATAAACTATTAAAAGTTTAAGTGGTGTGTAGTGTTCAGTCTATGAAGTTGAGACAGATACAGAGACACATATATGCACAGGAAAAAAGTAAGACATCAGTCACACTTCAGTCCCTTTCCGCTGGAAAGGGAACGAGGTTGAGAGTATCTTCACAGACAACAGTAGAATGTTTCCTGAATCAGCAGCATCCTCTATTGGCAAGAGATGCACTCTGGTCTTGCTAGCTCAGATAAACAATTAAAAGCAGGTTTCACTTATGAAAACACACAGTCAAAACAACAAGTACAAAATTCTGACATTAATTACAACAGTGATCTATTTTACTAATTGTGCCTTCTCCATAAATTACTAATCACTACCTTATAACTACTGTTTTTCAGAGGACTGCACCTTCTTATTCCATCATTACTCTTTCTAGCAGAGTCTACCAGAGCAACATATATTCCCCTGTACCTCCTTGCACCTTTTCACAAAGCTAGAGAGCACCAAGCCGCTTAGATTCCTCTATAACTTCCTAATACTTTAATTACTTTCCCTGTATCACCTCTGATGTCAAATGCCTGCACCAGAAATCAAGCTGTCTTTCTGACGGGCAATACTCCAAGAATGTTCTAGCGGAACAAGTGAAAGTTTCCCCTTGTAAAATGTTAATCCTCAGGACAAGAAATTATAAAAGCTGTAATCCAACAGGGGAAAAAATAATCTCTGCATCAAAACTGTCTGGTCGCCTGCACAGACTACTGTTGTAGATTTCTGTTCTTGAATTATTTACAAAACCCTGCATCCTTCTCCAACAAACATTTCACAAAGGTGCATCAAGCAGCATATTCTCTATGCAGTACCTCAGGCCTTGTATAAAGGAAATTATTCCTGTCAAGTAACAGAAGAAAGATTGATAAGGAAGTTCTATGGAATTGCAGCTCTTCAATCTACGCTGCTGATCGGAAGAAAACAAGTTCTTAAAGCACATACTATTAGCTATATAAAGCAAAAAACCCCACCAAAACCCTAATCACTGGGTAGACTGGGTCAGCTCTTTCATTTACAGTCTCTGAGAAAAATGTGTCATACTTGTAATCCTAAATGGTAGTATTAGAAAAATCAACACATTACAGCTGCGATGCTCTGGGTGCACATACACTTCAAAAAGAATAAAAAAAATAAACTGAATTGCTCAAAAATGATACCAATGTTAAACAAAACATAAAAGCTGTACTGATGAATCACTCTTTTGAAAAGAAGAGCAGAATATATCTTCATGAGTTTGGGGAAAAGAATAAACCAGATGTTTTTACAGTCTAAAATGGCAGGATGTCCTAACATGAATTGTAAGGAATGATTCTGATGTCAAACGCATCCATTCATGTTGCTGATGACAACTAAAGCATAAATGAATAAGTAAATGAAGGATAATATTTCTGAAAATAAAGCAACCACGATTAATCTCTAACATGTACTAAAACAGCAACATGTGAAATGACTATATGTGCTTAGATTTACTGAATTTTTGATTGCAAAGTTGCAAAGGCAAGACATTCTTGGACAAAATGCTGCAACAGATCAAAAGAGAAAAAAATCAGTGGCTTTGAGTAAACAGAAGTGTATTTTAAAACACCATATACATTAATATTACAGTAAACATCTATTGTTACATAGTACAGTGTATTACTATTAGATCATGACTGTGACACAGCACTGTCTCTCCACAGCCTAAGAATACACTCTTATCAAGGTTCACGGAGAAGACCAAGTCCTGCTTTTGACATTGTAAATTAATAAAAAAACCCAAACAAAAAAAAAACACCCCACCAAACCCCAACCCCACAACACATGAGGAAAGCCCTCCTACCAACCTAAAACCTCTGAAGCCTAAAAACATTTCTTCTCCAGACAATGAGAAGTATCACACATCTCTAACAAGTATTTATGTCAAATTCTTTCAGTGTGTGAAGTATAAAGTTCTTTTGGTCAACTGTAGTCTAGTGAAGCTAGAAAGAAGTTTCCTACTTTGAAAAGTTTTAACAATCTAGATATCTGAAAGCTGGAAAAACTAAAACCTAATATATTTTTCTGAACAGGTGTGCTGGTTTTGGCTGGGATAGAGTTAATTTTCTCCAGTCGCTGGCATGGGACTATGTTTTGGGTTTGTGCTGAAACCAAGGAACACAGGGATGTTTTTGTTACTGCTGAGCAGTGCTTACACAGAGCCAAGGCCTTTGCTGCTGCTCACTCCACCCCACCAGCGAGTAGGCTGGGGGTGCACAAGGAGTTGGGAGGGGGGACAGCCAGGACAGCTGACGCCAACTGAGCAAAGGGATACTCCATACCATACGGTGTCATGCTCAGCAATAAAAGTAGGGGGAAGGCTGGCTGGAGGGCCACTGCCTGGAGACTGGCTGGGCATCAGACGATTGGTGGTGAGCAATTGTTTTCATTTGCATTGCTTGTCTTTCTCGGGTTTTATTTCTCTCTGTTTTCATTATAATTTATGATTGTTATTACTACTACTACTATTTTATTTATTAAACTGTTCTTATCTCATCCCATAAGTTTTCCACTTTTACCCTTCCAATTCTCTTTGCCCCGATCTACTGGGGGGAAGTGAGCAAGCAGCTGTGTGGTGCTTAGTTGCCCAGATGGGGTTAAACCATGACAATAGGTGAGTTAGACTTTCTCTGTGTTGAAATGACATCTGTCTGCTTATAGGAAAGGAAAAAGAAAATCGCAACCTATATTTACAGAGATCAAAAAAGTGAATAAATTACTTCCACCATAGATTTTCCAAATACTTTAACTGTATTTTATCTCCTTTTCAAACACACTAACGAACAACTAGGAGATATGAAGATATCATTATACATATTACAATTCAATCACTAAAAATATCTTACTCAAATCAGGATTATTTTTGGTTTTTGACAACTCTGCCAATATCCTTATAAATGAATCTGAGTATCTGTTTTCCACTAAAGTAATTGTGATTGCCATTGCATTCAAATACCATGGCAAGCTGAGCACTACAAATATTGAAAGAGACGGATAGCTATAAAATGAGTCAAAAACCAGAATTGACATTCACATTGTAACTTATGTATTTCAAATATAACGAGTCTGATGCTATTACATTGATTGCTTTATTTTTTGCAATCCTGTTCTTGAGAGACTAGTAATCATGATGCATGAAGCAGGATGAAGAGTTAGACTGCCACCCAAAGTTACGAGCGTGTTAAAAATAATGGTTGTTCCTCTTAAAACAAATGATACTAATATAGAGCAAACTCATATAAAGTAAAAACTATTTTCATCTCAAAAAAGCATCATTCCCCCCCAAGAAACACCCTCCCACATGAACAGTTATGCAAACAGCATAGTAAAGGAAATTCATTGCAGACCTAACGCAGTAAAGCTCTAAGTGCTGCCTTACCGGTTTTCTTAGTATTTAGCAGCAGTTCATCTGACAAGGAACAGTCCTTCTCAATTTACTGATCCAAATCAGTTCTCAAAACTTACCAGGTTTTCTCTTTCAATTCTTTGGTGCTCCTTTTGCCTGTTGAGGGCAGTGTGGTACAATTTAGGAGGCGGTACAGCTGACTTCTTCAACGTGGTACTTCTTCTAGGCTTTGCAGACTGCCTGGACAGTTCTTTTAGCAGCCTTTGGTTTTCCCGATCAATCTGTCTTACTTCTTCATTTGTGAAAGAATAATTCTTCCTTGCTCCTTTAGATGGCTGATCGATGGTTAGTTTTTGTTCTTTTTTCTCCAACTGTAGGAAAGCTTTAAAATGGCAAAAAGCTCAGATTAAAAAAACGAAACCAAATACAAATCTTGCATTCTATTATTAAGATTTATTTACAGACCTGAAAAAATCAAGGTACATTTCACCTCCTTCCATCTGAATACCAGATTTATGCATTTTGGAATTCTTCAGGAATGCTCAGTTGTCCTTAGTGCATTTATTTTACATAAGCGTCACCACAAAAATCTAGTCTAATTTTGGCCTTAGTTAAAATCCATCTGCTTCCTTCTCTCTAGGAATCCCCCTCCTCCCCTTTTATGACTGGTGATCCAGAGGAATTGAGCAGATACAGCAAACAACTGAGCAATACAAGAGTCAGCAATATACACACAGACACTCCACAAGCATTTGAGAGGAATATATCTACTATTTAGAAATCAGAATATAAATCAGCCTTATGGCATTTCTTCTGCATGGACAGTATTCCTGATCCCCTCTTTGACTCTGATCTCCCCAATCTCTACCTTTACCAGCATGCTTGCCCGACTTCTACGTTGACACAATATGCTCACGCTTACATCCTAAAATATTTTTACTGTAGTTACTATGGTACCAGCAATCAGCATAGACAATTTTATATATATGCTAATAGGACTACCATTATACAGCACTAAAGCAACATTGAACATAACCATCAGAGTGGTATCATTTGTGGCACCAAAATAAGCATCAGAGAAGTCTTCCAAGCAACAGAAAACACAGCTTCAGGAAGCCAGGACTAGAAATAACTTACAGAACCAAGAATTAAACCATAAATCAGTATTTAGATATTTGCACATGGAAAGAGATTTAAACTTTGCTCCAAAGAGATCTAAAGTATCTGTCTCAGCTGACAGGCAGAACAGAAATGACGCTGCAGACAGAACACTGACACTGGGGGAGCATGACTCAGAGACAAAAAATGCATTTCCTGAAGTGATTTTGTTGATCCTTTGCTCCTGAAGTGATCCTGCATCATGTTAGTGCAGGAATTACAAGGGGAAGGATGAAAATTAGATTAAATGGATGGAGAGAAATGGGTGAGCATATATAACAGAAGAAAAATTACTGGCACATGGCAATTTAAAGCAGTAAAAATTTGACGAATTAAACCAGGATATGAGATTTCAAGACAAAAAAAACAAAGAATGCACACTTAAAAATACACAGGAACGCAAACTTGCACAATTGTAAGATAACTTGAAAACTTCACTCTCTGCCAGAGTCAGCTATGTTTCTTACAGCTCCACTGGAGCTTTGCTATTGACCTATTTTGAAGCCTTTGCTTTCTGAACCTCTGCAGAAGATCTTCTGGCAACTGTTTTAAGAGCTTTGCTGTCACAGTATCACCCTATTAAACCATTACATTATCTATGGCACAGGAATGGCAGTACCAGGCTAGATCAAACAGATTTTTGGAGCTGAGACACAAATGAAGAAGCCTTACTCGAGCCATTCCCCACAGTCCTCCAGTATCTCAGTGCCTCTAGAAGATACCCCTCACTTTTACCCCTAAAAACCCCACGGGCGCAAAAAAGCACCCAAAGCAGAAGCTTTGAGAAAAGCAGAAAGAAAGAAAACCAAAGAACAGGCATGCAGTAATATTTCCTCAGCAAACACTTCCACATCAGCAATTTTTTAGTGAGGTATGTCTGAGGCAGCCTTTAATAGCTTAAAAACCTCAAAGAATGATGAGCATGTTGTTATTGCAAAACAAAATTAAATCTTTCTTGCAGTACCTCAACTGAGTTTATTCCAGAATTGATGCAAGAAAATACTGTTACTGTCTGAGAAATTTAGAAACAGCATCCAGAACTCACATTCCAGACAATTAATGAAATTCAAAATCGCTCTGGAAATCAATACCATCAGTACGCTAGCTAATACAGCCAAGAACTGCCCCTAGGCAGCAGTAACTGTGAGGTTTCCCACATTAGCAAATATTGTCTTGATTTGTTAAGAGAATACACAAATCACCTCAAAACCAAGAAACAACGCAAAATAGAACAGATCAAGTATGCCAACCAACAGGTTAATAAAGTATAAATGTCTTGAAAAGCATCTCAACAATTTAGTAAGTTATTCTCAAGGGAAAAATAGCCCAGCCATTAACACCATTTGTGGAAACAAACCTGGGATGAGACTCATCTGGATACACCTACAAGGGACAAAAAGAAATGCACAGAAAATAACTAGGGCTACACAGTTCACACTGTAACATCAAGCTGCAGTGTACTTCTCAGTAAAAAAATCATTAAATAAATCCTCCTGGAAACATGCAAAACCAGCACTGCAGAAAACAGTTGGAAAAAAGTAATTTGAACAACCACCTGAAGAAGATATTTATTGTATATCACATTACATAATTGATTATTGTATTATTAGGAACCTATGAAAGATAATTTCAACTTTTGCTTGACATTCATAACATCTCACAGGTTAAACAAGACCACACATCATCTGCAAGAGTGCAAGTCAGGTTGTGGCAAAGAACAGTTGTTCAACTGAAGTCTTGACCTAGCTTTGTGCTACCAACATTGGTGATGCAGTCTCTTTCAAGAGACATTTAAGCTTCTGAATAACTGTCAGCGCAAATTCCAAACAGCTCTTTTCTTTCTGTGAAAGGTGTGAACTAGTCAAACTCCATTTAAAGCAATGGCATTCTGAATGAGGACACTTTTAATTAGATATACAGGTTTCATATCTTCCTTTGTGCATAATTGTTTTCATTTTCTATAAGGTAGCTGGCTATACTTTGGTATGCTCTTACAATGCAGCTATGAACTAACCAGTAAACAGATTAAAAATGCTTGGAGATAAATAAGCATCAAGGTAATTACTTATCTTTAGACTTGCTCATCTTTCTGGAAAACCCCTACCAGCTGTGATGAAAAAAAAAACCACAAAACGAAATAGATCAATGACATGGAGCAAATGCATTTCCCTTTCCCCTGATGCTGGCCAGTGAATGGTTTTAGAAATACTGATTCAAGGAGCCCTGCAGCAACTGCTGCTCACAGGGCTCGACAAGCACTGTGTCACTTTGTCACTCAGATCTCCTAGGGGGCAGTGGTATGCAACTTCTGTAGCATTAAACACCACCAGTATTTCACCTGAAGCTCCCAGGCAGGTAGTGTGAATATCTATCTATGTACATTTCCACTCATTGCTCTACTGGATACTACTGCTTATATATGTGAGTAAAGCTTGACAAATTTTTACTCTCACCTTCCAGCTTCTCCAATCCCCTCAACACACATGCTTTTTTCGTTCATCCCTTCTTTCTTCCTCCTTTCCCTTGCCTCACATAAGTCTTTTCCCTTTCAATGTATTTTCCTTCTACAGTGCCTCATCCATGCCTTTTATCACCTCACCACAAAGATACCTTTTCCCACTTGTGGCAGGCAGGAAAGAGACTCCAGGTCCATTTTCTTCAGTATGCTGTCCATTCTTAGCCTCATTATTATTTATATTTACTTAGTGTAGAAACTGACCTTACTACTGCCACCAGCTGACAACTCTTGAGGTTACAGGCTTGCTAACAGTGATAACATCAAATTTATCACAACTCAAAAGAAACATATTAACACAGTGAACGAATTCTTAAGTGCACCATAAAGGTTCTGCTGTGAAGTTACTTAGTGAAGCATGAGCAGAAGAGTGCCAAAAACCAGTTACCAATCTCTTGAGATGTTGCTGAACTACAGAAGACTCATGAATTTTGCACCAAAAATTCAGACAAAACACACATGCAGCAGCAAGTTTTCTTCAAGTGGATGGGGTGAAAAGATCAATCTAAAACTCTCTAGTTCCTCACAAGTTTCATCACCTCCTCAACTGATCCTTTTATACTTACCATTCTGTATGGCCTAAGAAAGAATAGTATTTGGAATTTCACAAGTAGCTCTTTGCACCAATAGTGCTGCAATACACCAAGGCATTGGATCAGGTAATACATTAAAAGTAGTTGCTTTGCTGTTCTTCAAGCTGATAAATTAATAAGCTAGAGTTATGTCTTACCTAGTTAAGATTTATGTTAAGGAAGTATTGAAGCTGCAATCACCACTTCAAAATAAACGGTAACTGACTGAAGCCTATCCACAGATAACCTCTCCTAAATCACAGAAGATGCAATATTGATCTCCTCAGGAACTGTGTGCCAGGAGAGTTTAAAAGTTTAGCAGAAAAAAGACAAGCAATAGAATGCATACTGTGTTGCTCACTGAAAGAGAATCATTAATACTACAGGGTAAGTGCTTGCTCCTAACAAAACAAACGATGCTCAAATAAACTGCAGTAGCAATCTAACGAAGCAGTAAGCGAGAAGTTCTGCAGCTCTCTCTTCTTGAAGCAGGAGTGACACTACTTTCACAGTCCAGAATAAGGTTTCTGACCCTATCAGCGTAAGTTTCCACTACTTCCAAAGTTACCAGGTTGAAAAACTGTCCAACCTGCACTCTGCAAAACACCACTTACACAGCATCATATTCCTATTCTCTGCACACTTACTATGACAGAAAATTATGTAATCCAGAGCAGGTATGTACATTCAGTATGCATTGAATGCACTTCAACATCCACTGGCAACAATGCTGCTTTTATGGCAAAGGCAGCAGGTGTCTCACGGAGGTCAGCACAAGCCTACAAAACCAGGGACAATTCACCATCAATAAAGAATCAAGACCCCATATAAGAGGTAAATGCATTTATTCTAAATGTCATTCAATATTTTAGATACAGTTAGTGTTCTATAACTCAAATATTTGAGTTTCAAAGTTATTTCAACGATTTATTCAATAATGCGCTCATGCTACGCTTTAATCACAAAGCGTAAGTGTTTGAACGGTTTATCTGACTGTTTTTGCAGTGGCCAATGACAACATGAGGCAACACTACAGTTTAAGGTTACGATTTAAGGTTTAAAAGAGTTTTTAAGCCTTGGAACAATTAAATATGATTTACCTGTAACTTCATACTCTACCAGTGGGTAGTAAGTAATTTAACTAAATCCCTATTTACCACTTGCTTGTCAGCCAGACCATAAATCAATAATTTGGAGGAGTGAGACAAACAAGCAGCAGTATTTGCATAAAGACTTGCACAGCGTGCAGTTCTACTTCTTGTTTACTGGTAAGCAGTAAAAGAAAATTCTCTGGTATTCACAGGATTTCTATGAAAGCTGGTTTCCATGGAGAGACACCTGACTTCCTTTTAAGTAATAAGAAGCTGTTCATTGCTTTCAATCTGTAAGCATTGAAATGACCTTGCAGAGTGAGAAAGGCCCAACCTTATAAAAAATACACTGAAACATGCATGACTTCAATTTTAGCCTTAATGCCATTAGGACAGCTGTATCACCCTGTCCTAATGCATTTGACTTGCTAAGTATCATTTGTATCTATTGCAATCCCAGTAGAGGAAAATGCATGAAATTGCTTCAGTGCTTACACTTTTGAGTTTGCCCGGTGTTTTGTTTTATACTGCTCCACTACCACATCCATAACACAACTGAAAAATACAAAAGGTGTAAATCAAAGTTCTTCATAAATGTCTAATAGTTTAAATCTAAAGCTGTTTCCCTGTAGCACTTCTAAACAAGTATTTCCTCGAATATCCATTATTTCATGTCACAGAATTCTTTAAAAAAAGATTTTGGTGAATTTGTGATTTGATGGTTTTTGAAGAGGAGAACACGCTTTTCATGTGTAAGTTCCGTTAAGCAGGGATGCTAGTTATTTCTTGATGTCCAGAGAAAGACAACAGATACCTTACAGGTGCAGAACTCCGTGCCCTTCTGGATGTCTGGATCTGTTTAGTCTTAAAGGTTTTCAATCTGTTTTCAAACTCTAAATATAAGAATACTCTGATAGTTGCTCTTTTACCTCAACACGATTTTACTAGACCTGCAAAAATGATACATATGTATACACATACACACAATTAGTTCACACTATGAACACACAAGCTAAACAAAACTTAGTGAAAAAGTTACACGTTTAGTTCAACTGCAGAGTTTGGGTGTTTATGTATACATTTACGAGTCTACTTGAAATTTAGATTATTAAGTTATTCTACATATACACTAGTTTAGCATGAACGAGCACACAGCATATCCCTAAGAAGAGAAAAATTCAGATATAAAAAACCTTGTTCCATTTCCTGACTAACAAATCATAGCAAAAAACAAAAGTTAAAGCAACTGCTACATGTTCCATTGAGGCTACTATTTAGTTCTCTAGAACCGCTTTTATTGAGAAACACAGAGCTTTTACTTTCATAATAATGACATCTATATCACAGTGCTTTTCACCAAGTAAGCTCTGACTGTTTTACAATAGAAGAATCTAAGGCACAGAAGAGGCAAAAAGGTTTATCAGAGAGCATATAGGTCAGTGAGAGCTTCAAGGATAGAATTCAGCTCTCCAGCCTGTGGCCCACTGTCCTACTTACCCCATCACACCACCTCCTCAAGTTAATAATAGCTAATACCATGGATTTACAGACTAATTCTTACAGACACTTCTGTAAAATAAGCAGGTATCAACCCCATTTTACAGATAAGAAAACACAAAGTGCTAAATATTTTAGCACTCTACATATCTTGTGCAATCCCATTACTACTGTACTGATACCCCACAAATTCAGATAAAGAGATACACAACATTTTTAGCACACAACTCTCTATTCTGAAATACAGAAATCAAGACACTTGTCTAAAGACAGAGTGCAAGTCTGTAGCATAATAGGATGGAAATGGAGGAGCGCTTAGTTCACTCGTATGCTTAACCCATCTCTTTATCTGCATCATCTCAATTCCTTAAAATTACATGGGACATGGGATCAATGCACAGAACTAAGCAAAACAGCATCAGAAATGTTTCCCTTTTTTTTATTCCCAGCTTCCTAACACAGAGTCTTATGAGAGCACTTCCAAACCAAATTTTTAATAATCTATGTCTTTGCATTGGCATATTTAATTCTCTTTTTGTGTTCAGATTACTCAGGAGTACACTGGAAGAGCTAACTCTGACATTATTATTATGGGGTTTGAATATTGCTCCGAGTTAGTTGTTCTAATTTTCTAAAAGATCTTTAAGGTTTATAGCAAAGTAGAAACTGCATTGACTCACAAACGAATTACACAGGGAAATCTACATGACATTGTGAAACAACTGAAGAACTGTATTTCCACCTGAAAAATCATCATCACACCTATTTCACATGCAGGTGGCGGGAAAAAGAAAAGTAAAGAGTGAGGACAGATCTGTAAACTATAAACCCTATCAACCTTGAGTACTGAAATGGTGAGTACCTACGTTCTTGGTCACACTGATAAGATACCTGAATTCCTAAGTAGTATGGCTAACTCCACAATGCTACAATAGTTTTACTTGTCATTATAGTGTATGACTGTAATCAGGTACATGACATCAGTCTTAGCATTGTACGGAAATGATGTGTCCTAAACATTGACTTCTACGCCTATAAAAATGCATTTATATACATTTTAAATAAGCATATCCCCCAAACAGCAAGTGATTTTCATGAACAGAAGTAAAAAAACACTACCAAGAACCATTAAACAATTAAGCAGTTCACAGTTACCAAAACAGCACCACAGATAAACCTAAGAGTTTTTATGCCTAATGCAAGGATAATTAATTAAGTAATCACTAAGACCAGTTACTTGAACAATGTGGCCCAGGTGGCCCTAGACTGCAACATGACTCAGGCTGGTTTTAGTATGCCAGCCTCTGCAGCCACAGGGCGAGCAGGGCAGGCTCTGCCCCTCAAGGAGGGTGCTGCAGCAAGGTGCTCCCTCCACCTGAACTCCAAGCCACTCTGAACTGAGCATCAGTCACTGCTGTGGGAGTGATCTGGAAACAAACAATAGAGAACCATCCACAAGGTTCTGAGTTTATCTGTCCACCCTGCACCACCTCTGCTTTCACTACGGCCTGCAGTTTTCAGTGATACTGTTCGCACTGTAAGCTGCAGGCTCCTTACAAGAGAAGGTGTGATCATGCACCCCACGCCTTAACATGGTAACTTACCTGGGCTCCACAGTTTCTTCACTGCATATCTTTACCTGTCTTCCTTCACGCTGCACCTGATCTCAAGAGTGCTCTACTGTTCACATACCCCTCCATCGGCGTGCATGCAAAGCCATGCCAGTATAGCCATACAACCTGCAGGTTCTGAAAACTGCATATTTTATGGCACTTCTTCCTTCACTTTGAAACTTTACTCCTGTCTAGTAAATACTGATATATAAGGACTACATTCAGATGCTTTATTTGTCTTTGGCAACATGCAGAACCTGCTTCTCTTCAGTTTTCAAGCATAATCTTCACTTTGACCCCAGCTACTGCTACCAAGTAGATTTCTGCCATTCTGAATAAAACTAGTTCAGTTATTTTCCATAGGGAGAATGGAGGCTGCAGAGCAAGTTGCAGTACCTGGTAATGCTCACTGCAGGAACAGCATACATTAAATTACAACTTTCAGATGTACTAACCAGGTGTTATCACATACCTTAATCTCTAGTTCAGAGTTCTGGTCGCTAAAGAATATTTCTAAAATCAGTGATAAAGCTGCACAGCAATACCCACTTAAAAAGCATTCAAAGCATGATATACAGCATGGAGACTACAAGATTTCCAATTAAAGTTATGTTATTTGTGAGATTTTAAATTATTCAGAATACCATAGCTTAAAATTTGGCTTCTATCAAGAACAAGCATAGCTTTAGGAGATGTAAGGGCATACT
Source organism: Psophia crepitans (assembly GCA_013399095.1). NCBI lineage: Eukaryota > Metazoa > Chordata > Aves > Gruiformes > Psophiidae > Psophia > Psophia crepitans. Next base: position 521,211 of record VWZZ01000302.1, on the reverse strand, counting down.
ACTGTTTTTTTATCTAGTTTTTTTAAAAATGCTTATAAAAATGAATAGTTTGCAATATGAGCACAAATAGATATAAAGGGAATATAACACAGAGCAAAAACTATTTCAGCTCCTTTTTAATTTAACTGCAACATTTTTTTCTAAATGCTTCAAAGGAATTCTATTTTAAGATACACAAACTACCTCACTGCTTAATAACCAGACTCCTGTTCTACTGCATAACTTGTTCTTTAAACACTATGAGCTTTTAACAGATTTATTCTCTTTCTTTGCCCTTGTGATTCTTTTTTAATACAAGAGATTTTAGTCTTCCCAAATGCTCACATTACCAATGCATAAAGTTGTACAAAACTAATTACTACACACCCCTTAGAAACAGCACAGTAACAGATCACACTGAAATTCTGCAAGTTCTGGGGACCCTGGTAAAATAAACTCACGTAACTGCTGTAAATGCTTCGGTCCAGCTATATTACAAGCATATTTGACAAAAATTTTAAACAAGATGCTTCATCAGTATAGATTATTGGAAGAATACTATACTTTAAACCCAAATCTTAGACATCTTGATGACCATTTAAGAACTCTCTCATGCACTCAGATCTGGGCTTATACTGTCCTCACTTGAAGCAATGTTCATGCCTATGCAGTTCTGATGAATACTTCACGCAGACTGGGCGGGGGAGGAATGATCTGCACTTTTTTCTATTAAAATGAGTACAGAAAAACCTGGAAGCACTAACTCAGAATAAGATTAGCTCCTGTTTTCCCAGACTAGTTACTTTCCACCATTAATAATCTTGCCCCATTACAACTTCAAAATACCCAAAGTAATAAAGCTATGTTATGCTTGCCAATTTAGAGAGGGACTTGGGAGTAATATGCAAGTTAATCAGGAACATTAGCTGCCAGACTACATGAATTCTACTTCTCATTACTCAATCTTTATTATTGTTATTTCGAACTGTTTTTCACTTTTGGGGAAAAATCTCCCCACACCCCTCCAAACATAGATTCACCTCTGAGAATACTTATTCAGAACTATAATAACCATTTGTTTTAGGGATGAGAGGAATCCTTCCATAATCACCAGTTATGAAATCGCTTCTTGCTATTAGGGAACAAATAAAGATGTAGGACATCATAATTTCAATTGCCTAGCAACAACTTTTCTAACATCACATTTTGACAAGTGGTTGGAGCCTCTTCTAGAACGAAAGACTTGATGGAGCACAAGGACTGTCAGGGATAAGAATTAGCTCTACTTTTCTTGATGGTTAGCTCTGCACTTCATACCATGAGAACTTCCATACAAGTAAAATCCTCATTTCTACTCATATGAAAGTTAAACGATGAATACAATATATTTTGAATCCTTACTCACTATAGGCTCAGACTTGCAAAGTGCAAAGCAAAGACAGACGATACATGCAGTTTTAGCCATGCTAGATGTACTGCAGTACAGCAAACTTGGGTTGAAATGTCCCAGACTTATGCTGTAAGCAGCTTACTCACCTGAGATCAGCAGATGCCTTGCACCAAGCCTCTTTTATTCTATGGATTTTACTACTGAAAACTCTGGGCCATGAAAACAAGCACTAAAGCACTGTGTAGACCTTAAAATATGCACATGAGACAATGCAGTGCATTCTTACCTCATACAATGAAGGTTTGCAATGAATACAGTGAAATCTCTTGCTCTCTCCTACTTAAGATCTAATAAATCTATTGGCAAAAAGCAACCACTCAAGTTTTAAAGATTATCTAAGATTTTTCTCTTTAAAATACCTTTACTCAACTTCATGGTATTTTAGAAGGCAGATGCTTAGTTCAGAAGAAGAATTTCAAATAATTCAGCTTCATTATCAAAAAGGTACCAGAAATTCAAATACATGAATACTGTTTATCACGCAATGTAGTTTTGGACTACCTTTCGATTTTGAAGGTCGATAACGCAGCATTTTATCAGAAAAGTTGGTGTTTTAATTTAGATAGTAAATTGTGGCATGCTACAGTAAACCTTGATTTCTCAACATGCATTTACAGTTTTATTATTCAATTTGTTAATATCAAATCATATCTAGAGATTCGTCTCATTTTTATATCTTACTTCTAGGTATACGCACACCAACACATGCTCATAAACATGCTGCTTCCTTCCACTGTGGACCCAGTACTATTTACATACCTAAGAATTCAAATAATTAGATCAATACAGCTTAATCACAAACTAGTTTTAAAAATACATGGTGGCACATTAAAACCTCATCCTCGCCTATTACAACTCAATTGTTCTCAACAATGTGCAGATGTCATACTATTTACAAAGAAAATTTAAAAGTCACCTTTCAAAAGCTGATTCAGGTCCATGGCATCATGCAAGACTTTTCGACTGTATCTGCGATCAAACTCGGAATCTAATGAAAAAAATACAGATATGAGATTGGATTGCCCAGCCCCACAGGTTTCGCAAATTTTGTGTTGTACTTAAATTCTTCAGAATTACCGTATAATTCTTGGCTCACATTTTCCTGTCTTTTTATTTTTAGTTTCTTATCATTTGATGCTGCAAGTTCAAAAGACTGGATAGGACTTATGTCTGGAGTTGACAGAGGTGTTACATCAGTCACTGTGTCTTCAGACTCCTCCAAGTAGTCACCAAGCTTTGGTTTTCCTTCTGCTGATTTCATTGCTGACTTGAATTTTTGTTTAGGAGACAGAAGAGCATTCCTAGGTGCATTCCTCTTTGAGGAAGAATGAGATGAATCTGATAAAGAGCTATCGGAATCTGTATCAGAACAATCTGTATCTGAGCTTGAGGATGAGGAAGAAGAGGAGGAGGAGGACGAGGAAGAAGAGGAGGAGCTGATATTAGTGTATTTTTTGCTAGCCTTTTTTATGTTGTTTGACTGCTTAACTGACTTTGGTCTAATCTTCTGGGTTTTGCCATCATCACTACTATCTTCTTCATCCGTATAATAATCTTCTTCGCCTTCTTTAACTATTTTGGGGATTCCAGCAGGAACATTCTCCTGTGTTCCCCTACTTACTGCAGATGTTGCTCCAGATGTACCTGCATTCTCCACAGCTGGAGAAAGTGACAAACATGAAGCATCTTCAAGATAATCTGTGCTATTTTCTAGGGACTGATCCTCCTGCAAATCCTTTGGCTTTTCTTCAATTTCCTCCTCACAACATTTTGCATTCTTTGAACTAGAAACCAAATCAGGGTCTGCAAGAGCTGCCTTTGTATTTTCTTTCTCTACACATTCACCATGTTCTTCAGCTTTCTTTTTCTCTTCCTCTAAATCACTGTCAAAGAAAGCATGATCCACTTCACCATCCGATACATCTTCAAACCGGTCCATACTGAAATATGAAGTGCCACCTGCAGCCATCAGAAAAGGTTTCCAGAGGTTAGCATAAACCCAGATCCAATTAGGATCACTTTTAGGATAATAGTTCTGTTCTTTACTCTCTTAGCTCTAGTATTTTATAATTCTGCAATTAATTATGTTACGTTGCTAGGGACGACTCCACAGTGAGTTCTATAAAGAAATTTAGTGCCACATTATTGTACACAGCTTACATGTTAGACTGAAAAGCTTTACGCCAACAAAAGCCATCATGATTTCAAAACTTCTAAGGAAATTAGTCCAAAGTTGTTAGAGGCTAAAGAATCTTAAGTATCACAAATAAGCAGTTGAAGTGTCTTATTTCGTCCATTTACACTAGAGCCACTAATAAGCTACCATTAGTTTGGATTTTATATTAAAAACCTTGTTTGTATTTGGTGTTCACCTCTTGTCTGACACAGCCATCCAAACTGCAAACTTTCAGCACTTAAAGCAGGAGCAACTTCAATTTACATTGAAAGATTCACAGCTCTATAGGTTAAATTGTAACAGACATAGGGTGTGTCACTTAGCATTTTAGCTTGGCTCAGAAGCCTGCTTTTCTTGACAGTCTGCTGTAACACACTGCCTATAGTACAGTGAGCAAACCTGATTCTTTCAGATGAAACTGAAAAAGCGTGCTTAAGGCAGGAAACCAGTGCACTTAAACCACCAGACATAACCCAGTCCATGGGACCAGCTGATGGCTAGCCCAAAGAAAAAACTCCAAATACATATAGTGTAGATATCAGGTCTTCAACACTGTGATGCTCTACAATGCGGTCCTACTGTGTCACACTTCTTACAGAAATATATCGTATTAGATCCTACGCATGTGGCAAAGGAAATACCAAAGTTTCCACTCATTAGTAGGATATACACAAAGTTAAAATAAAAAAGACCCAAACACCTCACAACCAAACAAAATTAGCCAGTATCAAAGACTACTGTTCCCGTTTAGCCAGCAGTACTTTTCTCCTACTATTTACAACAGATTTTATATAAATATTGTAAGCTGCAATCAATAAACATGTACATTCTTTGGAACCTAGGAAACAGAACACAAAGACAGTGGAAGGACTATACAAGGCAAGAGAACCAGAATATTTTACAAAACGGATGGTCTCCCTTAAACCATGTATAGTTTGTTGCCATGGCAAATAAAGGTGAATAATCCCTAAGCTTACTTTGAAACTGTAGGACTATATCCAAGAAAGCTTCTAGCTAAAATTACTTCAAAATACGGAATTTTTAAAAGTCTATGTCACTCAGTTATCTTGCTACTTCTCAAACAATACTCAGTTCTAGGGGAATTTTAAATATGCACCCCAAACACGAAAAGCACAACATAAACCTTCAAAGCAGATGTGGAATCTTGTGTGGTTTTAAGATTCACAAAGCCAAAGAACTGAAAAGAGACTTAAGAAGGTTAGATATTGTATAAAGCTGAAAATGTTATTCAACAATAGAAGCAGAAGTCAACTTTGGTACCACAAAGAGAAACTCTTAAAAAAACCAAAAAAAATCAGAACACACTAACACATTATTTATGTTTAATTTTCTACTTCATGTAACCTAAACCAGAAAGGAACCAAGCGCATTTTTTTCTCATTACCTGTAGACTATAGATAATGAATTGTTTATTTAGCAAGTACTACTTGGGCAAAGTAAATTCTACAAAGAAAATTAATACAGGAAGTACAGTGTTAAAATTAAAACAAACCCCTTTCTTCACAATGATGCAAGGCACAAGCATTTCACCAGTTTATAGCTTCAGATAGAATCACAGAAAGGTTTGGGTTGGAAGGGACCTTAAAAGATCATCTAGTTTCCACCCTCCTGCCATGGGCAGGGGCACCCTCCACTAGACCAGGTTGCTCAAAGCCCCACCCAACCTGGCCTTGAACTCTTCCAGGGAGGGGGCTCACAGATTATGACTTATTGGTAAAAGTTGTCATGTGGTGCGTTTCACTTGTCTCAAACACAGAGATTTGATATACTTTTAGCACTACTGTACACGTTAGAACGTAAGGGGATAAGGCAAAAAAAATGTTTGCAGGTGGACGCAGACTAACTAGTAGAATTTGAAATATAAAATTTTGTTAAGTGTCATACACACATCCATGTACTTTTAGTTTATGTAACGCTACTCCTGCAAAGGAGACTAAACCAACAGTACCTCATCAGCTATAACACATGATCACACCACGATCTCTCAATATGGCTCTTTTCTGAACACAGGCTCTTAAGTGAGGATGGGATATAACTCAAGACACTGGCAAAAGGCATGACTTAGTGAATAGCTCACCTGCCAGTGGGCTGTTTTTCCATGAAGACTGAGCCATAACTGATTCATGGACAGCAACCACTGCTACCAGGAGAAATGCAGTTTAGCAGTCTGACTTTGCCCAAAGAGCACCAGCTGTAACATTCATAACTTCATTGCCAAATGCTCCTTCCACTTTTCTGGCACAACCCCCTAAGGACTTTTGCCTTCATCTTAATGGAAAACAGACATGCTGTGTTGGTCAATTCCTCTCACTGACATTCTTAATCATTCACAAACTACACATTAATTAATTTTGTAGTTTCCATTAAAAACAACCAAGAGGAAACAGATGAAGAGATCGTACTGTTGGTTCCTCTTCCACTCATTCACCTAGAATGTCTCCAAGGAAGCTGGAATTTGCCAAGAAGCAGCAATACAGAAGTAATTTTGCTGATAAACCATGCCTAAATTAACAAATTGGCTGCGCGTGCACACACACACACTCACATCCCCTTATGTACAGGGCAGAAGGTAATTTTATTTCTGTGAGAAGTACAGAGTTCTGCTACATTATCAATTGTTAAAATACAGAATCAATAAATGATATTCTGAAATCCCAAGAAAACTTTCACTAGAGCTGCCGTGCTGCCCAAAGGATAGGCAGCATTTTGAGATCCTCCTTCATGTAAAACAAAGATCAAGACCTTATTCACGCTAAATGCGTCTAGTGTTTTTCCCCTGCTAAATGCAAACCTGCCAACTACAGCATCACCGGAAATATTTTTCTAAGTAATGCCTAATAGCAGGCCTTCAGGTATGGCAGCAATATGAAGTATCTTACACAAAGGTAGGATAGTACATAAAAAGTGGCTAGTGAGGATACAGATTTAGATGTGGTTTTGTCTTTGAACACATACTGCCTTTTGATAACATTTTTTGAATGTTAGAACCTAACATGAAGTACATTAAATACCTAGTGAGAGATTCAAGGTGTTTTAACCTTGGTTAAACCTTAAAGTTACCTAACCAATCTTTCACTTTTTTAAACGCAGACCATCTGAAACACATGCATAAGAGAGTACTGAAATAAATCACATAAAGAAGAAAAAAACAACATTAAAGTACAAGCAGTGATGAACTTTCTTTTAAGCATTCTGCTTTCATAATTGAGGAACAGGATGGTTCATATAGGAAAAAAAAACAAGACGGCTTTCTTCTCTATCTAGTAACATAGAAATTCTTATCACATAGAACACCACACTGAATTTGTATGCTATGCATTCTCTGAAGGCCCTAAGTGCTTTGAGGACATCAACTTAGGATGTATTAACAAATATATTATGTAAAGTATCAGAAGCAATAATAATGGTGTATTCAGCTTCAATAAGGCACTTTCTGGTTTAGGGTTATTAATTCTGCTTTGTAAGTATAATTGATGCTGAAAGAAGTAAGCAAGCAGACAATCTTCTTTCTTCCAGTGTGTACAATTAGTGCTCCCACAGATGGCACCTCTTCTTTCAGCTGGAAGTTTCTACCTCTTCAGAACAGGGACCCACTCTGCTGATCTCAGAGAGCAGAAACAAGTGTTTGAGAGCGCCAAGGGTTTGGAAGGTTAAAGTGTTTTAATTAAAAAGATTTATACTATCAATGGCAGACGTTCTTTAGGACACTCCAAAATCCTCTATCTACTCAGTATAGCCCCTCTGCCAGGAATTCTGCCTGTCCCCTTCAAACCTGATGACTGCCAAGTCACCTCTTTGTATAGTGAACTTGGGAGAGGGTGAAAATTCTACATGTATCATCTGACTAACATTTTCAAAAACAACAATCATTAAAAAAGTTACCATGTAAAAACACACTAGCTCAAACCCCATCCCCTTCTTTCTCCCACTCTTCCTCATCTTTGGCTAAGGTTTAAAAAAAAACCCAAAACACAAATTTGAAAATGTCTAGAAGAGAGCAATAAAAAATTAAGACAAATAGAAAAGTCCAACTTCTGAGCGTTCATTTAGTTTGAAAGAAGGGAAACAAGTCTTAAATCCTGTAAAACAGACTAACCCAAAACTTTGTTCTTAGATACAGTGAACAGTGGTAAAGATCAACTAGTGCAGCTGCTTCCAGCCATGTGACACACCACACATACCCAGCCCTAGCTACCTCCTCTTTAATTAAAGTTTTCATTTCTGCAACTAAGAAACAACAAAGCATGCAAAGGAGGAAATGCACCTCTCAGGAAACTATTTCTCTCAAGGGAAACCCCCAATGTATGAATCAAGCAACCTATTTAATAGGTATTCTAATTTTCCAAGCTCAGCGCACAGCACTTGCTACAGCTGTTCTGCACATCATACGCTCTCCAAACTTGGGTACCAATTTCCCTAATCCAAACCATGATTGGTTCATAATCAATCTACAAAACACAAGGCCTCAACCCCTTGGCTAAGTTCAGAATAAACTCCAACATTACAAATCTATCCAAGCTCTGCTCCTCCACACAAGCTAAACATCCTGCACTGGACCTGTTCCTACACCCTGAGATGGAAGGGCTGGATGAGGCACAGGCAAGTTACTCTGCAAAAACACCACAAAGAAGACAGAAGCTGGAATTAGCATCATAGAAAAAATTAGGTTGGAAGGGATCCTCTGGACATTATCCAGTCCACTGCTCAAACCAAGGTCAGCTTCAAAGTTGCATCTAGTTTGGCTAAGGGCCTTGTCCAACCAAGATTTTGAAAACTCTAGAGATGAACTGTTCATGTCCTATGTGAGTATCTGCTCCAGTGCTTAACAGATCTCATCATGAATTTTTTTCTTCTTTAATGAGAATTTCCCATGTCACATCTTGCAACTACTAGCTTCTACCCTTTTATGGTACACCTCCAAGAAAAACCTGGCTCTGCCCAATTACAGGTAAGCATGTTGCTGCTGATCAAATACCCAGACATAACTACATGGGGGTGAATCCCTTCACTCAGATTACAAACTATATGTAAGTATTCACTGCTGATTCATGACAAACGTCTTGTTGTTGGCTCATGAGACAGCAGTAGACTTGCACCTGAACTGAGTGATCTGAACAGTCCATGGAACCACCATTTGTCCCTCACAGACCAGATCTGACAGAACCGAATTCAAGCTCAGACCAGAACTACCACTGTTTCCAGTGCACCTGAAACCACTTGTCCAGTCGATTATCAGCTGGCTCTCTAATGCCTTTCAATGACTTTTTCTCTCTCCTAGCTAGAGAAGAGGGAGGAGAGAAGACCTGTTACTTCAAACCTATGGGGTCAATACAGCCAGTCATTGCTGCCTTTTTTTTTTTTTTTGTCCTGGCTCTCTCTACTGGACTCAAAGGCAAACATTTTTCCCTGTATCCTGTAAGATACAGTTTAGTAACTGCCAAATCTATGACAGGTTAGCCCTTAGAAGAGCAGTTCTGTCTCCAAACAGAGGTAGGTCCACTGGAGATGCTCCAAAGTACTTTGGAATCCTTTTAAAAGGATTCCAACAGAAAACTCTGAGTCTCCTGGCTATTTCAAGCAAGGATTCAGTTCAGTAAATGGGTACTAGAAAGTCCTGGAACAGTGTCAATTGCCATCATCTGTTAGAGCAAATGAAAGCACATGACCACCAGAGAGCCCTAGATAACTGCAGGGCAAAGGCTTTCAAGTTCATGTACAAGGGAGGGGAAAAAACCAAACAAACAAACAAAAAAGAGAAACAAACAAAAAAGAGAAACAAACAAAAAAGAGAAACAAACAAAAAAGAGAAACAAACAAAAAAGAGAAACAAACAAAAAAGAGAAACAAACAAAGAAACAAAAATGGGGGGAGGAGATAAAAGAAAAAGTAGATCCTCTTGAGGAGGAAAAAAACCAAACCCCAAACTATTTTCCCAACTATGAAAAGCTGTGATACATTACACTGTGAGATGTGGATCTGTAGCTTCAGGACTTCGCTCACACACACGGATTAAATATTTGTTTTTCAATGAAAGTCACCTTGTCACTTCATGGGCAGAAAGGCTGGGTCAGAGACTACTGAGGTTAAATCATGGGAGTGATGATGTCCATCAGGCCTCCCTAAACGGGCCAGGGCTACTCACTCACTGCTGAGAATCCCAAGAAAATGACCAGCAAATCTTTCAAACCCAGAGGGAACAGAAGCAGCTTACAATCAAAAAATAAAGACAACAAAACATACATTGTTTGATAAAAGTATCAGCAGTTTCTGGAAGGACTTCCTTCATAAGGAACTTCATCCCTACAAGCATAAGTGACACCACCCACATCAAAGTCTCATGGGCCTACTGCCACAGGCTGTAGCTCACTGCTTTGAAGAGTCCCACCTCCAGCTATCTCAGGGCCCAAAAAGCAGCAAGATGCTAGGGCTCACTGAGGTAGAAGTTTGTTCACACTTCTAATGTTATGGATTTAGTATGTTTAGTGACCTGACTGCACAAACAGGCATGTCATCAGTATTTTCCTCAACACTTTGCATAGATATGCTTCAACACAGATCAAGTAGATGCGAGTTTTGTGACCACAAGATGACACCTATTATCACAGTTTGGAAAACACACAGAGAGAAAGCAAAATTCTCCACAGTCACCGAAAATACGATGCAATTATTTTAATTTTCAGTGAATCTATTTCTAAGTTAGAGGAACAAGCACTGTCTGGTACAGATAAGCAGGGCAAACTACAGAAATTCAGTCGCTAAATCAGTATACAAAGAACAGCCTAAACAAATATCACTTAGGAATAGTCTAAGCATATTTATGTCTCCTCAGAATTCGTGTTGAGGGCAAATGAGGTAAAGGCCTCTTGAGATCTTCTCTTGCATTATATTTTCATGACTCGTTCATTTCTTCAGATGAGATATATCAGTATGGAAAGGCAGATAAAATGCTGAAAGACTGGGCTTTCTGGAATTCAACATAATACGAGTTTCCTGGAGTTCCAGTGTTTATTATGCTATTAAAATGAAACACTTCAAGAATGACAAATACCCATCATTGAATTGTGACTTAAACATCAGTTGAGATTGCTGGATGAGAAAAACCTTAGCCAAGGCACATACGTCATGTTTTAGACCACTGCATCACCAGTCTTGGTTGAGCATCAGACCAGGAAGCAAAGAATGCAAAAACTTTAAAAATCAGCTCTGGTAGAAGCACTAAGGTACTTCCATCATAATAATGGTCTGCCTACCTCCCAGGAATCTAAGGGGATACCTGGGCTCACCCAGGAGCCAGCTCACTTTAAGGGTCCGACCTCTAAGCTCCAGGTATATTACTGTATCACCTGACTCCTGACTGGGCGGACTTTAAAAAAGCTTGTAGATGCTCCTGTCACCTATGCTACAGAAGGCCATATGACACCTATCCTGCAAATTTTGAAACACTCCTTAGAGAAGCACCTGCACGTGCTGCTGGATCAAGCCTCTAAAGGGATTGGCCAATTGCACTTTCAAAGCCTCAACAGACTCTGCAGTCCTGATGACCCTCTGAGCCCATTAAATCTTATGCAGAAACACAGAAATACCCTTCTGAACATGAGTAAACAAAAAAAAAAAAAGACAACCCACAAAGAAAAAAAACCAAGCCAACAAAACACCCAGGAGGTCATAAAAGCTTTAAGTTCCAAGAAAAGGAAGAGAATGTGCCCAAATCACTTCTCTCATTTTCTCTGGTCTCCATTCTGTACCATTACAAGGATGATCTAGGCTGAGAAAATACAAAGGAACAATGGCTGCACTACTTTTAAAAGCAAACAAAGAAATCCACCAGAAAACAAACTCCCCAAAAACCCCAAAATGAACAGGAAAAAAGTGGTGAGAGAGAGCTTAAAGCATTACAAAAGTCAAGTTCAAATTTTTGGACACTGTATTTTAAAACGCCAATTATTTTACAAATCCATTCTTAAGACTAAACATCCAGTGACTAATTTTCTAGTAATGATGACTTCGTTTTAGTCTTCAAATAGCTCCTCTGAAGAACTTAACTTTTTGTGGAACTTTGCTCTCTCCATTGAGAACTCCAGCAACTGTTTTCTATCCAAGAGAGACCAACTTTTTTCTTAGAAGCAAAACTGTGCACAAGGTACTCGATGCTCTGTATTGAGCACCTCGTAACAGACAAAAGCAGGGATACAAAAGAAATTTAGCACTGCTATTTCTGTTATATTCATTCCAACCCACATAGTTTTCCTGCTATTTCTATGAATGTTGCACAGAAAATTTAACCACACAATTTTAAAATATATAAATGTCCAAAGGCAAACATTAGATGCTTTTATATATGTTTGTAGTAAGAATGAACAAGTGTAAACATTTGCATACTATAATAAAACCAGTTTCTGAAAAATTGTGTTTAACAGAACCCCAAGGGACTAACTTTAGCAAGGCATAGAAGTTATGTGACCTTAAATTAGGTTGTGCCAGAAGCTGTGCTAAACTGTATTTTAAAATGCCACACACTGTGAAAACTCCAGAAAAAAATGGAGCTTCACAAGCATGATATACATTGCTATTCGTTGTACCATCTCACTGAGACGCTTTGGAACAAATTTGGTGCTGTGCTCTGCTGCAGGGGCTGCACGAATGCCAGCCAAGAAAGGCCCAGGATTTACAGTTACCTCTTGCGATTTCCACACAAATCCACGGTGGGCAAAAGATTCAGCAGCTGGTAATTCTCCCAAACTACAGCCCCACCTTGGAAACCATTAGCGTAGAACACAGCCCTGTGCAGGGCAGGGGCAGTTACAATGCTGTCATCCTGAGGAAATTGCAGAGACGTGACTATTGCTACGATTTCACATCCTTCAGGCAATCTGTTTACAACAGTCATTTCAGCGGACTTAATTCCCACTAATTACACCCAACCAAAACACTTCACTAAATTCTATTCAAGCATCGCTTCAACACGTCCCTCCTCGTCCGGTAACTTGAAGGGTGTCACACGCAACGCAGTAACTCGCTCCGAAAGCCAATGACTATGACATGGGCCGGTACCCCAGAAGACAATCTCCCACCTCTTTTCAATCCCCCCGAGGAGCAGAGGGCCGGCACACGGCAGTAAAGTGGGGCGTACAACGCATCTCACGGCCGCACTGACTAAACTCTCGTGGCTCAACGCCGGCTGGAGAAGCCCTCCAAACAGAGTGCGCCCAACATGCTCAGGAGACACCTAACATACGTGTTGCTCAGGCAGGGAGCCAAGTAGAACAACAAACTAAAAATGAAAATTAAAATAAAAATTATATAATGATTAAAAAATTTTATATACATATATGTAAACACAAAAACCCGTCTCCCATCTTCTTTGATCTGGCAAAAATTACCACAGAAAATGCCTATCGCCCCCTCCCACCGCCCCCAACCGCCACAC
>VWZZ01000302.1:406576-500976 GCA_013399095.1 Psophia crepitans | reverse complement strand
GCCGTGCCTGGCCCTGCTGCTGCTCCGCCTCGCCCTCTACGCGGGCTGCGCCGCCGCCGCCGCCGCTCTGGGCACGCTGATCGTCCTGATGTGTCGCGGGCGCCGCCGCATGCCGCCGCCGGACTTCGTCGCTGCAGCTCCGGTCCTGCGGGTCGTGGGGGTAAGTGGCGGGGGGGCAGCGGGACGGGCGGTGGCGGCGGCGCGCCCGCCCCTTTCCGCTGGCGGGAGAGCGGGGAGGAGGGGGACGGAGGTGGCGCGGAGCGCCGGGACCCCCCAAACCCAATGTCCCGCGGCCGCAGGAGCCTGCTTATTTTCTGCCGCTCGTTGGGGATTTAAATGGGAAAAGTTGTGCTGGTGGGTAGCAGGCGGGCAGGAAAAAGCAATTCTGGAGACCTTCAGATTGCGGGAGCACTTGTGTGGCAATTTGTTGCTGGCTGTGGATCAAGTCCTTTTCTGCTCCTTCAGTTGAAATGTTATTAGTAGAGGAGGGAGATGTGCTCAAAGAGCCAGCGTAGTGTTGCTTAAATGCATACTCTGAAGTTGGGCTGCTTTAGGTAGTGTTATTATAATGCCTTGAGGAAGTGCCAACGTGTTCTCAAACTGATGCAGACCTCTGTGCAAAAGACAGACAAATTTATTTTCTGTATATCTTCTTAAATGTACTAATGTGCGTTCACAAGCTTTTTGTAGGTCACTGCTTCAGAGTATTTTTTCCTTTCTTTTGAACGGGACTGGTAGCACAAGGTTTTTGGAGACTGACTACTGGTGTGCGCCAAAATAACTTTTCATCTGTGCCCCTGCTCCTTATCAAGTCATCCAGTGCTCCAGAGCTGATCGTAGACTGGCCTGAAAAACTACTGCTGGCATTGAGGATCTGCCTGCACTCCTGCTCTGCCTATGGGTCACAGCAATGTGGTGTTTGACATCACAGCTGATGACTCTGGTCAGTTGCCCTTGGCCTCTCACTAGTGAGTTGTAGACCTTGGTGGGGTGCGTATGTGAAGTGCTGCAGCAGTGGACAGTACTACCTAAGTGATATTTCACTTTGATAGTGTCACGCAGTATACCTGAGAGCGCTCTACAAAGAAAAAGCATAATTTGTGCCACCTTGGTGGCCTAGTTGTTCTGGTGACCTAGTTCATTACCTTTTGTACATTCACTCTTCTTGAGCAGCAAGTAAATAATGCTGTCACTTCTGTGTTTCTGGGGCTGCAGTCAATGCAGCTGAATTTGCAGAAAGCAGAGGGTGCTGGCAGGGCAGAGAACCTGTTAGAAGTCACTTGCTGATGTAGTTAGCTGTCTTTCCATCTTGCCAATCAAATCGGCTAGTGACCTGCAGTAGTGGTTTACTCCTTAGTTCTTTCGACCTAGGGAGGGGAAGAGCCTGTGTTTGTGAGCAGTACTTTTTTCCAGGCCTGCATTTAATGGAAACTGGCAGGATGTTATTGTCAGTAGAAGGGATCGTTTTCCTGGGGGTTGGTGACTTCAATGAATGATACAACTTGCAAAGGTGCATTCGGGATCTGTTTGTGGCAGTGTGTGTGTGATACTTGTTCCATCTTCTCAGTACAGTTTTTTTAAAATCCTCTGTGCCTTGAAGACTCAACATCATACCCTGCTTTTTGAAAGGAGTGAAGAATAAATAGCGTTAGAAGTGCAAAATGGTGAAATAAGATGTAACACACAAAGTCAACAAGTGATAAGCAGAAAGTACCTGTTCTGTACAAAGTGTGTAAGTGTGTACAGCTAGGGATTGTTCAGCTGATTTTTGCTGTAGGAATGCTGGGGAGCAAATGTGTGTTAAGTGCATAAGCACCTGAGTAGTAAAGGACTATATGCTTTTATATTTCATCATTCAACTGCTTACACCAAATGTAAAACAAACAAACAAAAAAACCAACAAAACCCATCAGTAATAAATTCCAGTTGCCTACAGATTTACAAGATTAAATATTTCAGTGATAGTGCCATATAACTCCATGTACTTGGATGTTTATCCAAACATCTGGATATGTGTTAATTTACTTTTAGACCACTTACTGTATACATAGTAAAAAATCTTTACAGATACACTTAATAACTGAAATCTCCCTGCTGCTGCAGTGAGGGACGACTTTCAGGTTTGTGAAACAGCCAAACAATGAAAATCAATTTAACTTGGGAAACAAGAATTGAAGAATAAAACTAAATTTATTGTGTGCTCTCTCTCCCTCTTTGTGAAAACCATAATACATAAGCACGCTGAACAGGAGTGAAATTAAAACTGCCTGTAGGCAAATGTTACTATACCATCCGCTCTTTCTTTTTGTGGTCTGTTACTGCCTGTTTGTATTCACGATGTTCTCCTTTTTGTCCATCCACTGGATTCTTATATGTAAATAGTGCACACCTGCTCTTGCCTTGAGTGGTCTAGTATGTGGTAGTAGGATTTATTGTAACTCTATGGTATGTTTGTTGTTTCAGAAGGGAACTGAAATCTGGTATTTAAAAGTCTGCTAAGCAGCAGTACCTGCTGCAACTCTTTTTCTGGGATTGTTTCTTTAAGCCCTTCCTGATTTGGTTAAAATTTTTCTTTCCTCCCTCTTTGCACTGTTCTCAAAATTTAACCTAGCTTTATGAAAGGGACTGTCAAAAAAGGACTGAGGTATTTTATCCTTTCTATTTAGAAGCTGTAATCCTAGGCATCTTATTTGGGTTTCTTATGCCTTCAATTTACCGTTTTGTTGATTTCTTTCTGATACAAAATGGCTTCAGGGCTGCAAAGCTCCTTGAAATACTTTTTTCTGCACACAATTTTATATATTTTTAGCAGATTTCCCAAATGGTGCTTCAGCAACATGTAGGTGAAGAAAATAATAGTACCTATATAGGCAGCGTATAGAAGTGTTGGCCATTCAGTAAAATGTTGCTTGCAAAGTTTCCTCCATACATTTATCTTTGAAAAAATTTGTAGGTTAATCTTTTTATTGTATACCCTTTTGTATGTATACCAGTTTATTATCATTCAGTTGTTACTCTCCCATTTTTCATAGAGCCTTATGATCCTGTTGTCTTTTCTGGGAGCCAGCAGTAGGATGACTGTAAAGCTAGAATTCCTTCCACCTTGTTGGGCCTTTTCCTCAAGAATAGGGAAGAACTCTCCGCTGGCCTAACAATTGAAAAAAAAACCCCAAACAACAAACCACCGCCAAAAACCCCCACGTTTTTTGGGTTTTGTTGGGGGTTTTTTAAGGTTCATTCTTTGAGTGATTTTTCACACTAGGTTAAGAAATGAGGAAATGCATCAGTATTCAGTAATATTTACTCTAGTGGGAGTCAGGCACAGCTCTTGGAAACTGAGTGGGAGTACTCTCAATGAACTTCAGAGGGACTTGCATGGGATTCTTTACACTGTGCTGAAAAAAGGGAGTTTTTTGTAAGTGCTCAATCCTGCAAGCACTTGCAGTGTGAGTTTTGTGCTGTTAATTTTCATGGACCTATTCAAGGGAGAGAATAACTTGGGCAAGGGAGTGCTGTGTTGCAGGTTTAGACTTCAGAAAAGCAAGGTGCATGCCTTTTTTCATTTTGCTTGAGCTTGCCATCTTTCCAAATGTGAAGCTGTGCTTTGTCTTAAACGTTATGTAACTCCTTTGGGACTTGAAAAGTGAAGACTTTCTGCTAAAGTCAGGGATCTCAGCAAGAGCATTTGAAATTTGCAGAGAACTCCGAAGCAAGGTATGAAATTTTTTTCCACATGCCGAGGTGTGCTTTCAAAATAGTTTTTCTGTATGTGAGAGTTCTGATCGCAAGGTTTATCTGGGCAGTCTTCTGGCTTCCACATAAAGCTCTGTGTTTCTTATTTATATTTTCACTGGAAAGAAAAGGAGAGAGAGGTGTACAGGCAACTCATAATACTGTTTTACCTATTAATTTAAATGTTTGCAGACATGAATAATATTGGTAAATAATTTCTATTGATAATGAAATAGTGGTACTCGAATGGCACCTTGAAATTGTGAATTATGTTATTGACAGATATTTTTCAGCACTTTTGAGGTGCTGTTTTTGGACAAGATTATTTGTGGTGGAGGAGGACGGCAAAATGGCATGGTGACCCAGTTGTACTTTGGTAAAAATGGCTGTCTCAAAGGGGTTTTTCACTTTTCAAGTATCAGTGGCCTTGCCTATACTAAAGATAGCCCTGGTTAGAACGTGTCACCTTTTAAAATTCAGGCTTGCTCTCTACACTGCTGTTAACTTTGTGATTGTAGGGGAGATTGCTTTGACTCATATGAAGAATGACACTAACCAAGTTAGTGAGAAGGGGAAGGAAAGTGCTTTTTTCCACGTTTCCAGTGGGAGTTCTTGCTCTGTCAAAAAACCTGGCAGGACAGAGTTTTCTTTTCAGCACAGTGTTTTGACTCCGATTCAAAGCAAGAACTCTGAATAGTGGAGAGTTGGGTTATCAATTTAAATAATGCAAAACCCAAGGATTTATTAGCTTTTAGTGCTGCATTTTAAATTCAGATTAAATGAATGATACTCTCTATGGAGAATGCTCTACCTAGCCTGACTTGCAGCACTGAAGGTAATA
The DNA here is from genome assembly GCA_013399095.1 of Psophia crepitans. NCBI lineage: Eukaryota > Metazoa > Chordata > Aves > Gruiformes > Psophiidae > Psophia > Psophia crepitans. Next base: position 496,403 of record VWZZ01000302.1, on the reverse strand, counting down.
AACATGGGTTCATTTTGTGGTTTTTTTTTTCCAGCAAAAAGGGTACATTGATTCTAATGTCCTGCGTTTCCTATGATTAACAGCTGCCAATGATTTTGAGTATTTCTTTAAAACTCAGCTCCAGACATTTAGTCACTCTTGTTCATTTCTGTTGGTCTGAGTGATTCAAATGGGATGGCAACTTAACCTATGTTGAGTATGCATAGTGAGCATGTATCCAAGCTGAGCGCTCTGCTCTTTTCAGGGAGCATAAAGGGAATGGAGAGAAAGGATATGTAGTTATATTTTCCTTCACTGTTGGACTTTTGCCATCAGATGAAGCTTGCAAAGGTGAGTTCACAGGAGCCCCAGCAGCTGTAGGAAGTGGAAGTTTTGCCATCTGTGGGCATCAGTTTCAAGCATGATGCAAAGCAGTTCTTGAGGTAGTAAGCAGTTTGGAGCAGCTGTGAGAGAGAGGAGAAACTTCCTAACTCCTTTCAGTCTTGATCTTTACACCTTAGTAAGACATCAAAAGTATTTATGGGTTTTTTAGCAACCTAAAGCCATGCATGTTCTATGGTCTGTCTCATTCTGTGGTCCATTGGGCAATATTTGAGAGCTCAGATATTGGAGGATTTTTGCTGTTACTTCTGCCAGTCATTACATTCTCTGCTTAGTGCTCTGGTGTCATGTTTGTTTCAGATCCTTTTGGGCTTGCAACCAAATACTCTGATCTACTGCCATTCTTTTAATTTATCAGTTGTTTCTGGATTGAAAGGAGAGGGTATGTTTAAGTTTGGTTTATAACAGAACTCAGAGTCTGATACTTTTGTTCTTAGTGCTGTCTCTTATACAGGCAGGTTAACAGCTTTTGGTGATGCAGATGAGTTTACTGCTAGACAAGTCCTGGAATTAAAATAATGACAAGGTATTGTAGCATTACATACCAATTTCAGGAATATTTTAAAATAATATTAAGAGAATATGTTCAGTTATAGTTCAGTGAGGGTCTGTTACACTTTGGGGCCTGTAGTTTGGACATTTCTGTTACAGCTGATTTTTGGGGTGTCTGTGGAATATCTGTTATCCTTAGGGATTTAGAAGATTTTCAGAATGGAAGTTTTGTTAGGACTGCATGCGTTGATTACCTGCAGGCATAATTTTGAAGTGATAACTTTATTCTCAAAGAAGACTGATCTCAGGAAATGAAATGTTTTTCAGACTGTGTCAATTATTTCTCCCATAGCTCTTCAGCAGTGAGCAGACTTAGTTTTCCACATAGCCTTTTATCCATCATGCATATTTAGAGATTTCTTGTCTTGTCATGCAACCCTTTCTGTTTCCTTCCATTGTATCCTGTGTCATCTTCAGCTCTGCATTGTATTGTGTTTGACATTTAATTTTTTCAACATTGTGTTAGGTTGACATTTCATATTTTGCCATGAATCAGGCTGCTTTATCTTTGTAGGGACTGCTTCTCACTTGAAAAGTGTTTTATGACTGACAGCATAACTAGGGAGCTAGTTCATTTCTCCTGATAACTGAGCCACACTGAGTCAATAAGACAGACGGGTGGTGGGCTCATTGGGATCTTGCTGTCCAACTCTCTGGCAGGGGAGTCCTAAAGGTGGAACCACCTCTGTGATAAGGTTAAGAGTGAAAATATCTTGCATTCAAGGTACTTTTTGGGGTTGAAAATACTGGACACATGTATCAAACATTCTGAAAATAAGATCTGATCAAGTTCCTTTTTATTGCCAGGCCTTGGTTCCTTGTGTTCTGCAAAGGAAAGCAGCAAAATTTACCCAAGAAAGAGGCAGTTATGTAGAATACTCTATCCTTTCCTAACCTGCTACCTTGTTAAGTGATTAAAAAAAAACCCCAAAACAAAAAACCCAGGATATTGCGTAGTCATAAGGGAACAAGTTTGTGATGTGTTCATGGAAGGTTTATATGACCAGACATTCTGTACTATCTTTTCCTCTGTTAAGCACACACAGTGAAAGAGAACAAATTAATGTTAATGAAATTAATGATGACGATTCATTCTGCATGTTTTGTGATGCTCTGTTGGAAAGACAGAAGACCCTACCTTTGTATGGTGAAAAGTCCTGTGGGAGGGAGGATAGAGAATGCCTGAATTTCTCTGTCGAGCTGAGACTCTGCAGCTGAGGCATAAGTGTATGCAGGTTTTCTGGCTTGCCAGCAATTCAGTTTTCGTAGCACATGGCTCTTTTGCCCTTGAAGTATAGGCCATATGTTCTTGTTGTCTGTTTTTAACAGAGGAGGAGAGTGTGTAGCTGTTCAGTAGATGGGCTGTGCATGTACCCTGAGAATTCATGTAAGCCTTTATTTTGACGCTAGTATTGAAGATCCCAACAGAGAATAATGCTGTTATTTCTTGCTAAGCAGAAATTTGAATGCTAGCCTACCAATTATTTCTCAGCTGTACTGATGGGAATGAAAGTATTACCTGAGAAAAGTTTCATTTTCATATTCTTATCTGTCTAGCATTATATGAAATCTCAAGTGAAGGAAGTCCTGCCCTGATTATAAAGTTTTTACACCGCTACGATTTTATCATTTTTGAACATGGTATATTTAAGATAGAAGGTCCCCATATAATGAACGCAGTGTACATGTTCCATGTTCCATTATGTTAGTGGAAATGAGATATGCTGATATTATAAAATGGTTATTGAGATAATGATGCTTAACATAATAGGATTAACATGCTTTAAGTATGTTGATTTTTAAATTGGTAGTTATGGTATCCCTTAATGTATGTAGATTAATGCTTAATGTGACACATACATACTTGCTTTGGAATTTTAAATAGAACTGTAGGTGTTAATTAAAAAATATTAACTCTTCTGAGTAGAAAATTTATTTTTGCATCATAAATTGAGGTAATATTTTCTACTATAAGAAAACATCCATCCAGATCAGTTAAAGCTGAATTTATGGAGAGTTCAGTGAAGTATTATTTGAAGCTGTCACACTCTGTCATCAAAGTCCTGTCTGATGTTAATGTGTGTTTTACAAAGAAAAAAAGTTCGGCTGTGAGTAACTTGATAGTTCCTGTATGCTGAATTAGATGCAGTCTTTGCCTTTTAGATCAGTGATTAAACTGAGCATCTCATGCACAACGGTCATTTGTATTGTGAGATCTGTCCTGAGCTCTGTTCTAGTTTTGTTGTAATTGAATTAATGTAATAGAAATAATTGTTAATTTTTCTCTGCTTCTGGCTTTAATTCCATCGCAGAGTAAGTCTGCGTGTGGTGTGCCTGTAGTGTGTGCCTGGCTTTCTGCTATTACGCTTTAAGAATTGCATTTCATGACTGAGTGCTGTGGATGGATTTCTTGATAGTAGAAGGTACTCCTGTGTTGTCTGTGCTTTGCCATTTATTCAGTGCAATTGTTGAAACACTTTCTTAATTCTTTGTTATTTAACATTTATTGTTTTCTTCAAAACTAATTTTAAATTACTTAAATTGTTTAAACCAATATATGACATTAACGTAATTTTTACATCTGTAGGAGACTGAACCTAAGACAAAATTTCAGGCTCAATTTCAGTTGTTTTTTTTTCTAGGCCTTTCAGACTGTTGTTGTCTGCGTCTTAAATCATTCTCAAAAGTATCGAGCAATTAATATTATTCAGAAATCTCCAGGAAATACACACATCCTTTTTTTCAGCCTGTAAACAAAGTAAAAACTGGGGAAAACTTGAACTGTTCCAGGAAACAGGCCTCCCTGTTTGTTAGCAACCTCATTCTTTGCATGTGCCTTCCGGCTGTGCTCCACCCCTACCCCTTCAAGACATTTTTTTCAAGTGTTATTTCAGTTTCAGCCTGGTTTCTGCCATTCTTCAACAAGAAACTACAGAGTGGAGCCCGATTTAAAAAAAAAATAAAAAAATTCTTTTCTTCTGTGATAGTGCATGTCAGGGCTAATGGGAACGTACTAGGTTTTAATCAGTATAAAAGAGCATCTAAGCTAGAGCTTTGACTGTCTTAAATCCATTTAGTAACATCTTTGGCTCAGGGTTAATGCCAACTGTTTCATGAACTGTGGCACCATTTTCCTTTAGATGAATGACATGAAAAATGTGAAAACATTCAAATCTGGGCTTTCTATCTGAACCTGTTTTCTGCATATGCCCTCCATCTGACTTGGGGCGGGGGTGAGAAGAAAATCTTCCAGTGAAATCTGCTGGATTTTTCATTCTCTTAGCTTTTAGAGCTGAGTTTGGATGAATTTTCTGAAATCCTTCTGTTATCACAGTTGCTGGTAAACCTGTGTTACTGGGTTGTTACCGTTGGTTTTAAGGTGTTTGCTGCCATATCTAACTCGGGGGTGCCTGCTTATTTAGTTAATTCGTCATTATTGTTGTCACAGAAACAGAATTTTTTAAAAGCAAATCTAAGCTAATAAGACTTGATTCTGCTAAATCCAAGTTCGTAAGACTGAAAGGAAAATGGATTTTGATCAGTTGTTTTAGAGAAGGCAATTTAAGATCTGATTGATTATCAGTTACCAAATGAACTTCACAGTTCTCTGAAGGATCATCAAGAATCACAGGTTGGATTCAGGTTCAGGTTGAAAGGTATATCTGGAGGGCATCTAGTCCATCCTCCTGCTCAGAGTGTGTCCAACTAGGTAAGTTTGCTCAGGACTTTATCCTGTCAAATTCTGAATGCCTCCAAGGATGGAGACTCCACAGCCTCTCAGTACCCCTATTCTAGTATTTGACCAGCCTCATAATTAAAATAGTTTTGCCTTGTAAGTGATGGGAATTTCCTGTGTTGCAACCTTGCTTATTGTCCTGTGCATCTGCAAGAAGAGTCTGGCTCGCTCTTCTCTGTGCTCTCTCATTCGGTAGTTGGAGACAGCAATAAGGTCTCCCCTGAACTGGTTTTTCTTAAGCCTGAACTAACCCAACCAACATCACTCCAATGCATTTATTCATATGTTAGATTCTCATCTGTTCTTGAAAATTTGTTTTTAAGCAGAGTTGAAACCTTGCTTTTAAACAAGGTTTATTTCTTGCTCTGTGCTTTTTCTCTCAGACTGTTCATGGTGGCGTATGAAATTACCTGTATAAGTGTGAAAAATTCCTCAGAAAATCCAATATACCATGCATCTTCCTTTGCCATTCAGTAATTACATTCATACAGCAGCAAAATCATCATTGCTGTTGGTGGTATTCACCTCTTAAATTCTTTTTGATCGCTTGTCTTATTTGAACTTCTCCATGCTAAACATTGAAGTTACTTTTTTTTTTTGTAAAAAAAAGAGAAAAAAAAAGAAAAGCTGGTGCCTTTTAGAAATACCAACCATAGAGGGCACTCTAAATGAAATATATTCTTGCAAGCTGAAATGTGAGTTTTTATTTGGTATTTAAGAGGCAGCATTTCGCTTAAGCAATAATGGTCTGCCTTATTCTTAACATGAGTGTTCAAGATTGAAACAATTCCTGGTTTATGGAATTGTGTTGATTGGATCATAGTGTGGTGATGTTGAGCAAGCTACTGTGGATGATCCTCTCTGAAGGCTTTTTGTTTGTTTGTTTTGGTTTTTTTTGTTTTGTTCCTTCTGCTGTAAAGAAGTCCTGAACTGAGGCAGGGAGGGAGACAAAAGTAAAGATGCCTAAGTTAGGGGCTTGAGTTTACTGATCTCTGTGCATGTATGACTCAGTTTAGCGAAGGATTAGTGTTGTAGGATACCCAAGCTAGCATGAGTGTTAAGGAAGATGAATATGTTGAGTGGAGAGCTTCAGTCAGGATTGTGACCTTGTGTTTAGGAGCTCTTTCTTCACAGAAAGACCTGAGTAACTTTGCTTAATAGGGCTTTCTGAATCCCTTCCCCCTCCCCAAATGTATTTGGGCTGTTTAATGTCCCTGTGAGTCTGTCTCTTCTCTTTTTAAATTGAAGTGGTTATGAATCATCTGATTTCCTGCTGCAAATAAAGCAGAAAAATCCTGAAGTAATTCTGTGACTAGCATTAACACAGCTTTGCACGGAAGAAGCACGGCAGCAGTCAGAGGTGATGTATTGGAGCCTTACAAATGTTAAGTGTTCTTCCAAACAGCAAAAATATTTTCTACAGCTATTCAGGTGGATGTGGCTGTTCAGGTAACAAGGAGCCATGAATATCTGTAGTGGTTCACTAATCAGATAATACTCTCTTCTTACCCCTCCTAAACTATAGCTTTGATAGTAAGAGGGGCTGCAAATGGAGGCAAACATACTGAAATCTTGCTGCTCTTGCTATTGATAGTGTAGTCGGGGGGGGAAGAAAATGGCTGAAAGACCACAGCCATGGTCTCATAGTAGCAATTGGAAGAAGTTTAGTCTAAGAAGTGTTGCTGTGCTCACTAAAAAGTTGGAACAAATTAACTATGGATGGAGGGAGGGCACTTAAGACCTGGAAAGTGTCTGTGGCAATGCTGTGTGTTAGAAGTGAGCAAGTCTGAACAGCTTTATTTTGCTGTTAGGGTAGTGCTTAGACTCCTTCATATCTGTGTCCCATTTGACGTGCTTTATACTGGACTTTATGTGCGTGTATCTGCAGTAGGAGGAAAATGCTGCAGGAAAATACACAGCTTATTAGCCTGGAAATTGGCTGAAATAATACCATACTACCTTTAAAAATATTTAAGAGTGTTTTTACTTAAAGTTTATACTGCTTTCTTATTGTTTGGTGAATGTTGAAGGAATTGGGATGTTTCTGAAGCACTGTCTCTCACCAAGGTGAGCTAAGTAAGCTGAGCGGCAGTGGGACAATTACTACTTCTGATTTGAATTACTCCTTTCTATAGAAGAACAGCATGAATCACTGCTTTTTGTCTACACTCTGAAAAATGTTTCTTTGTCCACCCACCTGTTTGGACACTATAAGAGCTAATACTCCAATATAAACAAATATTTGTATAGGACAGCAGCTTAAAATGCACTGGCTAGAAGTGTCTTTGAAGGAAGAACCGGAAAAGAATGTGAACCAAAATTACTGTAGGAGACCAAAAGGCTGAGAGAGTTGGGGTTGCTCAGCCTGGCAAAGGCTCTGGGAGACCTTCCAGTACCTTAAGGGGGCCTACAAGGAAGCTGGAGAGGGGCTGTTTACGAGGACAGGGGGTGATAGGACAAGGTGGAATGGGTTTAAACTAAGAGAGGGGAGATTTAGATTAGACATTAGGAAGAAATTCTTCACTGTGAGGGTGGTGAGGTGCTGGAACAGGTTGCCTGGAGAAACTGTGGATGTCCCCTCCCTGGAAGTGTTCAAGGCCAGGTTGGATGGGGCTTTGGGCAATCTGGTCTAGTAGAGGGTGTCCCTGCCCATGGTGGGGGTGGTTGGAACTAGATGATCTTTAAAGTCCCTTCCAACCCAAATCATTCTGTGATTCTATGATTAGCTTTTATTTTAAAAGTGGTTTATGAGCCTAAATGAAGTCCATTGTGACAGTAGGCTGTATAGATGTTGTATTTGCTGTTGACCTATCTCTTGGACATTTTCTAAAGCTGTGAAAGTACTGAATAGAAGAGTTCCAGTTGTTTTGTTAAATGCATGTCATGTTCTCAGTGCATTGAACTGCAAATGAATACAGCTGCTTTCTACCAAAAAACCCCCAACCTGAAGATAATTTGGGAGGTTTTGTACAGTATACGATATGCAACAATGGGTGTTAATATGTGCCTAATGAGCAGTGTATAATAAAATCATAGACAATTGACACCCGTTTTAGCCATATGTGGTGACAATACTTATATAAAGACCAAAAAATACAGTAGTATCACTTTGAATTCTAGTTCTATTTCTTCTGTCATTTTTTGGTTTATTCCTTCCTCTTATGATGAATATTCTCTTTGAATTTCAGAGTAGTTGGTCTGGAAGCTCCCATGATTCAGTCCTGTCAAGGAGAGTGGTAATTTCTCACAACATGGATAAAGCACTGAAAGAAGGTGAGTCTTAACTTGGGCAAAGGAGCATTAGACTCTGAAGATTTCTTGTCCTCTTAGCAAACCATGACTGCACAATATTCCAGAATTTTAGAATGTGACCCTGATTTCTTCCTTGATATAAAAATGCAAGGTCTCAGTCTTCCCAAGAGGCCCACTGTAGTAAGTAATATGATGAGTTTTTTCAATTTAGCTGATACCCTGTCATTTTAGTGGCTATTTTTTAGAGAAATATATAAAATAGAGTCCTTAAAACATGTGCACAAAACAGAAGGGTGCCACTTAAAAGATTCTCGATTGGGTTTTCCTGAACTGATATATCCTGAAGACTGCCTCCGAACAGTCTTCCCATTTAGTGCAATTCTTGCCATGAAATCTGAATCTAAAATCAACATTTATATTTCTGCCTGATACAGTCTATGAAATATGTGGCTCACTAGTACAGTTCCTGGGCTTTGGATTGTAAAATGTCAACTATGATCATACGGATTTAAAGTTTCTGGTTAACAATACTTTAAAATAAAGCATAACCACTACTTCTGTACACTTTTTTTTTTGTTTGACTGACTCCTGGTAGTACAAATTATTGTAGAACTTGGGGTAGTGTCGGAGTTTGAAGCAAAATTGATTTGCTACTTCAAAGACTATGCTAGGTTGGAACATAAAGATGATGGGGAGTGGGAAACCTAGCTTGTGTATTAAAAGAAAACACATAGAGTTGTGTACTGTAACTTTTAAAATATATTTATAAAACTTGATATTATTTCAGTCTTTTGTGAATATTTTTTCTAATTTTGAATTTTTTTTCCTGTGAAATTTCTTCTGGTTTTTGGGTTTGTTTTTTTTTTTTTCATGTTTGGAGAGAGTGTATTTTAAAACTTAATCATTGCTTTAAACAGGTTGATGGTTATGATAACTTCTTGGGATGTGTATACTTTTGAAGTTACTTTTATGAATAGCTGTTAGCAGGATATGTAGCTAAAATATAAAATGAGAACACTTTACCTGCTGTGTCATGTTTCCATGAAGGTGTTTAGGCAGCAGTTTATTCTGGAATCAGTCAGATGATAGGATCCCTGATGATGTGAAAAGGATAGGAGGGTCTAAATGTATGAAACAAGCACAGACAAGTTATTTGCTGTATTCTCTCACATGCATACTTTACATTTTGGATAACCAGCCTTGGAATTCGAAATGAAGCCTTGAAGTACTCTGCACAGAATCGGAGGTAGTGGGGTTATTTGGAGACATACAACAGGTGTTGTGGAATACTGGGGAAAAGATAGTTGTGTTAAACTTTACTTGCACGTAAGAGTAACTCCTGTGCCTGTAAAAAAAAATATGGGACCTGTCTTCATTCTAAGGTATTTATCCAGCAGATCATTCAGTTGGATGTATGAGTCCATCCTTACTCAGTAAGGCTGAAAGTTACCAATATTTAAGTGATTAATTTTTCAAAACTGAGGACCTTCTGTTGTGACAACTTACTTGCCCTTCTGTTATTTCTTTTCAGAGTAGCTTTTACCCTCCCTTCTCACTCTGAATTTTGGAGAGCAAGCTTGTAAGATTTAGTTGTGTTTCTTCCAGGCCTGAGTGATGAAACCAACTTCTCCTCTATTATGTGGTTTAACAAGGATGGGACTGTAATTTACCACACGTAGACTTAAGCAAGCTTTTTGATTTTGGAAGGTGTCCAAGTCAACTTAAGTTTTGAGATACTGAATGAATCTATAAAGAAACATTTTACTTTTTTATTAGAGTAGAATGATCCACCTGTCTGAAAATAGACAGGACACAGTCTGTGTGGAATTTTCTCTCTGGATTTAGAGAAGTAACTTCATGTTTTCAGCCCATATCATATGGTAGTTTAGGAACATCTCTCTTTGGGAGACTGTGTTCAGTCAGACTGGTGCCACTGTTGTGCAGTGTACTGTTCGGGCTGAGGGCAGTAGCTGTAGGTAGATTTATCTGCCATGGGTGTAGCTGGAACTGAATTTTATTGCCCCATATGCTGTGGTCTTTTTGATATTCTTCGCAGTCAATTGTTTCGTAGTGCCAGGAAAATAGGTCTCCACGTTACTTACCGGCTTTACTGGATCATTTATAAGTAAGTAAACCAGCACGAGCTATAGCACAAATCCCAGGAGAACTCCACTGGTGTAATTCTTCTGCTGTGAAAATTGGCTATTTATTCATATCATGTGTTTCTTGAGTCTTAAAATTCATGCCAGAGATCTGTCTCTTCTTTCATAGTGGCTTACCTTCCTTCAGCTCTGTGTTGAGGTGACCTTGTTGGAAATATTTTGGGAATTTAATTAGATTGTACCTGTGGACCAGATCTTGCCTGTCTGTTCTTGTTGACCCCTTACAAGAACTCTGTTAGGGATGTAAGGCAGGACTTCCCTTTACAGAAGGAGTTTTTTCCCAATCTATCTTATTTCCCAACTTAAGATCCACACACTGACATTCAGAAAAAAAAATTGCAGTAGCTTCTGCTACTCTCTATTTGAAAAGCTATATTCTTTTTTCCACAGCTCTCAAAAAAAGAGAGAGTTGTTTGGGTCCGAAATATGAGCAAGACTTAGTTTGAATTCATGTTCTTTCTGCTGCTGGGCTTCAAACACTTGAAGCTAAGAACTCTTGGCAAAGGGTACATGGACAGAAGTATTTGAACAGAAATTTGTCTGATTTTTGTTTTTAAATGCATTTCCTACATCTTCTTAACACATTTTTTCTCTATTGTTTATATATTTGGAAATTTCAATGTTTTTCTGCACGTTCACAATATTTATTAAAGAAGCAAATGACAAGAAAAGCTTAATAAAAATAAACCAAACAATGTGCAATAGGAGACTCTCAGGGTCTGATCGCTTTTGCACAGATGCTATCTGTCTGTGCACACTGATAACATCTACTCTATTAAACATGTCAGTTTCATAGAGTTTGAATAGTGTTGTAGAATGCAAGTAAACCAAGAAATGCTAGTGTTTATTCCAAGCATGAACTTTAACAAGAGAATTGACAAATATAAATCGTTATTGCTAGTGACTGGGGCAGGTTCCTGGTCACTGAAGTCTGGGCATTTACACAGCATTTACACGGCACTTTGCCAGCCTTTAACACTGTGGTCTAAATAAAGATTTAGTGGGCATGAGAAACTTCAATAAATACAGATAAGTATAAAACCTCATAGTCTTAATTCATATTGCATTAAGTGTAATGAAATATAGGATGCAGTAAGTGAATAATGGCCTTTGTCTCTTGCACTATAAAAATTAATATCTTGGAAATTATAGAGTTGCATATTCAGACTATTAGTAATTTTTAGGGACATCAATTTAGGGACTTTAATATTGTAGTTCAATTTTTGAGGATGAAGATAACGTGCTTTTTTTTTGTCTGAATGGCTTTTGGCAGGGGCGAAAAAGTAGTAGCTGTAACAAATAACTAAGCATTTAACATTTACTTCTATAAAACAGCTCTTTGCCAGGTACTTAATGGTGGTATAGTCTGTCATCTTTTTCCATTAAATTTTTATTGAAAGCATTTTTCTTCAAGTATAGCTTATGATAACCACATCATGCATGTTAAATCTAGTGCGGTAGAAGCACCACATTATAGTAACGCTTCTTGGCTGTTTAGTGGTGGTTTCCTGATACAGGATCTTAACAGAATTCTTACTGATATTGCATTTCTATTTTACAGATCATGATGTTTACTGTTGCAGAATAACTCAAGGCACTGTTGTAGCTATACCTTCTCTGCTGTTCATACAGTTACAGGAAAGTTTTGGATTTGACCATAACTTAATGTAATGGTTCTGGTCTGTTCAGTGCTTTCAGGAAAGGATATTTACTTCTTGTTTGAAGCTTGGAAGTCTGTGTCTGTATTTGCATAGGGAGGATATTTCTGGTGTGTTTTTTAGTGGTGATTTGAGAAAATGGGTAGGCGTTTTGTCCTTCTTATTCAGATTTCTAGGTTATTAAAGTTGGGTGATGAATCTTAGCAGTGTAAAAACAGTCTATTGTGAAGCTCTGCAAGTTGCAGATTTGAAGCCAGTCTGACCCAGTGGCTCTTTTGGTGCCACAGATCTGAGTGAATGAATGAATGTGGAAGAAGAAAGGACAACAGTTACTGTAGACCTGTGTGGGGTTAGGAATGAAGAGTCCAAAGATGTGTCCTCACTAACCTCTGCACAAGCTTCTGGCTCTCTACTCTCAAAATGCTTTCACTTTACAGTCTTTAAAAAGAGAAATTGAAGTGGCTCAACTTCACATTCATGCAGAAATAACTTTTAAACAGCTTATAACAACTGGGGACTTGGATCTTCTGAACTGATTTAGAAAACCCAGTACAAGTTTCTACAGTTTTGCACCAGGCTCATTGCTGTCGCTGTATCTGATTCCTTCAGAAGAAATTTGTTTCATGTTTGTAGCAACTGAGTTAGTGGTAGTAAGGTATTGTCCGGAAAGTGTGCTTTTCTTTTTATTCCTTTCTTGTCTTCTGACCAGTTGTTTTCAATGATTTAGAGAATGTGTAGTGTAAAATTAATGAGTGTAGATTCATGAGCAGATTTCTCCTCTGAAGGAAGCAAACTGCACTCTATGAAAGTTGTTTTCTGTATTTCTGTAGAGTGCTGAAAGAGGCACAAGCTGCATCAATAGGCTTGAAACTAAAGCAGCAACAGCACATCGTGGCCAGGATGACACATACGGATGAGGCAGTGTCTTACCCCAGCACAGACCGCTGTTGGTGTCTATGGCTGGTGTCTTTTTTAAATACTTTTTTTTAAACAAAGTTTTAAAAGCTGTCTCATTGCTCATTCTGGGCTCTAAAGTACCCCAAATTTTATAAAGAACAGCTCAGTTAAACTGTTGTGATGCAGGAAGGGCAGCAAGGCTGAGAAGTAACAAGAAAACTTGTTGTGGTTTGACTTCAGCTGGTAACTGAGCACCATGCAGCTGCTCGCTCAATCCCCACTCCCTGCAGTGGGATGAGGAGGAGTATGGGGAAGGAAAAAAAAATCTCACAAAAAATCTCATGAGTTGACATAAAGACAGTTTAATAGAATAACAAAGGAAGAGAATAACAACAATAATAATTATGTATATATCTATTGAAAAAAAACCCAACCCAAGTGATGCACAAATGCAGTTGCTCACCACTTGCAAAGGAAGAAAAACCCAATGCCCGGTCTGTTTCTGCGCAGCAATCCCGCCTCCCGGCTAGCTTCCCCAGTTGTATGCTGAGCATGGTGTCGTACGGTAGGGAATATCCCTTTGGTCAGCTGTGCCGGCTGTGTCCTCCTCCCAACTCCTTGTGCACCCCCACTTGTGCTGGTAGGGTGGTGTGAGCAGCAAAAAAGGCCTTGGCTCTCAGCAAAAAGCACTGCTCAACAATAGCAAAAACATCTCTGTTAACACTGCTTTCAGCACAAAGCCAAAACATAGCCTCAAACTAGCTACTATGAGGAAAATTAATTCTATCCCAGCCAAAACTAGCACCAAACTATAAAAAGCATATAAAGGAAGACAGTTATAAAAGGCAGATGCAAGAAAATACAGTTTAAAGTGGGGTAATCTGTTTAACGTGTTGAAAGTGTGTAACTAGAGTGGAGAAACACAAGTGGAGTATTTCATACTTGCGTGGCTTAATTTTTGATGATGATTGATGATGTTTTGTATTTAGTTTGATATTGCCACTAGATTCTGTGGTTGATACACCTAGATGGAGAACCGTACCATCACCTTTCTGTGTCTGAGCAGGAGTCTTCCCACCATAATAGATTTTGTTTCAGGTATCTCAACTGGGAGTATAGTAAAGTGCAAGAGTTGTCCTCTAATTACTATTGTTACATGTTTGAATGTTGTGCTTTACCAGAGCACAGAGACCTAATGTTGGATATGATGGTGATTATGGAGTGAACTAGGAACTGAGCTCATTTTGGAGAGGAGTTACCTAAAAATACAGTTATAAATTAAGTGTCAGTGCGAGTAGATACATATTCTGAAAGAGTATATGGTCTAAGGAATTGAGATACAAGTTTTACTCTTGTAGAGTTCTGTCCAAAAGATACCTGTAGGAGCCACCACTCTACACCATGACTTGGCTTCTTAGGCAAAAGATGCTGAAGAAATACGGCATTTTGTACCCTTGCAAAGGATAGAGAGGGTGTCTGTAATGAAGTTTTCAGATTTTCTTATCTGCCATGATACCAAATACTGCAAAACAGTGTATTTTGGATGTGCTTGAGAAATTATGAGTCTCTTACAAAGCAGGTGCAAAGGAAGAATCTGTGCTGTGCTTGGCTTTTCAGGTATTGCAACAGAGGAGAGTAACCAAGTATACTGTTTTTTGGCTGCGATACAGTCAATTTTCACAAGAACCTGGGAAGGGACACAACCAGGTTAGCTGACCCAAATGAGCCAAAGGAGTATTCCATACCGTATGATGTCATGCTTGGTATAAAAGTCAGGGGGCAGGTGGATGTGGAAATGCTTCGGGGAAGGGCTGGGCATTGAGCTCTGGGTAGTGAGCAAATTGCATTGTGTATGACCCACTTCATACATTCTTTTATTAGTATGGTTGTTTTCCTCTTCCTTTGCTGTCTCAATAATCTGTCCTTATCCCAACCTACTCCCACTTTTCCTTTTGGGAAAAGAGTGAGGAGTGGCTTCATGGTATGGAGTTGCCAGCTGGGGTTAAACCATGACAGTCTTTTTTGGCACTCAACGTGGGCCTTGAAGGATTGCGATAATGACAGATCTGACCAGAGTGTGTTAAAACAAATTCTCAGAATCCTTTGATAATCACACCCAATCTATGGGGAAGAGGTGCCTTCTCCTGCTCTTTCACCTCCTCTTTTTTCTTCAGGCTAGTAACAACAGTTTTTGAGAATTTTGAATATCCTTGGGATGTTCAAGCCAGCCAGCACACTCTTATCGCTATGTTTCCTTGTTGTAGTTTTGCCCCAGCCAGCAGTTAAGCACCACACAGCCACTCACTCACTTCCCAGTGGGATGGGAGAGAAAATCGGGAGGGTAGAAGTGAGAAAACTTGTGGGTTGAGTTAAAGATAGTTTCATAGGTAAAGCAAAAGTCTTGCACACAAGTAGAGCAAAACAAGGAATTAATTTCCCACTTCACATTGTCAGGCAGGTGTTCAGCCATCCCCAGGAAAGCAGTGCTCCGTCATGTGTAACGGTTACTTGGGAAGACAAACAGAATCATTCTGAATGTCCCCTTCTTCCTTCCTTTCCCCCCTAGTTTATATACTGAGCATGTCACCATATGGTATGGGCTATCCCTTTGGTCAGCTGGGGTCAGCTGTCCTGACTGTGTCCCCTCCCAACTCCCTGTGCACCCCCAGCCTACTCACTGGTGGGGTGGGGTGAGCAGCAGCAAAGGCCTTGGCTCTGTGTAAGCACTGCTCAGCAGTAACAAAATCAAAAATTATTTCAGCTGGGATAGAGCTAATTTTCACAAGAAACTGGGAGGGGACACAGCTAGGACAGGTGACCCAAATTAGCCAAAGGGATAGTTGGTACCGTGTGATGTCATGCTCAGTATATAAAGGGGATGCCCAGGGATGAGGAGTCGCTGCTCTGGGATGGGCTGAACATTGGGTCCTGGGTGGTGAGCAAATTGCATTGTGTATCACCCACTTGGTATATTTCTTTTTAGTATTGTTGTTGCTATTTCCCTCTTCCTTTGCTGTCCCAGTAATCTGTCCTTATCCCAAACCTTTTTCTTCTGATTCTCCTCCCCGTGCCACTGTGAGGGAGGGAGAAGACAGCCAGTGGCCACGTGATACTTAGTTACCAGCTGGTGCTAAACCAGACACCAAACTGTATGAGAAAGGTGATTGCTGAACGATGTGAGGACAGCTGTGGGAAGAGATACTTAAAATGTGTATTGTGATGGGAGACTTGAGATAAGTAATGAACTTCAGTTTTTAAAATGCTGTTCCCAGTTGCTCTTTGGTCTATCGAGGGAGCATTGATCTGCTTGCTTATCAGATCACTGTCTTTCGTAACTGTTTTTATCACTTTGTAGTGTTTGTGAGTTTTCAATGAAATATGATTTCTTCTATTTTAGAAAAGTAATAAAATTGGATACATCTTAACATTGGAAGTTCCCGTCTTGCAATATGACTCTACTTTTTTTTTTTCTCTCCTGGATCAGAAAAAAGAATTAAAACTTCAAAACTTTTATTGATTTTTTTTTTTCTCCTGAATAATTAATTTTATAGCTGTGAAATGTCTTAGAAAAAAGCTTTTAACTATATGTTTTGGCATACTCAGTGAATTGACTCAGTTTCTTTCTTTAAAAACCTGAAGAAGTTTTTTTTATGAAGCGTTTGACTAGAAACTCTTATCAATTTTAGCCTTTTCTTTTGAAATGTTTCTAGTGAGGTGATGTTGGATGAGATCTGCTGGTATTTCAGGCAGGCAAAAGTATTCAGCCTAAGTTTTTCTGCTGTTAGTATGTTATTAATTCACTGTTTCAATGCCAGGGAGCTTTTTATAGTTTACTATGAAACAAACAACTTCTATTAAAGTGGAAAGGAAGGAATAGTGGAGTCACATGATTACTTTGCAGCATGGGCTTACACTGAACTGAGATGTATTTTTGACACAAAAGTCTGAAATCATAGTCTGGTAAAGAAACTGCTCAGAATGTCAGGCACATCACTTGTTTTGCCCATTCGTGTTCAGTTGTCTGTCTGGTAGATGCAAACTGATTCTGTCTTCCACCCCAACCTTTTTCCCATCTAGTAGTAACTGCTAAACATGGCTCATGTGTGCTCCCTGAACACCTGCTGCTCCCCTCTAGACCTCCAGGGACATCTGCTATAGTCAAACATCAGTAAAACTGGTGGCACGCAAAGAAAAGTAAAAAAGAAAAGTCAGAACGGTAGAAGATGGTGTTGCCATGGGACTTGCAATTACAGCAGTATTGGTAGTTGGTGGTAGATATTGTTTGGAATACCTCCTCATTTTTGAAGTCCATGTTGTCGCACTAATCTACTTGTTCTCTCTTATCTCTAGCTCTTCTGATCCTATAATGTACTTTCTGCAGTGCTGTTCAGAATTGTATGTGTCTTTTGAAATACAAAAATCTTACCACCTCCCTTTTTAACTGTGACTTTGGAGTGGAGACTGTTGAATTCCTATGCAAAGAAGTCTGGTTTCAGTCTGCAACAGTCTAGAAATGGTCAGATTGTATGATGGTTCATATAACCAAATTCACTGTTGAGAGACAGGTATTAGTTTGAGGTTGTGTGTCGCTAGTAACCTGGCTGGCTGAGCAAATCCACTTACAGGCTTTGCTTTGCAAAGTGACCTCCAGTAACCTGTTAGGTGCAGTTTTCTGTAACTTTGCCAGCCTTACTTTCTTTGGCAAGAATTTAAAACCTGAAGAAGATAGGAAACCTGCTACCCATCTAATCTTTGAGGAGAAGGGTGGAGAATTATGTTCTTTCTATCTTGGTGTGCCGTCCCCATTTGCAGTTTTTGCTATTTATTGTTTTATTTCTCCTTTCAGTGTTTGACTACAGCTATAGAGATTACATCCTGTCCTGGTATGGGCAACTCAGCAGAGATGAAGGGCAGCTGTACCAGCTGCTATCTGAAGACTTCTGGGAGATTGCCAAGCAGCTGCGACAGAGGCTGAGTCACGTTGATGTAGTTAAAGTTGTCTGCAATGATGTAGTGAAAGCTTTACTCTCACATTTCTGTGACCTTAAAGGAGCCAACACCAGGTAAAAATAAAGCTCTGGATTTCATTGGAATTTTCTGCTGCTCTCTTTGCTTTTAGATGTGCTATATCAAAGTAATGAAGACTGCAACACTTTTGTAGGCAACCGATAAAGAAAACACTTCAAGCTTATTACGAGTTTTAGAGATCAAGCAGGCTTCAGGGCATCTATAAGACCTGTGGAAGGACACGCTTTTCCTCCTTTTTCTCAGAGTTTTTGAATTCACTGCTGTTTCCATTTCATCCTTGAAACCCTTGCTCACAGTGAGAGGTGGGCCATGTGAGCAGTTCCTGCAAGGAGTGTGAACCTGCAAGGGAAAGGAGAGGTGCTGTCAGAACAGTCAGCAGACAAGAAGATAGTTACTTGCACCTTTCCCAAAATAGAACTGGAGTTAATTCCATTCAGTTTTCCATTTCTTCTAGCCACAGGAGGCAAAGCCTTGTGGTTTCTATAGGTTTTTTTGTCCTGCAGTAACAAGATTTTTCTGCTGGAAAAATTGTTGGCTGGATTTTCATTCTCTGTTCAGGTTATCTTCCCAATTCCGTGATTTCCCTTTTTGGCAAGGCTCTCTGTCCAGTTAAAAAGGTCAACTGTCCACTAAATACTGGAGTTGCACCCAAATTGTAATTACAAATGGAAACTCTTCGCCTGTGCAGTTCCCACATCTGAACGCACAACTTGTGTAATTGTGCATGGAGTTTGGTCTTATGTCTGCTCTGACCTGTGGTTCAGTTATCTTAATTGAAATATGCTTTGATTGTTCAAATTTAGACTATACATTTTATACTATGAAGTTATTTTGTCTACAGTTAGTTCCACATGTTTTAACATGCCTTCCAAGAAAAAACTGTTTTCTGTCAGTGACTAGTCTGTGTGCTGCCATTCACACTTCTTTCTGTTCTGGAGCAGAAGATAATGTTAATGTATTTGCAGTAGATGCCAGCTTTATGTAAGCTAATGTGTAGGAAACAAAGACAAAAAAGAAACTAAAGAGTGGTTACATTCAAGGAAAGAAGAAATTAAGGTGTATACACACTGCAGTAGATCTTGCATTGGATTCCAGATACTTCTTTCAGCTCTGGAATGTGGTAGAAACCTCTTGGTCAGGTAAAGCTCCTAAATGTGCTCCCTGATTTTTAAGTATTGTGCTTCCACTTGCCCTTTATGACAGTAAAGCATTTGCTTTTGGGAAGAGTTTTATTTAAACAGTTAAAAGATGATGATATTGGGGTTTTTTTTTAAAGTGTAAATATTTTTCTGTTTGAAGTTGGGGATATAGAATCTACAATTGCAGAATTATTAATTATTATTAATGCTGTTTCTTGATTAGGTTCCTTATCTGCTGAGAATTACGACCACTTCCTCTAGGTCTTTGTTGGATTGTTATTCCCATTATATAGAGCTAAAATAAATTCTCTTGGGTATTTTCCAGTTAACTTTTTCACTTTGGAATGGTAAGTGCACCTTAGTTCAATGCTGAGTAAGACAGGCTGCATTAACATGGTAATGAAAAAAAATTCTGTAAAGAATTAATGTGGTAACAGGTTTAAGAAAAAACAAACAACAAACCCCACAGCTGTAACTGCAGATTTTGTGTAGGTTGAAACCGTGTCCGTTGACTGTTTTTTCACATTCTGCAAGGTTGTGAATTCACGAGGAAGAAGGTCTGGTTTTACGGTGCCTAACAGCAGATCAGCAGCATGATGCTGCATGACACTAAATGTGAAGCACTAATATATCCTGTCTTCATGTTGCACATCCAAACTTGCTCAAGAAGTCCAGGAAGCCTTATGGAAATTGCACAGGACTCACCTTTTCTTGGCAGATGGAGAGAGGGCTTAAATGCTACATATGTACTATGGCAAAGTCAGTAGAAAAAATGACATTGTGCTCAAACGCCACAGATTGAACTTGTACTGCCAGATGATCTGATTGTGCATGTAATAAACCTGGAAGCACAGCTGAAGACTCTAAAACTGTTTCCTTTTTAAGGGAAATTGCATTTTTTAAGAATAATTTGAGGTTTGTACTAAATTGCCTACTGCTGTGGAGTTTACTGTTCTAGAACCTGCTGACATTTTAAGCTGAGAACTGAGAACTACAAAGTACGTCACTTCTAGCTTGGAAAATAGGGTTTCTTGGAAAGCCTTCAATTTGTTTCTGTATTGCCACAGTTCCAACAGAAAATTCTTCTTCCTATGGTAGGCAACACAGTCCTTCCCTCTGTTCCTGCTTTTCCTCTGACTTATCTTAATCATTGTGAGGCTCCACATAGTAATAAACAGCTTGAAGTAAATAGCTAGCAGAGGCCAACAAATGAGGGAAGATGCTTCCCTGAATGAGGGAGAACATGAGGAGAGGCTCTTTCCATGCTGGTCACTGGGAGGCAGGGAATTAGGTGGGAGAAGCCTGGCAGCATTAGATTTGTTTCCCCTTTATTCTGTCTCCTGGCTTTCTTTAACAGTGACTGTCTTTCCTGTGCCTGCTAGACACTTCTACAGAGTGAAGTAAGGGCAGAGACTTTCCTCTAGCCATAGGCAGAACTGTCTGGGGTGGCACAGCGCTAGGAAGAAATTCCTTACTTAGGAAGAAATTCTTCACTGTGGGGGTGGCAAGGTGCTGGAACAGGTTGCCCAGAGAAGCTGTGGAGGCCCCATCCCTGGAAGAGTTCAAGGCCAGGTTGGATGGGGCTTTGGGCAACCTGGTCTAGTGGAGGGTGTCCCTGGCCATGGCAGGGGGGTTGGAACTAGATGATCTTTGAGGTTCCTTCCAACCCTAACCATTCTATGATTCTATAAGTAGTCATATGGGATTTGAAGATAGTTAATCTTTGCCTCTTCTTGAACATCCTGACAAGCAGTGCTTTTTGAACAAAATTCAGGCAGAAGAGGTCACAGTGACTAATTTTTTTTTTTTCTTTTTTTTTTTTTTCCCTCCTATATCTTGTGATTGGGAGTGTTCTCTGTCTTCAACCTACAGCTGGGGCACCTTCATCCCAAAGGTAGTGGAAGAATTGCAGTCGGCAAATACGGATGTGTGGTGTTGCAGGCTGCTTCTGGCAAGTTGACTGCTAAATGACATCTGATGGGATGCTTAGAAGTGTTTTTGTGTGTATGTGCCCAGACTTGCAGCATAAGTCATGACTTAGCAAAATGGATATTTGTGGGCTCCAGGCTACTCTCAGTGCTGATTCAGAACCTATAATTAAGAGCTCAAAGCTGTTGGAATGTGTGAGAGAAGGAGTTGATGTTGGGAAAGTGTTGTTTGAAGGATCAGTATGACAAGCAAATTGGGGATTTAAGTTCATATTGTACATGTTTTGATAATATTCCTTTTGTTTTCTGTGTATTACTGACAGGGTAAGGACAGGAGACAACTCAGTTCTTTATTTTCTTGGCTCATGAGACTACCTTTGCATGTATAGGATATATAACTGTCATATTTTTTGTGATTACAATATGTAGTATGATGAGATAGTCAGTAAAAATAAAAGGTGATGCCACCTCAAACTGATCAAGAGCAAATTGGTGCAAAGACAATTTAGGCACTTGAGATTCAACAACTTAGATGCATCTGTAGGATTAACCAAGTTAAGTTAGCTACTGAACACCTCCCACAGGTCTTGTTTTCTTTTATAATTCCATTTGCCACCCACAAACCAGAAATACCAAGAACTGCTTATTACACTCAGCCTCTGGAAAGGAGTATCAAGAGGATTAGTATGGAATTGTAGAGGTTTGTTGCAAAGGGAGCAACTGTAGGAAAGTGCTGCAAACAAAATCATCGCAAAAAGCCGAGGTCTGAACATGTTAAAGTTAATTCATGGGTCGCACTAGGTCTAGAGCTCACCATTGCCTTCAAGCTGCAGTGTGGGAAGTGTAGGTTTCATGTTTCCTGTTAATGATTGAGCATGACTTAGGCACCACAATAACCATTAGAGCCTACTACTGATGTGGTCATACCACAGCTTGTAAGCAATTCATATGTTCTTTGGGTTTGTTATCAACATGACGTATCAAATTCTTTTCCTGAGAGGTGTGACATGTGTAAATGATAGGGTTATCTTCACAGTAAATATTTAATTGATTTATAAAACTTGCTGATATATCTTGATAAAAATGGCAGCTGTGGAAATTTTGATCTTAGCTTTGTCCTTGTTTTTTTGTTGTACTTTTTGGATTTGATGTGGTTTGTTTTCAGAGATCTTGGGGGTTTTTCAGTAGGTACTTTTTTCAGGTCTGTTTATGATGCTGGCTTGTAAGGTCTAAATTTGTTTCTTTTATTTCTTAGAAAGTTCAAATAGATCAAGCAGTTTTCATTCTGCTGCACTCTCAAGAAGCTTAGAGATCTGAGGGCGATACAGGTGAAGACATGCAGGCTGCATGTGGTTCTGAGAGTTCTCAGTACCAGTTTAATGAAAGCATGTGGTGAGTGTTGAATGCACTGATGAAAGTAATTTAGAGCTGCATGTGCACTTCAGCTCACAGTTGCACTGATTGAGACTTAAATGTAACTGCAAGAGTCTCTCTTGAAAGACTAATTAAAGAAATAGCAAGGCTAAGGGAACATATTGTGATTTATTTATTTAAAGACAAAGGACCCTTACCTAATTTCCTGTAGTGTTGTTGTTAATGTTTTTGTGGACTCTTTGGGTTTTTGTTTTGTTTTTTCTTTTGGATACCATTTATTTAATGCTTGCTTATTGTCAAAGCAGACAGATTTTCTTGTTTGTCATCATTAAGTTCCCGGTCTCCTAATCAGTGTACTTACATTGGAGTTTCTTACCCTTGAAAATGGGTTGGGTACTGCCAACCCCAAACCTGCTAAGTCCCACGTTGCACGGGCGTTGTAAATAACAACTTTGGGGTTGTCCTTTAATTTTTTTCATCCCTTTTAGGATTCATTTTGAAGCTCTTCCATGCCATCATGAGGGCTGAGAGTATATAAAAATACAGTGCTTCCCAGCAGGAGAATATACCCAACTACAAATATCAAGTCTTTTAATGCTCCTGACTATAATGAGTCTTTACAATACAGGGAGTCAGCAGATGGTCCTAATTAAAACTGTGGATATCTCGAACAGATCCTAGAAGAAAAGAGGTATTTCTGTGGGGTGCCTATATTGGGAAATCTGGAAGCCCAGTCATAGATGATAGTCCTGTATTACAGAGCTGCTGTGGGTCCTGCATTCCTGAGAAAGGGGCAATTGTTGTTAAAGTGGTGTTGATATTGGCTTGGAGTTGTTTAGTTATAGCACGGAAAGGAAATGATGATATTTCTGTAACGTTGGTAATGTTTTAACTGCTTGACTTCAGGAATACCAAAGGAAATAGAATCATAGAGTCACTGAGGTTGGAAAGGACCTCCGAGATCGAGTCCAACCGTCAACCTAACACCACCATGCCTACTAGATCATGTCCTGGAGTGCCACATCTACACGTTTTTTGAATGTCTCCAGGGATGGCGATTCAACCACCTCTCTGGGCAGTCTGTTCCAACACCTCACTACTCTTTCTGTGAAGAAGTTTTTCCTCATATCCAACCTAAACCTCCCCTGCTGTTCTGCTTTCCTTAATAAAGTGCTGAATGAACTCGCAGGTTTGCAGCAGTAAGGTATAAAGTCAGTGACGTTCAGTAATTGTACGAAGCAATCTCAGACCAGGGGATAGTTACAGTAGGTGTCAGTTTGGTCCCAAAGTAAAGCACTGCTTGGAACAGACCCAGTTACAGAGGAACCCACTTTGGCAGGCCCTACCTATGTATCTGTATTCAGAGACTGCTGCCTGATCTTTTGCTGGTTTAGGGGGGAGGGGAGGGCAGCTGAAGGAAATCTCCTTGCTTTCTGATGCTATGAAACAGCATTGGATAGTGCTAAAAATTCAGAACAGACTTAAAGATTTCATAAAATGAAAATTGCAGAAAAGAAATTTACCTAAGTTTAAGGCTGGCTTTGCAGCTCATGGTGGAGTGAAGAGGGACATGACCTGTAAGCATGCTGTGTAAAGCATGAGTTCTCTCCACTGTTTTAAATCACTGAAGTCACCTGCATCTTGATATACTAATATATGTCACTGTTACTTCAGTCTTGATTGTTCAAGAAGACAGAAATGAATTTGCCACTTACCATTATTTTTCTATTGCCTAAAGCAGATTAAATGAGCCTGGTTTACAAAGCTTGTATCATGCCTGTTTTGGAACTGTTTGCTGGAGTGCCACATTTATATTAGTTCACTGCACGCAGTTGTGCTCAGAATTTATGGATAATTGGCTGGGCTTTCAAAGTGCGCTTTAAAAATATCTCCACACAGTTTTAGTTAAGAGTTTTCTGTGATTACCGTGACCTTTCATTTGGCAAATCCAACCACACAGTCCTAATAACACATGTTCAAAATTGGCTAGGTAGAGAAATAATGCCTGTGTTACAATTCAGGTTATTTAAGACTGCTTAATATCTTTATTGACACTGGAGAGATCTAGCAGCACTCTGTGTACATGCATGCAGATTGCAGTTAAGTTTCTGCTTTTCCTGTTGGTCTCTGCAAAATGAACAATGCCTTTCTTTACTCTTGATCACATTTCCACAGAGCTGAAGATCTATGTTTCATATCAAGCCTTAAGACTATGCCTGATCAGGGCATCTTCACTCCTTCTCCAGGATAGTAAACAGGCATGGTTGGGTAGCTGAGCAGTGGTGTTAATACTTAAGTGATTGCTCATTGCTCCCTTTTTTTTCTAATGGGTATCAATGAAGGGGAAGCCCAAGTTACAAGGGATGCTGTTTTCTGGGCAGACCTTTCATTGACATGCAATATATTTTCCCTGCAAAGCTGATCAATGGTTATATTGACGCAAATAGAACTGTAATGCTTTATGTGTAAGTGCAAAGGAAGATATCAGTCTGGATGTCTTGTCTTGCCTGTTTTACCACTGGCATATTGATTTATTCTGTAGCTCTTAAGCCTTCCTCCAAGCTTCGTCTCCTGCTTTCTGTCTCCCCTTTATTTCTCTTGCCCAAACAGCAATGAAAACTGCCGGATTTGTTGACACAACTGTTTGGCAGTGGTAACTAAAGCTTGTTTAGAGTTGGATTTCCTGAAGACTTTGTTTCTCTGTTCTTTCTATAAAAATCGGGTAGAGTTCTGTGCCTTCCCTTTTGCTTTTTAGACCACATTTTATGTACAGTTTAGCTAGAAAAACAATTAAAAGAATCTCTCTTCTAGAGAGTTACATCATCTTAGGTAATGGAGATCACTCCAGAAAAAATTGAGACTCTTCTTAAATGGCTGGTCAACTGGAGAGTATGCAACTCCACTCTCTGCCTTGTTCCTCTAGGCAGGAACACACTGGACTAATTAGAAGGGTAGGAATCAAATACTTGCTGTGTGCCATTTTCCATTTGTGTTCTGATGACTGTGTGTCAAGAAAGTCCTGGCATAGGTCCAGCTCAGCCAAGCTGTATGTATTGGCTATTGACTGGGATAAATTTGTACAATAGAGTGACAAAGATTGAGAAGTGACTTCTCTTACATGGTTGTTAGTGTAGGTGCAGTTAATGCTCCAGGGTGTTTGCAGTCCCAGACAGACTGGTGTTCCTCAGGAGGCTTGTAGAGAGGTATTGAAGGCAAAGACAACTAATTTCAGTTTAGCGAAATTTGATGTGCATTATGGCTCTGTTTCATACTTTGCGCATGTTATGAAAGTATAGCTTGATCTAATTACTATGTAGGATGTCCCACAAATAAGGTGAGAATGTCCAAAAAGGATGGAGTTTGTGTGTTCACGGGCAAAAAAGCAATCATCACTTGCTTTTAGTTCTAACTCTATATCATTGTTGTTAATACACAGGAATCAGTTGTTAGGAGAGGTTAGTTTGCTGCTAGTCAACTGATGTTCAGTGTAAGTCATCCTGTTTGCCAGCATTTTGCATATGCTTCTGGCTGTGTTTCTGAGTGGCTGACTTTGGGTGGACCAACCTGTCTGGAAAAGGAAGACTTTACTTCCCCAGTAAGAGGTAGCTGTACATAAGTGACCCAGACTTTCTGTCTGCCTGGGACATGTCTGGTTTTGGATAAATAATGAATGCCTTTAGGGAGAGCATGTGATGGGGAGTATTTGATGCCATGTAGAGAAGGCTGTAGGATGTCTGGAGTACACAAGAGGAATGGAAATGCACTGAAGAAAATAGCTAGGTATTCAGCTGCCAGAGAGAAGATATCCTACCAGAACACGATAAACAGCTTTCCGAGCTCAGCACCACCTTTACTGGTTGATAGTGAAGACTGCACGGCATCTTCATAAACTACTGTTCCTCAGAAGAGTATTTACATCCAAGTTGTTCCAAGGGACTTGTTTTGAAATTTGTCTTGCTTGTAACAGTGGAAGCCCCCTCCATGATCCATGTTTGAAAACAAAACATTTGATTTGGGATTGAATAAGAGGCTTCAGTCAAACTGAAAACAAATATCAACTTTATATTCCTGTTCTGAAAATTAATTTAAAAATCTAATTTTGATCACCTTGAGACAAATTACTTGTATTACTAGAACAGAATTAGAGGTCCTGTTAGGGTATTGTTACTGTTCCAACATATTTGTTCTCTCCTGGACTGACTAGCAAAAAAATCAGTTGTTACACAAGGCTGCCTGTCACTAATGGCCATATAGCGGTGTCTAACCGAAAACTTTTGGTTTGACTCTATATGGTTCTTGGTCACTTACTCACGTACAAGCGCAATGGGCTTGGAGCAGCTCTGTGGGTAACAGTCAGTTAACTCTAACCAGGACGGCAGCCTCCAGCTCTGGAAAGGAGCAGATGTTACAGATGACGGGAGGAGGCACTGATATGAGACATGACAGATCTGAGCCTTTGTAACACCTTAGAGCCTTCTATTGAAGACCAGTCTTGGCTGCCTTTGGAAATGACTGTGGTGCCTCTCAGGTGACATTGTGTCTGTCTTGCTGTAACCGCTGGCACGGTCACCTTGCTGTTAAACTGTAAATCTGTGACTGGAGCACATCATGCACGTGGCCATGAAAGAACTGCTAGGGCACCTTGTCTCTGCTTTAAAGCTGGTTTTGTATAAATAAAAGGTGCTGCTGTGACCTGCACTAAGGAATTCCATTGGCACATCCACTCAAATGTGTCCTGAGAAGTCCAGAAAACCATTGGCACCTGCGAGGAGATGAACTGGTCAATATTGGGCACAAAATCAAGGCGAGGTGGGCTTGCTCCTTGTTTCTTTCAGAGCTGTGATCAGAAGAGCTGTTCATGGGGAGCCTGCAAACAACCTGTGCTATCATGGGCTTGCTCATCCAGCAGCACGTTGCTGTGCATGTGCAGTGGTGCTGCAGCAGAAGCACTACCACCCCTTCACTGTTTTCTCTGAAAGACTCTGTCTTGCCTTCTTGCCAAAATTCATCCACCATGATTGGCAGGAGTAGGGAGAACCTATTTGCCTGTTCGGTGTCTGGAGGAGTGTATTAGTATAATATGTTACTATATAGTATAGCACACTATTGCTGTCCTAACTCCAGGCCTGATATACTTTCTGTAAGTTAGGAACCTAAGTCTTTCAGCAAGTGCAAAGTGAAACCAGCAAGAAAGTTTGGATTTCCTGTCCATTAGTATCCAGCTTGCATAACCCTTACAGTTAGCAAGCGGATGATTTTGAATGCCTTCCCCAGCAGGCTGAGCATGATTCTGGTTGATAGTATTCTCCTGGTCCTTCTTGAAACTGAATCAGAATTAGCAAAAGGCAAGGATCTGACTCCACCAAAGGCAGGCAAGGTAGACCCTGACTCTGGAGCATTTAGAATGATGGAGGAATGCTGTCAACTTTGTTCCCTACTTTGTTTTTTTTTTTAATCTGTGGTAATTTATTAGTATATAACATGGGCATATTCCGGCTTCAGCCTGCTGATCAGAGGACTCAGCTTGAGGCAAGTTCTCTTGTCTCTTCTCTGAATGGTTCAGACCTGTGAGACTGAGCAGAACCTAAAGTCTGGGGCCTCTCACCCCCTCTGGGGTGAGCATGTTGCCCCAAAGGTGGCGTTGCGCACACATGCCGAGCCCCTACAGTTTCATGCTTTTCAGTTTCTTGCTTTGTATACCCCGCTGACACTGGTAACAACATGGTTGCTTCTCACTTGCTGAACTACTGAGGGGACTAGTCTGGCCAAGTTTCTTTGTGCTTTGGAACTCAATTCACCTTTCTCTGTTTGCCATCACGATTCCACCCTCTTTCTAAAGCTGTGGGTGGTTTTTTAAATCTTTTTATAAATTGGTTTTCCATTTACAATGTAGGTGGTTGATAATGCCAAGTCTGTTACTGTACAGGTATCTTGCACAGACCAATTTTGTGTAGCCTGCAGGTGGCAAGTTGAAGACTGTTGTTCTAGGAAAAGTCAGGTCAAACAGGCCATTATTTACTGGGAGATTTGCCAGTAACAAAGGAAAGAGGTACTTCAGTACTAACTGGTAGAACTGTTTCTCAAACTAGATAGGATCCAAAATCCTCTGCTTGAAGGTTCAGGTCTGTGATTAGTTTGTGCTAGAAGAATGCATTTGCTGCTTGAGTTTTTGTTGATTGTTCTAAAAAACTGGACAAGATTTCACTGTAAGTTCAATGATGGAACAAATGTGTTTATATTCAGAGAAACTTTTTCTTCCTGCTTGCTAAGTGCTCTCTGTTTGATGCAGTTTTAAAATACTGTATTTCTGTTTTGGTCAGTGAAAATACTGAGAAGGCAAAGGAATGTGGAAATGTATCTTAACATTATTAAGAAAAATTAGCAGGATTTGAAATATGTATGTGGTTTAAAGTGTTCCTTTACTGAAGTTACTTACCTGATAATGGATTTTGGATATCTTATCAATTAGCAACTAGTCATGATACAAGTGGTATGTAAGTCCTCTCTCCTTTTTTCGTTTTCTTTTTCCCCTCCCACCTTAGGCAGGAAGATCCACCGAGACCTTTTTTGCTGCACCCATGCTTGAGGAGCTCTGATGAAGAAGTAAGATTCCTGCAAAAATGTTCCCAAATTCTGGTGTTTTGTCTCCTACCCTCAAAGGATGTCCAATCGGTCAGCTTGCGCATAGTCCTTGCAGAAATACTTGCAACAAAAGGTAGATCAAAGATCAGAGATGATTAACCATTTGCACCTGTACAATATTAGTAATTACAGAGTTCATTATGTATAAATCTTCATGCTCCGCTTTTAAATTCTGAAACTTATGTGATAACCAGTAAGTCGCTTTATTTTCTCCAAGTCACGCATACATACTTGACTCTTCTGGCTTGATGCCATGCTGTTCAGTACATTTCAGGATGAAATACAATTTGTCCATTCCATTCTTCTATTTTTTTTGGTAGAGGAACACTTTCGCAATTTTCCATGGCATTATTTTTAACGATCATATGAATAATTCTGGTCCCTTATATTTTATTCAGATACTTAGAATCCATAGATTTAAGGATGTGCTAATATGTGAATGATGATATCAGATTTAACTATTTTTTTTAGAATTTTATTTATCCAGTGTGTGTTTTTAAATTAATTTAATTTTCTATTTTGCTTTTTATTTTATCAACTACACTTTAATCTGATAAATACACTAGTCATTTTTTATGTCACTGAAATCAAATTCAGAAATTGTGAAGTCTCGAGTACATTAGGCATCTCAGTTTACTTCTAACTTTCATTTATAGTCGCTGTAATGTCATAGCCTTCAAGGCACACAGCAGAAAGAATAAAAACACTTGGAAATTTCCAAACAGAGCTCAGCCTTGTCAATGTATATCAATTTGTGTAATAGACTAAACAAACAATTTTATCAAGAAGGTACATCCAATTTCAAATGAACTATGTAGTCTGGAAGACTGGGCTTGGATTATTATCAACTTGCACATTTATTTTTGCCTTTTATCTGCAATTTTCTTTTGAAGGACAGCAGTTATTCTTCAGCATAAGGATTTTGTTTTAAAATATTTTTCCTCTCCAGTCCTGAAACCAGTGGTGGAACTGCTGAGTGATCCAGATTATATTAACCGAATGCTACTCAGCCAGCTGGAGTACAGAGAACAGATGAATGAGCAGCAGAAGAAAGACTACACATATGCTCCTTCTTATGAGGAGTTCATCAAGCTCATTAACAGCAGCTCCGATGTTGAGTTCCTGAAACAACTGAGGTATTTAATGTTTCACTGTAGCTCATTCAAAACTAAACAAACTTCTTCTGCCAACCTCTTACTGAGGTTTGAATGATTTGTGTGGTTTTTTTTTCTTTTTAAATTCAGTTTTGAATTTCTTTTTCTCTTGATGAAGCAGAGACTGTAAGGATCATAAGCCACAACACTTGTTAAATCTCTAATATAGTCAGCTTTTTAGTTCACTGACAGAAAATGTTAAAAACTTCCGCTTAGTAGTATGCTGGAGATGACTATACTGTTGAAAGGCGTACCAGACCCTTCTTTACAGCTTGACTCTGTGGACTTAGGTAAAATAATATGTTGAATTTCCACTCGTGTGCACTTATCTCCTCATTATCTTTATGAAGTATGGCTGGCCATGGTGGTCTGATGACTGTGAAGCGTAGTGACCATATGGACACTGGGCACTCAGAACACCTTGCTGTGATTCTGTGACATGGAAAGAGGTTTCAGTTCTAGCATATTTTACCACTGGGTCAGAGGTTTTTCTGGACTGTTGCAGGGAGGTGTTTCCCAGTTGCATCCTTGTTAAACATGTTAATGGACTCTGAAGAATTCCTTGAAGACCAAAAAAACCCCTCTGAGCTTCTGCGTATCATGAGTTTGTTTCATGTCCCTGTTTTTTAATGCAAATAGCACCTGCTCACTTTCATGCTAATTCTGCGCCCCCACCCCCAATCTCATCTCTTCTTCCTTCCGTCTTTCATCATAACATGAGATACAGCTTGCATCTCAAGCCTGCTGCCTGAGTGCAGGATGTTTATGCTTGCTTTATCTTTATAGCTGAGCTGTTTCTCCTTTGATTTCTGATGTAAGTGAAAGGATTATGAGCAAATAACTGGGAAGCAGGGCGCAGAGATACTGCTGTTGTAGGATCTCCCTGGATGTCCTTGAGTTGATTTTGCTGAACAAATCAAAGCATTGGAGGATTGCTGAAGCCATTTCCAAAGTGTTTGTCCTAATCTGTTACCACTAACTAGAGGTGGTATTTTTTCCTCTTCCCTGATTCCCTTCAGTTGCTGCTGCAGGTCAGTTTTCTCTCTTCCTAAATGGTTGCAGCAGCATCTGAAAGACACAAGCACATCGATCCTGTTTGCATTGTGTCATCTGTTGTGGTCCAGACCTTCTGTTAGACTTGGCTTGATCAGGCCAAGTGGTGGTTTACTGAGATGGAGTATGTGGACTGCATAAATAATGTCTTTCTTTCTCCTCTTCTTCTCTTTGGTTCTGAAACCATTTGCATTTCTGATACAGGAAAATGCATTTAGGTGATGGTGAAATGATTTTGTTGCTTGGCTACTTATTGTTCATCTGCTGTAAAATTTGCTCTTTACTCTGGGCCAGTGTGCCTTTCCTGAGAGCAAAAATTAGTCTCTATTAGACTCTGTCTAAAACCTAATTGACATCATATTTATTAGCATAATCACACTAATGGATCTACATGTTTCAAAAGAAACCCAACTCTTCTGTTGTTGTTCAGGCACATTAATGGTCAATGTGTTCTCTTTTTAGCTGATAGGTCACTTTAAATTGTGTTCTCTAATATCAGATAGCAAATATGCTTTATGAAATAATGTGGGTTTGGCTGCACTTAGGTGTTTCCTTTCTAGCCTGTGGAGTCCAACTTCCATCGTCTTCAGATGTGTTCCTCTACACGCAATGTAATGTTGATCAGTCTGAGCTTATCAGTATTTGAATGGAAAATGTCTAAGAAAATGTATCTTCTGTTCAAAGAGAAATAGTGTGTAATTTTGGAGGCAGTGCTCATCCTTCCTGTCTGCATAGAGCCAGCATCTGAGAAGGTGGTTAAAGAGCATTCCCTTGTAGGAAGAGGGATTCCTGGTCTGTTCTCCAGTACTGTGGGAGCACCTGGAGAGAGACAGGCCAACCTGAGTAATTTCTAAGTCGTGTAGTATATTTTCCAAAGCTTTTGTCATTTACCAGTGAAAGTTTACAGATTTATGTCGAGGAAACCAAACAGTGGTCTCTATATGGATGGGGGAAAAAAAAAAGGTGATATTTTAGGTGAACAAACTAAATGATATTTCAGGTTGTAAGTCACAACAATGAAGTACAGGAAAACCTATAAAGAAGAAGTTAAAGAGAAGGAAACAAATAAGCCATGGTGCAATTGCTAATGAGGAACAAAGTTAGAGTTTGTCAGAGTGATGGAAGTGAAGAGAATGTTCCCAGTTCTCTTCCTACAACAAAGAAATTACTGACATGTTATATTTAAACAGTTTCCCAGTTAGATGCTGTTCTGGGACATAATATTCTGCTTACCAAAAATTCCTTTTCTTGGTTTCATTTGCAAATAATTTTTCAGTGCCTGTTTTAAGCCAGTGCATGGCATTCATGAATTGTAAGCCTCCTCCTATACTCCTAATGTTGCCACGTAACATCTTGGTAAAGAACATATATATAAGTCATAACAATTTTCTGTGTAGGCTTAGCTTTGAGGGACATTTATCTCAAGGCACTATAGTTGTTGGGCACTTACTTGTTTTGGGGTTTTTGGTTTGGTTTTTGTTGTTTGGTGGTTTTTTTGTTTTGTTGTTGGGGTTTGAGGTTTTTTTTTTAAACATCCCTGCCATGCTTTATCTTTGCAGATTAATTATTATCTGTTTAGTAAATTAAACATAAAATACGTTGTTCAATGAAAGAGGCCCTGAGGCACTGATAAACAATTCCTCAGAGTCTTCATAGACTGTAGTCAAGACAGCTCAGACTCCTGGATGCTCCTGGATGTATGCTCATGATGTTATAGGAGAGAAGTCCCATAAGGCATCCTTCTAGGCTGATTTAATGAACAGCATTTTGCTAGGCTTTCTTGTGATTAGAATCAGGTATGTATTTGTTGGGGCCTGTAGCAAAAAATCGTCAGCTGGATCAGTGGAAACTGGTGGGTGAAGGGTGCTGTTGCTCTTGGCCAGGAAATCAGAAAAGAGTGGGAGGCTGTGTGTGTTGGATTTCCTTGTAAGCAAGTGTACCAGCTCTATGCCTTGCAAATAGCTCTCCCAGAAAGGCTAGTATAGTACTAGATTTTTCTAAATCTTTTTTTTCTATCCTTACTTAGAAGCATTACTGTAAGCATTACTGGCATGGTCAACACACTGGAGGGAAGGGATGCCATCCAGAGGGACCTTGACAGGCTGGAGAGGTGGGCCCGTGCGAACTGCACAAAGTTCAACAAGGCCAAGTACAAGGTCCTGCACGTGGGAAACGAAAGCTTTGTAATCAGGTTCTCAGGTTTTAACTTGGCAATTGAAGGAGTTGGGTAGAATAAAGATTACTTCAGGAACAAGAGAAATAAGCCCGGGGAGTGTAGTTGGAAGTGAGCATATGCTGTGTGTGTAAAGCTGTATGTCTAAACAAAGAACCAGAGACAATCAAAATCCTAAAAGAGTTACAGGAGGCAGGAGGAATGGGGGGAATTAAGAATGTTGGCGAAAGTAGTATACTTGGAAGAAGGGGAATATATTTTAAGGATCATAGACTCTTTCTGAAACACAGAATAATGTGTCACAGAAGTAGCGGACTTTCCAGGAGGCTTCTTCAGCCTTCATCTAGGAGTTAACTTGATAGATGAGGTTAGAGAACTCCTACAGGAATGAGTTAAATTCACTAGAATGCTTGCTTTATTACCAGTATTAATAGCTGCCAAAGGAAGTGCATTGAGAGGAATTTGAGTGTTTGTTATGACCAGAAATTTGATGTTTATGAAAAACTTAACTGGCAGTCATTGTCTTTGCTGAGTGCATGGTGCCTGTTAGTTACAACACTGGTTTTACTTAGAATTCCATTTACTAACTGCATTAGCAGTCTTCCATAGTAGTATAGTTTTAATTATTTCTGGAGTGTAGTACTTTAGTGTTGTACTTATTTTAGTGTAGTACTTTTTTTTCCCCCTTCTTCTAAGATATATATGGTCCGTATATATTGAGTGCATTACCTAGAAGAACCTTACAGACAGCTGTTCACTTTTGAACTGAACTCTCATCCTAGTTTCCTACAGAAAACTTACATTTAATGTTAAGAATATGACTTTACATTGCATTCAGTAAATATTAACTGGCTTTGTAGCGCCAGTAGTTGAGAGGAGGGCAGTATTATTGCTAGTTGGATGTTTTCCTTTTGTTTCAAGATAACCTTTTTTTCCTACTCCATATGCACACTGCTCCTTAGGTTGCAGGTATATTGAAAAGTTACTCTGTTTCCAGGTGAGAAGGAGGTGAAAGTGTTTTAGTGTTTATTAATTCTTAAGTGTGCTGTATGAAGAACACATTGTAAAAAGAATTAATACCATGTGATTTTTTTTTCTTCTCTCCTCCCTCTTCACCCTTATTCCCTACTTTTTTTTTTTTTTTAAAAAAAACCTAGGTATCAGATTGTAGTGGAAATAGTTCAGGCAACAACAATCAGCAATATTCCCCAAGTGAAGAGGCAGAAAGGTAAGATTCCATTTTGTTAAGTCACATCTGTTGTTTTCATTGTGAAAAGCTGTTTGAACTCCCGACATACATATGCAATCAGTGTGTGTGGGATTTTTAGACAGATTTTGGGAATGCTGTGTCTTTTGTGTATCAGTTCTGTTTCATTTGTCTGATTCTTCCAGAAACTTCCATGGTGTGATTATCCCCCCCACCTCATCTTCATCTAAGCTGATGGATCATGAGAAAGGTCATATCTGTGATGCATTTATTTTCAGAACTTGCTACAAGTAGGATTTTTGGCATTACAAATCTGTATGCTGAGAATCTTGCTTCCTATTTCTTTTTCATACAGTCCATTCCTCAAAGTCTCAGTCTATTCTCCTTTCAAAACACAAAAGGAGGACTGATACAGCATAATTGTCAGTCAGACTTTATTTTGACTCTTCATTGTATTATGTTTTTGTGCTGCAATACAGAGTGCTCTTAAATCCTTCTGCAGTGTTTTGGCAACGTCTGTTTTTTAAAATACACATGCATCTTAGTTTGTACTTACATCTATTATATATACTACTTTTTGTAGGTTCAAAATGTACTGAAACTGTGGTATATTTTTAGGAGAATATATTGATGATATTAAATTACAGACCAAATTTTGCTTGGACAGATCTACTTAAGGAATATCAAAGCATAATAAAGAGACAGTGGACAATTCAAAATAATCTTGTAAACAAACAAATAAATCTAAAAGTTGTTGTGTTTAGATTCTCATATAATCTGTGTATCAGGTTAAAGAAAAAAAATATTTTTCTAGCTCCTTGTATCACAAAGGAAAGCTTTTAAAAGTGAGTCATTGTGTAATGAAAAATGCAGATACAGAAAATAAACACTCCGGGGTGGGGGCAGGAGGAATCTTGAGTCAGTTGGAAGAGTTTGGGGTCCATGCTTAAGTTTCTGAAAGTGTAAGAGTATAAGGTTGTCAACACTGATAGGCCTCTTGTTTGCGTTCTAAAAGTGAGCTAGATGTGCATTCCTGTAGGATAAATTGCTTGTGTCAAACCAAGGCAAAAGGAAAAGTAGGCATTGTTTTTTGCTCAAGTATGCATTACAGAAAGAGATATTAATATTTCTCAGATGAAAGATAATTTAATGGAAAGTCTGTTTCATAAAGTAATAAAATGAGAACAGGGAAGTTAACTCTGAGTGCATTATGAAAAATCAATCTTGCTAAGCCTGTATTTCCATTTGTGCTGCCATTGGTCTTTGTTGTGACAGGCATTGATTTGGGGAATATTTTTATACCATTTGGGTTCCTACAATTAATTACTGTTTCACTCTCCTCTGTCTCACTTGAGTTTATCTAGTTAACTGTCCACTGTTCTAAACCCTGAGCAGAAGATGTTTTTCTCAAGATACAAGTGCTTGTTATTGCAGAACAGATATAAAAAGATTCTTGCTAATTATTTGTCCAAAGTAGATCTGGTTCCACTTGTTCTGCAGTGAAGTTGGTTCTGCATTTTTATGGGCTCTTGACTTTTACTTGTATTTAAAAAAAAATCCAACAGAAATTCCACTAGCTGGTGTGCTGAATTTTTGTTTTATGGGATGGACTTTTATTACTCATTTAGTCCTGTGGCAACGTTGTATGTCATTTAAGAGTTGATTACTACTGCTGGCTGCATTAGCCAGTGGGTCTGTTGCGGCTATACGTTTTATTTATTACATAGCCAAGGGTTATTCACATTGTATCTGAGGAAAAAGGTGGTATGTTTTTGCTTGACACATGTGAAATAGTATGTCCAATGCAGACGTACAATACAATCTTACTATAGTCCACACAAATTTGAGGCAGATTTCTAATCTGCCTTAAGTCATTCTGCTAAAGTTTTAATCTACTAGAAATATTTGGACTCAGTCTGTACAGTAAACTTGTAAGAGGGCTACAAAAACTGTAGAGGGTTACCATCTAGTTCTGAAGGCTTTTTTGTGTCTTATTTTTCCTGAAGTAGGTGGAGACATTTTTCCTAATGTGGTAATGAATCCAATATATTCCTGAATTTTAGGAAGAAAAGTTTAAGGGAAAAAGCTGTGCTTCCTTCCTTAAAACAAAACAAAGCCAACAAAAAACCCAGCACAGCTCACTGCTGATACAAAGATTGTTGAACTTTTGTAGAACAGACCACCATATTACTTACGTCACCTTTTGATGCTTCCCTTTCTGGATGCCACAGCATACTGCTACCCCTGCAACAGCTGGATTTCATGGTGAATAACTAAATATAAGCTTTATGCAAAATGGAAGTGTGTTTGCACTACTTCATTCTATCTTTTTTTTAACCTGTCCCCCCAGTACCTGCTGCGTACCCATAATAATGTGTGTGAGCATGGGTGTTTGATGTATGTGACAGTCTCCCCTTTCCTGCTAGTGAATGAGCTCTTGCCTTGTGTGTCATGGGCATCTCTTAGCTTTGATTCCAGCCTGGCAAGAGGTAGTTTTAATGGTAGCTGTTGGGTCCTGAAAACGCAACTGCTTCTTTAGTGCCTGCGTGCTCAGCTAGAGCAGCTGAACTTTGGCTGGCCAGCAGTCTGTTGAGCCTGATAGCCTCTCTCACACTCTAAGAGTAGAGCAAGTGTAGAATAATGTGTATATGGATATAGTCTCAGCCTCCTTCATTTTAAGGTATGGGAGCTTCATGGGGCAGCATTTGCAACAGAAAAAGGTACAGCAACAAATATGAGGAGCACTTAGTGCAGTAGGAGTGGCCAATACCCTGCAGCAGCGAGGGCTTAGCTACTGTCTAAGCAAAGTAAGTGTTGTGCAAGTTATGTGACACACAATAAATGTTCCTGAGCAGGATTGTGTACCTTTGCTATTGGTTGAGGAGACATAATTAAGTCTCTAAAACTGACCAAAAATATTTTCTTTATAAAAAGATTAGGTGTTTATTATTAAAGGATGAGTAGCATGAGGACCAGGCTTCAGCCTGATGACTCCTCATATGATCTACAGTTGCCTGACTTCTTTTACTGTTTTATGTGGTGATACTGAAGAGTACATTTAATGCTCGTGCCCAGAGGGGTTGTAGAGGAAGGCTTGTCCCTCAGCAAGGACAGGGTTCTTTAAACTTTGATTTAACTAGTATTGGTGCCATCTATTGGCAAAATATTTAGCTGTTAGGGCCCTCTCATAAAAGCAGAAAGTACTTTAAAGTACTTCTAATCATCATTGTATTAAACCTTCTGTAGTAAAAAATGGTGTGTTATAGGGTCTTTTTTCTTTTCATATTTCTATCACTTGAATCTTCTGGTATGTGAGCGTAGGAGAGCAAACAAAAACGTACAAAAGCATCTGATTCATGTTAAGCAGTAAGTTTTGCATTTGACTCCCTGAGAGAGTCAAATCTCTTACAAGGTTGAGAGACAAAATAATTGAAGAGGTTTGCAGTATGATGCCTGTTGTGAGTGGATGATACAACTTCTGCGGCCAGGAGAATGGCTTTTGGTTGTTGCTAAAGCTGAGTAAGAAACCTAATGTCACGTTACTGTTTTCAGAGGTGCTGATGGTTTCTTTTGGAGCTGTGCAGACCACTGTAAATAGAAGCTGTTATCTTGCATGCTGACACTACACTAGTTCCCTCATTTACATTTGCACAAAAGCACTGAATCTGATGTGTACATGTATCTGCATTACTTCTCCAAACTGTGTCCTCCTATGTATCCGCTTCCAAAATAGTCAGGGTCACTCCAGCAGTGACTGTAGGAGGAGGCTTGGTTTTGGTTTGTGTTCGTTGGGGTTTTTTGGGGCCTCCCTTCTTGGGGTGTTGGGGTTTTTGTTTTTTTTTTTACTCATCTTTGTCTTTTCTTCCTATTGATATTTTTGGACTGTGCTCTGCTCTACAGCCTCATGTGCTCTAGTTGGACGAATCACATCTTTCTGTGTCTTTAAATGTAAAACTTTCTCCTTATCTTGCCTTCTGTTAAGGATCCCTTGGAAGTACTGAACCAAATTTGGCTAAGTTTTAGGTATTTTAGGGTTTGGTTTTTTGTTTTTTTTTTTTTTACAAAATTTGGAATGCTTATCTGAAAATGTTTACTGCATTTTGATCTAGTAAGAGGATCTTTGTAAGAGGACAAATACGCAGATCGGGCATTGTCATGTGAGTGAGCGAGGACCTGAGTTTCTGGAAGCAAGAGAGATCTTAATTTTTCTAAAGAAAAGACTTCTAAAAAAAATCATGAAATAAGAACAATAGTTGCTATAATAAATTGATATTTGCTGTGAATAAGCAGCTGTTTAAATACAGTAGTTCTAATTTTGACAGACACATTTTTGTTTCTTCTCTTACTGATACTGTAAGGATCCTACAAGAATTTTTGCAAGGGTCCCTTTTTAATAGCTGCTGTTTAAAAAAACCCATGAAAGCATATACCCTGTCTTAGGGCAAAACAGAGCAAGTCTCTCAACAGATCCCCCCCCAACACTTCAAAGGAATTTGTTTGATTTGCCTTCTAATTTTCTGTGCTCTCCACCTTATATGTGACTTCACAGCATGAATGGAAGCCACCCTTGGTTGACGGGATGGGACTGTTTTTCAGACACCACGTTGTAATTGACCCTAGGGCATCCCTGTTGAGAAAAGTGCTCCTTTTCAAGCAAGGATTGTGAGACAGATCGAGTAAGCAGCCATTTCTGTATAGACAGATCTGTTGTGTTGCAATAGAAGATTTTTCCTGCTGAGCATTCCCGCTGTGCGTCTAGATACTCACTTTTATAAGCAGAGCTGACAAGTGGTACAGAAACAGAACTGTCTGTGGGCAGGCTTCTTAAGTACTGTGGTTCCGAAAGAGGCTTGAACGTTTGGCTGTGAAAAGGGACTTTTCTTTTACAAACTGGGGCTCCAAGTGAACTTGGGTGTGTGGGTTGTGATGTGTGGGTTTTGTCAAGATGATAATTTAGAGTGAAGTAAAATGTGCCGCATTCTAGTGCGTTATAGATGCCATCTAACTTAATTATGACAAAACTGTATTATGATTCCATCCCCCCAACCCCCATCTTCCACACAAGAATAAACATACATATGCAATTATTTTTGCATAGCTTTTTGGCAAGGCGTAAAGAGCTTGCACATCATGCTCCAGGAATAAGCGTGGAGGTGATCCTTGTGGATGAAGGTGAAGGTTGCAGTGACTCTGATCCTGGTAGACTTGTTTGTTTCGATTTGTGATTTTCAAATCCATTTCAGAAAGGAAATTATTTTTCCTCCTGACATCTTTTGTGCATGCTGGTGATGGTAAAACATCTTGTCCGTCGCTGATTTGGAGGGATATGCCCATCAGCGAAAGAGGGAGGGGGGAAGCTGACTGGTCGGATAGAAGTGACCAAAGGGAATACAGGGACCTACAAACAGAAGCTATATGTGGTGGATGTTATTTTCTTGTATAGTATGTGCTCAAATTTACCTTACTGCCACTTGCTTTTTTGTTCAGCTGTGGCTGTGATGTGGGAGACTGTGATGCACTAGGTGTTGCTAATGATCAGTGTCTAAATTATTCATGATCTCCTTTTAAGTCCCTTCCCCCAGACCTGTTGCCTGAAGTGTTCAGGATTTAGCATTTTTTTAACTCATTCTCTTGTCTGACCACGTTAGAGATGATTTTCCCTGTGCTTGTACCATGGGCAGTAGAACTGTGTGTACTGTTCCTAGTCTGGCCTGCTCTTGCAGAATTGAACAAATACTTTTCCAGGCCTTGAAAATGTGTAATTCAGAGTTTCTGAGAGTTCAAAGAGGTCTATAATGATTGGTAAATTATATGTAGAAGGTTACAGTTATTGTTTATATGAAAATGTTGAATCGGTGTTTGCTACTTAAATACTTCAGCAGGGCGTTAAGTAGGCACTGCATGTGCTTAACGTGGCTCTCTTAAAAAGTCTTGCAGAAATGCATACGGTGTGGTGCATGTGTGTAGCTCCTTCAGAGAGTAGTGAGATGAGTCAGTG
This sequence comes from Psophia crepitans, assembly GCA_013399095.1. Taxonomy (NCBI): domain Eukaryota; kingdom Metazoa; phylum Chordata; class Aves; order Gruiformes; family Psophiidae; genus Psophia; species Psophia crepitans. The sequence goes on along the minus strand of VWZZ01000302.1, from coordinate 456,069 downwards.
CTGTTGTACGTGCTGCCAGGTGTCAGGTAGCTGTAGTTCTCAAAGCTGTAAAGGAACGAGAACTTGTACTTTCAGTTTTAATCATGTGTTTTTTCTCATTTTAACTGCAAAGTTGTATGTGGCAATCTTTGTTTTATGCTGCTGCTGTCAAGAGGGGCAACAGTTCATGCAGTGCTAAATACAATTTAGTTTGACCTTTAAGCAGGCTTTACACGTCTTCATTTGCATTATTTTTGTTGTATCCTTCGCTGTAGTTTATGGTGATAAAGTTTGTGTGGCATTTGTTGGCATGACTGTCGTTCACAAGGCCCAGCATTCTGACTGAAGAACTGATGGTCTATGTACTGCAGTTAATGGATTCGTTACACGTAAACATGTCTGAGGAATCTGTTCTCAGAAATGTTTTTGGTGGGTTCTATGATAATTCTCCTGGCCTAGTTCAAATCAAAGTATTTATGAGTGATTCAGAAGAAAATGTGAAAACTTTGTCAGAAATCACTGTAGATGTGCAAAAATGCAGGGCATAAAAAAAGATTTTGCTAAGTTTGAGCTCATTTGGACCATTTGCATTGTAATATTGTTCAGTGCAAATTGAATTATCCACAGCTGTGAATCGATGAGTAGAGTTTAAAATTCTGCTTTTGGTACTAATTGCATTTGGACACTCTTGGGAGGGGCATACAGTACCCCTCTCTCTGGGCTTTTGAAATTCCTCCATGGCAGTGCATGTCTTGCAAAATTTCCCTTGATAAGGAGAATTATTTTGGAGGAAGTTACTAAAAGACCTTTTGCTCCTTCAGGGATGGAGGAGCTGCTCAGCTGCTGCTGGTAAACATGTATGCATCTCACATGAGGAGGAAGTGCCAAAGAAGGCTTGCTCTTGTTTTGCTCATGAGCAATGATGTTTGTTTGTTTTGTAACTTTATGGTTTTATTTGGTTTATGAAGAGCTACATGAACATGATCTTTGCTGATACTCAGAAATGCCGAAAAAGGCTCTTAATTATATCTCGGTACTTTGGTGGGATCAGGCAAGAATAGATTAAAATGAGAAGTTGTCTTTATAGGGCTTAATATGAAAAAAGCAGTTTAGATCTGAAAATCTGAGAATTGTCAAAAATTTCAAAAGGAGATTAGGGTTAGAAGAGAACCAATGATAGGCCTAACCTTCCCCAGTTGACATGAAAATCCTCCTGATTCCTGCTAGCTTCTCTTTCATACTTTGGAAGAGGGAAGTCATGTTGGGTGTTCGTCCACGCTTCCACACCATCTCTTCTGCACTGCAGGGCATTAGCCACACTCCGTGCTGAGCTGCTCTTCATCAGCCTCTTGTTTATTTGTGAAGGGATGTCGCTGCCAGGCTTTCACGGTGACTAGTCCTGTTTATCCATGGAGGCTGGCAACAGGCTGGCAGTGTGATCTTCATTACTCTGCCCCGAGTGTTTCTTACATGGAGTGGCTCCTTATGGGTATGAAGAGCTGAGCGAGGCAAATATTTTTGAAGGATCTTTGCTAATAAAGTAATTAATCACCGGAAGCAGGTGGAATGTAGGGCTCATTAGTGTCTCTTGGAGGCCTGCTGCAATCACAGGATGGTAAGACTTCTGGTAAAGTGTACATGCTTATTTTGAAAACCCTCCAAGAATGCCTTGTACTTTTGTTTTAAGAAGGCTGAATGATCGTTGCGTAGCTCTGCTCGTAGCTTTTCAAAGTGTGAGGTTGCAAGTATGCCTTCTGAGCCAAACTATTTCAACTATTGAGAGAACTGAGAACTAAAAGTCATCTTTGAGTCAAGTGCAGGAGGGGAAATGTTGGGTTTTAATCTTCACTTTAAACTTCTGTCCATATATTTTTATTAGCTGTAAATGCTTTAAAGTGAGGGGGGAGAGCTATTTTGTCCTTAAGGACTTCTCCTGCCTTTTGTTGTTCTCCTTTCGTTTTCCGCTCGTTAATACTGGTACCTCTGGTCAGGGAACTGAAACACTAAATTAAATGCTCTGTTGACTTTCCTGTGGAGATAACATGCCAGGAAAACAGATGGCTTTTTTTTTTTCATGGTAAACTAATTTTATCATTTGCTTCAGCGAGTATCTCTAGCTCACTATTATATGGCAGCTTGGATGCAAATGATACTTATCCATTAAAACATTAACAGTCTTTGAATCAGGAAGGTTCCCTACCAACTTACGTAAGTACATGCAGTGAATAAAGTGAGATTAAAAATATGGGAAAAGATACTGAGCAAATATCTGTACTCACATTACATGTAGAACTTCAGGGAGCTCTGTGTAGTTTGAGTTGTCCTTCAGTATACAAGTGACAAAACTTAGTCACATGCAGTAGTTACATGTGGCTTTGAGGGGGAAGTAAAAGGATGAAAACAGTCTTAAAAGGAGTCCTTAAGGTATTAGGTATTTAAAACACATTTCTATTTCTATCTTAAACCATTCCTAAGAGAGATCCTTCTCCTGTGTATGCATTCATAAACCTGACTGTCTGGTTGTTTCTTTCCAGCAACTGTTTTGAAAATGGAATGCTGTTTTCACCTACATCATTTTACTAGCATTTGATATTTCAAAAACATAGTAGAATAGATATCTTATTTATCCCTGAGCAATCAATTAATCCAGAGCCAAGTACAAACCGGGTACTTGGCTACCGAGCTCTAGTTGCAGCCTGCAAAAGCGGGAGTATTTTCGTTGAACTAGAGGAAAATAAAACCAGAGTATAAATGTGAATCAGTTGCATCTTGCAGATATAAACCAGGAATGATTTCAACACAGTAGGGGTTTTAATCTGCTTTTTCTGCTGCTTCTTTTTTTAGGCCCTGGTCATTAGTTGAAGAGGCTGGAATGTAGAATACACAAACACTACACCTTTTATAACCAAGTCTCGTTCAACTGACTGTCATCTTCATGTTACCTCACTATTTAACAGTACGGCACAGTACTACAGATTTTTTTTAGTCATCTGACCATTTGGAGTGAGCTCCAGGCAATGTTGTCTGCATGATACTGCATGATGTGCAGTTCACATGAGGCTCAAGAAATTCAGATTTGCAAATGAGATGTGTGGGAGTGTGCCGGGCTGGAGGGGATTGAGTCCAGTCCCTCATGACTCTAGGCAGTCAGTGTTCAGTAAGGTATATAAGCCATCAGCTCTATGTGTTATCGTACGCCATTGACGTAGGTAACTTCCTAATGCCTGATAAATGTACATCCTGTAGTACAAGTTTTGGGCCTGTGTCTTGCAACAAGCTGTGGGAAGGGAGCTGGAGGGGTCAGATTTTGCGAGATGTTTGAATAAGGATTATTTTTTTTTTTTCTGAACTGTTTTATATAAACACTTGAGGTATCATTGGACAACATTTCAAAATCGTTGCTCTATTTCAAATACAAACTCTCAAATGTCTGTGCTCATGTGCATAGTTGATTCCTGAATGACAAATGCTTTGGTCAGGCAGGTCACAGAGGCAATGGTGCAATGATGTTTTCATGTTGTAAAAGGCTGTCTCTGATTTGCTTTATTCTTAGATTCAAAAGGAAAAGAAACTGCAGCAATGAAAGCTGACCTACTGAGGGCTCGCAATGTGAAGAGGTATATCAATCAGCTGACGGTGGCAAAGAAGCAATGCGAGAAGAGAATAAGGCTTCTGGGAGGGCCTGCTTATGATCAGCAGGACGATGGCATTTCTGATGAAGGCGATGGCCCTCAGAGCCAGAAGGTATAAATCGAATAGCACGTACGTTGTCTGAAGGTCATTCTAAATGTGTTAGCGCTTGATCATACTAGCCTCAGTCATTAATCCCTCCCTTGGCCCAGGAATCGACTAAAAATTAGTTGCTGCATAGTGTGTTTATCTTGGGAGAAGATCACTCAAGTACACAGAACAGCATACTAATCACTCAGCACAGAACACTGCTAAACGCAAAACTTCGTAAAGGATTGAGTGGCTCGTCAGCATATGTGATTTTTCCAGACATACTGCATGTAGGGAATTAATAAGGACATGGTAGTGGCCTTTCTGAAAGTAGCAACTTGCTTTCAAATAAAAGATTGCCAACATATGTGCAGTGTTTCTTTGGCCCTTGTTATATTTATTGTAGGAAATACCTGTGGGATTTGCAAATAGTAAGTTATTCAAAAGCACACACTTACTTGTGGAAGGCAGTTGACAAAATTAAGGGCAGTCATTGCAGAAAAACTCTGGTAAAGCTGTTGACTGCATACCAGTTTTCAACATCACTGTAGACTGTATTTGAAAAAAACAAAACCTACCATTGTATGAGCCAGCATCTACAAAAATAAAATCATGGCTGCTTATCCTTCCTAAACTTTTAGAAATTTTGTGAACTACTTTGTGTAATCTACTTGGTCTCCTTTGGGCAAAGCACAGTAATTATGTATTCAAATTAGAAATAAGATTTTATGTTTTTCATGTGGATAGAAGTTGTCTCTTCATGCAGGAATCTTTAATTTTCATATGTCCTGATAATAATTGTAACTTAGTGGTACATAAGAAAAAAAAGCATGATGGATAAATAGTTCTTACTGTTGGTGTTTTGTCCCGAGTAAGGTTTGAAAGACAGCACTTCCCTGCCCCCAACTCGTCCTTAAAGCTTGATTTCGCGTGATAAGTCACAGATTGTTCCAAAGCAGTCCTGGTGTGTTTCCTGAAGTTGGGTGCAGCAAGAGGTGCCAAGGAGAAAAGAAAAGAAGGAAGCATGTGGCAGCACCGTATGAGCCACTGATGCCACTTTCAGTGCCTGCTGAGGTGTTACAGACTTTCCAGTATAGATACATGATGACATAAGACTGTTCAGGAATGGGGTCGAGTAGTGAAGGCACACTGTCTAGGGACATGGATTGGTCAGAAATAAAATATAATATTATTGTAATTAGAATCAAAGGAATTCCTGTTGTTAATGTTTCATGTTTTATAACCTGATGGATTTTTGGTGGGAGCTGCTCATGGAGGGTTATATCTTGCAAATATGGAATCATGAAGTGGTTTGGGTTAGAAGGGACCTCAAAGCCCATCTAGTTCCAACCCCCCTGCCATGGGCAGGGACACCCTCCACTAGACCAGATTGCCCAAAACCCCATCCAACCTGGCCTTGAACACTTCCAGGGATGGGGCCTCCACAACTTCTCTAGGCAACCTGTTCCAGCACCTCACCACCCTCATAGTGAAGAATTTCTTCCTAACATCTAATCTAAATCTCCCCTCTTGTAGTTTAAGCCCCTTCCCCCTTGTCCTATCACTCCCTGCCGTTGTAAACAGCGCTTCTCCAGCTTTCCTGTAGGCCCTGTTAGGTACTGGAAGGCCACAACTAGGTCTCCCCAGAGTCTTCTCTTTTTCAGTCTGAACAACGTCAGCTCCCTCAGCCTGTCCTCATAGGAGAGGTGCTTCATCCCTGTGATCAACTTTGTGGCCCTGCTCATGTACCCATGAGCAGCTCTATATTGAGTTAGTGGTACTATTTATAGAATAAAGACTCCTTGTGCAGTCATTTATTGTAGTGATGGTGGAAAGAAAGGGATCCAGGGCTGCTCTGCTTCTAGGCTTTTGATGCATTTCTGTGAAGAAGCCCCAGAAGCCCTCTAACACCCACGTCAGTGTAGAAAGTAGAACTGCTGCTCTCTTCTGTTGTCCCCAACTCTCTGTTGCCAGGAAAGAGGCCGGGGGGGGCTGGATGAGTGGCGGAGGCCACGCTGTTCTCTTCTGAACACAGAAAATTGCTGGGCTGAGGAAGGAAATTCTCTTCACTGTTGCTTTTTCCCATCCTCTTCCTACACTGTGGTAGCTGCGGTCTGGGTTTTTATTTCAAGGCAGCCAGTGCTATTTTGGATGCTGGCCCTTCCCATGTGGGCAGTGTTGACTGAACACTCAGGCCTTTTTCTAAGCAAAAGGGAAAGGCGTTGTTTGGGATTTAGTAGATAAGCTAATGCTGGTATGTCGCTGCTGGTGGCCCGTGATTTGTCTTTAGAGTCTGCCTGTGCCAGCTTTTCTGTTAAGCTAGCACTTCACCTGCAGAATAACTAGCTTGTGTAGAAGAAACTGGAAGTTTGCCGTCTTTTCTTCAACTTGCATGAAATAGGTCAGAAATGGGCATTTACTGATGGTGTTTTGAATTATTATTTTATGTAAGTGTAGCAACAGAAGTTTGAAATTTTGAGTTTGGGGAATTCTTGGTGCTGGTTGAACAAAGAACAAATTGACTAGCAACCTAAGCTTGTACTTTGGTTTTACTTTTGCATCCGACAGAAAGCTTTCTCTTTCCTGCAGTAGTAGGGGAGTAATAGTATTGCTAGTAAAAGTCTTTAATGCGTGTTCTGATTATGGGCGTAAATCTGCAGATGGATTATTTAGGGCTGTCAAATGTTCTCCTTGTACAGATTTAAGAAACAAAAAGTATGTGCTTTGACTTTTTTTTTTGTTTTCACAGCAGAAGCTAATTTTAAAACAGCATCAATTTTGTATTTGGTAAATACGTAAAAGTCATGGGACTGTATAGACTTTGCACATCTTTCACTCACCTCGTTATCCTGAATTCAGGTTCTCTAGGGAAATCCTGAATGTGTGAATGATAATCAAATGTTTATTAGCAAGCAAGCAAACCAACCCCAGCTACTTTCTGAATCTGAATTCTGTCATTAGCTCTGATACTGATTTATACTCTACCCTGGGTGTTAGATTTGCTTTCAGAGAAAATGCAGTTTGAATTAGTGTAATATATAAAGTATCTCTTCTAATCTAGTTGCAGTCAGTGCAGTTTTAGTCCTTTTCTTAAAACTGTACCTGCACCATACTCCAGTAATTAATTGAGTTCTTATTGTCTGTGCTTATTCAGCAAGCGATTTGTTTGATCTTTTGTGTTCTGCACAACAGTCACATCACCACACCTGTGAGATTTGACATGGGGAATCACAGCCCTTAGTGGAGCTGTTTTGTGAACCACAGATGGTAGGAGCAGCTCTGGGGTTCTGATCCTTGACTAGCTATGAAATAGCAAGGAAACCATCTGAGTGTATTTTGAGAGGCAGGCAGTTTATGTTCATAATCCTACTGATGAGGACTAAGTTGAAGCTCCTGCAGGCAGCCTTGCTTCCACCACAACTGTGGATAGATGCAGATTTAACTGATGGCTGAGAGATTTGCACTGTGATTTCTGAGCTTCAGGAGCTCACGGTGTGTCAGGATACCTCCATGGTACAGAATTTGAGGGTATAGCGAAAGCGAGCTTCAATTGTTGTTCCCCTGGTGCCTGAAGATGGAGTGTTTTAAGACAGAAATATGTTCATGAACATAGAAGCCTCAAAGCAGGGATTTTTTCCATTAGTGTGTGTGCAGTAAAATAGCCAGGTGCCTTACGTAGTGCAGACTTCCTGATAGGTAATTAATCTTTGTATTTGGTTCAGCTACTGCTGTATATAACAAAGATAGCCTTTGATGACACACCTCTTTTAAAAAAAATATTATAAATGTATGCTTTAATCCTAGTCAGTGTACAGACAAGGTGTTAGTTAATGGTTTTTAAAATGCAGCTTGGAAAGAGACATATATTTTTCCAGTGTTATTTTTTACATTCCTCTTATTCCTGTTTTCTACAAAAAAGAAGGAAAAAACCAAATGAAGACAGAAGTCCTGCAGACTGACTATATGCCATCATCCCAGCAGAAAACCTCCCCTACTGACCCAAATTCTGCTCACCCCACCTGTGCCCTACAGTGCTGTTAGGAGCTGCATTGTGGTTAATCATTATAGACCAATGTCACTTTAGCAAATGGGAACCTGGTATGTTGCAAAGACGTGTAGTACAGTGCATCTATAGTGTGTCTGGTGCCTATACAGGCCATTCCAAATTGAGTAGTTGGTTTATGTTCCTCTCCAGAGAGAGACTGCGGCTATCTTTAGGGACTTGCCAAGACCAGGTCTCTGCTTTGTAGAGCAAGGAATGAGTCTATTCTCTGTGTGTATGCCAGGGATGCTGGTTAAAGCACCCTGCTTGGAAAAAAAAGTAAAAATCTAACCCTTTCCTATTCTTTGGCAGAGCCTGTGACCAGCCGCGGTATATTAGTTACTTTCCTGTTGGAGTAGGGAATTGATGTAGCAGCAATAAAGTTGCTGTTTTTTCTGAACCCAGAAGCAGCTCTTGAGTTAAAAGGACTAGAAGGGTTGCTGTTGAGGCTGATAATTCTAAGATTATATCTGCTAACTGGATATTAGATTTGCGGGTATACGCATGTCCTGATGCGTGCGTATGTGCCAATAGCTTAGAGCTTTGTACTCTAATCCGTGCTGATACTGAGTGATAAAATGATCTTTTGCCGAGGATTACAAATTACTACAGAATCTCATTCTTTAAATCAGAGAAGGAAGGATCCTCCACAGAATACTTCCTGGATTGTGTGCATTTTATTATAACTTACCACCTCAAACCTAGAAACCTCTTTTGTCCATCATTGTTGCTATTGAAGTCTTAATAATGTTTATAGTACAGTGTAACATATTTAATAATTCCAGGATAGTCAAGCCTTAAAGAAAAACCTTAAAAAAAGTTTTTGAGGTCTCATTTCTGCAAGAGAAGGTTAAATAAGCTTTTCTGTCCATTGATTTATTTTTTTAAAGTATTTTGGTTTGCAGGGTAACTATTAGGAGATTTGTGTAACAGCATTATTAGGCACCACCATGTTAATTACCACGGGGCACTTGTGCAGTGGGTCCTTTTTGTTAGGCAGGAAGGGCAGCTGTACTTGCCTTGCTCCTTGCAGCAGAGGGGATGTCTGCTAATTACCCTCCTTGCTGGCAGCCTGGGTGGGAATACCTTGGATAATAGAGGCATAGAGACCAAGGTGACCTCTCGCTCAAGAAGTGATGGCATGTGCTTCACATTGTGATTTTTTACCTCTGCTATCATTTACAGAGCTGGCAGTCCTGGAGATGGTGAAGATCTCTGTTCAAGAGGCTGGAAGACGCTCTTCCGCTTATATTTTAAATAATTGTCCTTGATAAGATGATTGAATAGAAGTATGATGATGCACAGCAATGAGACTGAACTACAGACTGGCTGTAGAATTGTCATCTCTGTGTTCTTTTTGACAGTCTGATCACCATTTCTGGCTCCAGCAAGCCTGCTTCTTTGTGCTGTTCAGTGAGAATTATAGGGTGAGCTCTGAAAGGCAGTTGTTTATGTCCATATCCCTGAATAGCTCTGAAGCTCAGAGCAAGCCGTGTTGAGAAGATACTGGTATGGTAAAGGATGAAGAGAGGAATGGCATGTTACTGTCACTGAGGAATGCTGGAGATGAAAATGAGCATTTCAGCTGAGACAAACGCAATTTACTTAGAGGGCCTGAAATCTAGGGGAGCTGTTTCAGACAAAACATAGGTGGCTGCAGTTTTTAAAGAACCTTCTTTAACTTGGTTCATTAAGGAAGTGACTTGTGCTAGTAATTGTGTACATGTACGTGTGTGTGGTCGTCGTCATCCCCCCACCCCAGCTTAAGTGCAGCAAACCATTTTTGATAAATGTAACTTGGTGGTGGATTCTCACAGGTACCAGGTTTAGGAAAACAAGTGGCCTTCCCAGAGAGAGAGATGCTGGTACGTGACCTGAATTGTGTTATTAGGTATTGGAAAACCCATAGTAGAGAAATTATTAATGCTTCAATCTCAGTTGGAATTCACATCTTGCTCTGTACCAAATTATCTTTACTATAAAGTGCAAAGTCTTAGGAAGCTAAGGTTCGTTAGCCCCAGTGCTTAAGAACCTGCATTTCTTTTCAGAGAAAAAGGTGTGGGCTGATTGGTGTCTGTGAGGTACAAAGCAAGAGACCAAGAGCGCTCACTGGATTCCCGGTGATATAAGTAGTGGTGTTAAATGAGCAGCATGAAAAATGGTTCAGCTGCTAGACTTAAAGTTGGAGAGGAAGGTGTGTTTGGGTTTGATAAGGTATTTTGAAAATTGGTCCTATTTTTCACAGAAAGCCAAGATTGTCCATTTTGTTCAACATGGGAAGACCTGTTCATTTTGTCATGGAGGTGCTTTGTTTTCAGGTGTTTATCTCAAACCAAAAGTCCTGGATTCACAAAAATGGGAGAGGATGAGGAGTGAATAATGGCTTTTTAATCCAACAGCTTAATGGCTGCAGCATCTGCATGGGTGTGGGAAGTCTGTCTCATTTCTGTTTCTGCTTGATGTACACTCTCCTCTCTCATCTCATAAAGAGTCCTGAGCGTTGTGTCACAGCTGGTACTCTTTCCTGGCAGTGTTTCTGATAGATGCTTTTCAATAACACTCGGTAAATGGGAACTGGCCACCAAATGCCCTAGCTGCCAGGGTAAGGAACTATATTCCATCTTTCTCTGTGTCCCTGGGAATAATTGAGATACATCTCAAAGCTCTGTGGCCTGTGGCACAGAAACTGCTGGTGTTACTCTTTGTTTGAATCAAGCAAAGAATAGATCAGTTAGCTTTCAGCTTGGCTCCTCTGCCATGCAGGAACATTGGAAGTCAAATTTTTGGCAATATCATTTCATGAATGATTTGAAATGCCGTCCTTGTCCTTTGAAATGTAGCCTTACCTCCTGGACAGAAAACATGTGGAAACATTTTGTATCTGGTAGGAATGTAGATGCATTTATCTTCTAAATACTTACAACTTTTTTTTTAATGAAGCAAAGCTATTACTGTAGAAGGTCTGTGCAGTTGAATCTAGTACACGTTTGTGGGATGCATGGTGCTCTGTGGGCACATCAAGTGAAAAGATATTCCCCATAAGGGATGGAGAAAAGCTATTGGTAGATATTTTCCCAGGTTTTACTCTTAGCTTTCCTTTCTTCAGATTCTTCAGTTTGAAGAAATTTTGGCCAACGCCTCATACCGAGAGCACTTCCGAATCTACATGGAAAGGATGGACAAGATGGCTTTGATCGGTTTCTGGGAGTCTGTGGAGTATCTAAAGAACGCTAACAAGGTGAAAGAAATTGCAAGTCCATGTGGCTTGTACATTAATGGGAATCTCTGCTTGTTGTGATCTTGGTGTTCAGAAATTTCTTTGGATTTATGTTTTTAAAATAGCACTAACATAGGACGGATGCTAAGCAATTTAAGTGTTTTAACTTCTTCATGTCAACATTTGAGGATAATAGGGCAGTTGAAAATGGTGGATTGTTGTGATGATGGTTTAGTGTTGTTTTGCATACCAGGGTGACCTGTAAAAAGGGTATTTGATATGCAAAAGTAGTAGAACTATTTCCCCCTCTGCCAGAGAAAAAGCTTATAGTAATATATTTACTTTAGTTTTATCAGGTCATGTGAAACTTAAAAGTACATTACTGTTTGATAGTCTCTACATAAACTTCTCACCTTGCCGGTTACAGGTAACCCAGTCAGTCCAAAACTGTGAAAATTTATGAATGTATGTCTTTTTAAATCCTTTTGAAAGAGAGATTTTGCTGTAAAAGACCCCTTTCTATCCCTGTTCTGTTGCTTTATAAGCAGCTGAGTTTCTCCAGAATGCAACACTATTAGAGGGAGGAGACAATGCTATATTGTAATTTGTGCTAAAATAAAGTAGGAATGAGAACCCTGAAACAGGGATAGGAAATACTACTTAATGTTGCAAGAAGTATCCTGGAGCAATGGTGCAGAATAAGAACATAGAGGACAAATATGCTGTTTGTGAGCAGTAGGCTGAATTTTTGGAGGAAAATCTTTTAGGAGTCACACTAGCATGAAATACAAATTTCATTATTAAGTATGTTAACTTTTTATTCACTATAATTTTATTACTGTCCTATGTAAAAAGATTCTAGTCAATTGGAAAACACAAATGACATCCTGTAACCAAAGTGGCAAATTTGCAGTGCGTAGTAAGCCATCAATACAGTCTGAAGAAATCGCTAACAACCAACTTGGGCTAGAAAGGATTCATAAAAAGGGTTTGTTAGGCACTGTGAAGAGAGTTGTATGAATCAGTTTTGATTTGCAAACTGCTCTTGATTGGAAAAGGTGCTATAAATCATTTGATGACCTTTCAGCTGTGATTTCTCTCCTTACTTTCAAAACAGTATGTATAATGCTTTTATTCAAGACTTCCCATTTTTTAAAAGAGATTCTAACATACTGTGGTGGTCTTGCTCCATGGATCGTAAATGTTGTCTGCCACTACAGGGGCAGCTTTGATTACAAAAAGAGTGGCATCGAGCAGCCATGTGGCTGTGATATTGTCACATGAGGCAGGCAAGCACATTGTGCCATACTAAGGGAGTGGATAAAACCTTTTTAATTCAGGTCAGTTTAGAGAGACGATCATTTAGAGAGATTATCCTGCGCTGTACTGTATTACTTCCTCTTTCCTGTTCATTACTGCAAAGCTCAACCCTGTGTGCTGTTCTGTGCTGAGTGGAAATATCCAGCCTTGTGTCCTGGTAAACAACTCCCCAGGTGTGCTTTTTTCCTTTTTTTTTTCCCTTTTTTTTTTCTTTCTTTCCCCCACTCAAAAATTATAGTCATGTATAAGGTGACTTGATCCTATCCAGCAGAAGACAAGAGAGCTGGTAACAGCTGAACTCTGCAACCTGGACTTAAAATGGTTACTGCGATATTGTTCCAGCAGTTCTTTTTCCTTTTAATACCACTTTTGGAGCATACTTTTAAAAGCAGTAGGTGTGGAAGCTATGGTAATTTTAGAGCACAGCTGTTTCTTCACGTAACAAATACCGGTATTTGTTATCTTGTGAAATTGACTGCTTAGCATAGGTGTGCAGGCAGAATGCTTGATCTCAGTAAGAGATTCACAGATGTGTTCTCATACATCTGGGTGTGAAATTAGCTTGATCCTTCAAATTATGCACCTGGATCCTGAGTCATCCTGATATTTTTAACATTTTTTCATTATTTTTTTCTCCCTCCCTTTCCCTCCTTGCTTCCTAGGCTGAAATACCTCAACTGGTGAGTGAAATTTATCAGAAATTTTTTGTGGAAAGCAGAGAAATACCTGTGGAAAAATCCCTTTATAAAGAAATACAGCAAAGTCTCGTGGGCAATAAAGGCATTGAAGTATTCTACAGAATTCAGGCAGATGTTTATGAAACTTTAAAGGACAGATACTACCCCTCATTCATTGTCAGTGATTTATATGAGAGATCAGTCAAGAAGGAAGAAGAAAGAAGTTCCACTCAGCTGACTCCTGAGGACAAAGATGAAGTGGTGAGTCATGTAGACAGTTTCTTTCACTGTTACTTAAGGTGATCTGAAGATGATCTTGAGTAAAGCGTATAGTAGCGTCTTCTGTCCTTGAGCTTTGGACTACTTTTTTTTTTCCTGGTGTATTTTTATAAATACATTGCACTTGTAGTTTCTTCAGGTAAACCTGGTATGTTTACAAGCTCTTCGAGACAAACTGGTACAAAATCACTGACTACTTCAACTTTAAATTAGTTAAAATAGATATTTCAGATTTCCAAGCCTTCGGTATTCTATATCTTTCTTTATGCTCCTTAGTGTCAGAGAATACAAAATATACCTCATACAGTCTCAGCTGCTCTGCTTTTCAATGAAGGAAATCTCACTGAAACATCAGTAGGTTTCTGTCTAGACGCTGTCTGTCCCTGCCCCCCATCCGTTTCCTAGCTACTAAAAGGTATTGGAAGTTGCACAGAAGAAGAGAAAAAGTAATGAAAAATATAATCTTAGTGCTTTTTTTATTAATTTATTGAATAAATTAATAGGTTATGTTGGAAGATAAAACTGATTAACACTATAACTGGAAATACTGAAAGAGAACGTTCAAGATGTTATCACAGAATCACAAGGGTTGGAAGGGACCTCGAAAGATCATCTAGTCCAACCTCCCCCGCCAAGGCAGGGCCACCTAGAGCACGTCACTCAGGAACACGTCCAGTTGGGTTTTGAATGTCTCCAGAGAAGGAGACTCCACAACCTCTCTGGGCAGCCTGTTCCAGTGCTCTGTCACCCTCACAGTGAAAAAGTTTTTCCTTACATTAACTCAGAACCTCCTATGCTCCAATTTGCACCCGTTGCCCCTTGTCCTATCGCTTAGTGACGCCGAGAAGAGCCTGGCTCCCTCTTCCCGACACTCACCCTTAACATATTTATAAACATTGATGAGGTCACCCCTCAGCCTCCTCTTCTCCAAGCTAAAGAGACCCAGCTCCCTCAGCCTTTCCTCATCAGGGAGATGTTCCACTCCCTTGATCATCTTAGTGGCTCTGTGCTGGACTCTCTCTAGCAGTTCCCTATCCTTCTTAAGCTCATAAGCAATAACCCAACAGCAACTCTCTCAGGGCAGGTTTTTTCAGTGGGTTCTCTAAATCGGTCATGTCGGGGCAACTTGTGTTACATTTGTCTAAGAACATTTTGACAAGAGCATCTCTCAGGCTAGTGAGCATCTTTCAATCAGGCTGCCGCTTCAGATCACCATGAGTATCTTCATTTTACATGTGAACTTGTTCAGAACACGGTGAGTGTAATAGTTTGTCTAAAACTGGATCTAGATGGACAAATAAGAAGCAGAATCTTATCAGAGGTGCTGATCTACATTCTACCATTTAGAAACATTTTTTTCCAAAACATAAGGCTTTTGTACTGATTAAATATTATCTTAATTTCTGTAGGTGAGCTATTATAGTCTCCGTAGTCTGCGTATCAGCAAATCTGCAAAGATGAGCTGTTACAAGTAAATGACTTCCAATATGAACTTTTAGAGCTTGCTGAATTTTTCATTATTTGTTTCTCCCTGTATTCTTTCCTTTGATAAAAGATTCAAGACACATTTTTTTACTTTTCTCAATGCTAACTCAGCTTTGCCTTGAGTGTGGTAGGTGTTTCAAATACTTTTTGTCCTTGTGTTTGCAACCATTGGGACTTTGAGAAAAGACTTAATGGTTTTGTGCAGAACTTTCTAAGTATTAAATGTTATGCTTTTTCAAGCTTTTTATGCGTTTTCTTCAGAGTCTAACAGAGCGCGCCATTTCTCTAAGAAAACTGGCACAACATTTTAAGGCTAGCTGTCCTCTGTCAGATAACATTTACTATAGCTGCTGAAAAATTAGATTTTTGATATCAGCATCATCTGTCCTTCCTCTGAGTCCTTGTGTATATATGTGCCAGATTTGAAGGCTGTGTCTGCTGTGGAACCTTAAAGACTAATATATTGCCAAGTTTGCTTATATAGTTAAAGGGGTTTTTTGTGTTTTTAACAAGAAATTAAGTATGAAGTTGCATGTACTGTTAGCATGTCTCGAATAGTGCAATCCTAAGGGCTCTGTGCCATCCTTCAGGGTCTTTGAGAAGAAAATAAATTATAAGAAATTCTTTCTGAAGCTTCCAGTGGGCTTTCAAATGTTGAAAATGCCCTACTGGCTAACAGATTTGGGGTTTTTTCTTCCCCATGTTTAGGAAACCGCAGCTGAGAAATCTGACATTTCTGGGAGGATCCATACTTTTAGCAAATACTAATTGTCTTCATTTTAGTTTGGGTTTTGGAGGTCTGTGTCCTCACTTCCTGGGGCACTGTGGGAGTTACCTACATTGATTTTTCTGAAAATGTCACTGTTATAGCTGGATAGGTAAAAAGCCATCTAGTGTCCTCACGGAGGGGAGGACAAAAGGGTGAGCCTTGATTAAACATGAGGAAAGCAAATCAGAAGGTAGGAATCGGGGCAAGGGCAGAGTGCTAGTTCTGCTGCACATGGAATGAGGTTGCTCTTCTTCCTTCCAGTCCATTACCACTTTGGTCCTTGGGTGAACCTCCTTTAAAATGTCATGGGTGGATGTAAAAGTACAGAAGGGAGCAGTGCTTGTGTTCAGCACTTGGAAGATAGAGGGTCTGGTGGTTTGCATCAGTGCTGTGTGTGTCAGATCGCTAAAATAAGCCCAAAGTCTGTGTTCCGCAGCACTCGAAGAAATGGAAGTCATTATCAGTTTAGCGATCGGGGGAAGTGGCACAATCCTTTGTGATCTCAGCTTTGAGTATGTTGGTTGGTTATTTGCTAAATTTGATAGCAAGTTACCTGTATTCAAATTATCTTGTAATTCTAGTGTTTTTCTGGTAAACCTAGTGATTCAGAAGTGTGTTCTGCTATAAGCATCTGAAATGTTAATGACACAGAAATCATGTAGCCTACCTCTGGGAGCAGAGCCTTACTGATTCATAATTGCAGTCCTTTGATTACTAGAACCAAACTTCATATGAAAATTCTTTTAATTCTTCAGCCTTGAAAATAGCATTTTTGGATTCATTTTGACCTCTATGCTTCTCAACAAGTGTAAGTTTTTATCCAATAGCATTTTGAATAACACCGAGTGTTGTTAATTATTATTTGTATTATTATAGTGCCAGGAGGTGACAACAAGCATTTAATGAGCTGAGCTCTGTACACATGCTTGGAGGCAGTCTCTGACCTGAGCAGTTTACAGTCCATGCAGAATAGACAGAAGAAACGATGGGGCATATAAAGCTGATGTTATTTACTCAGCCACATAGCAGGCAAATGCAGAGTTGGGAAAGGGCATGGATTTCTCAGCCCAGAACTCTCCTGACTTCTGCATTATGTTACCCGCCCTTATAAGGATCGCACTGAGGAGATTAATTATTGTTGCTACTGTATCGCTTCTCAGACTTTTTTTTACTAAGATGTAAAATACTGCAGAATTTACAGTAGAACTGTCTCCTCTCAAATTCAGAGTTTAGTAGAGTATGAGACTTCCTTCTGCTAGCTTTTTGTTAGTTATATAAAGGTACAACTTACTTAGTGGGAATATCATTAAATAACACAGAACTCATGAGATTAGATTCATAGCTTCCCACAGATAAATTAAAATACATTCAGTCGCAAGCAGACCTCAAAGATCTTTGAACATAGCAACGGTAACATCACAGTGCAGTGGTTGCTGGATCTCAAGGTCTTCATGCCTATTTGGGGAAGTACAGTGAGAAAAGGGAGGCTGAGGCAAATACCAAAAGATGTTAAAGAGAATGTCACTCAAAGGTGTGAAGCTTTCTATTTTTTGGCATGCCTGTAGTACACAAGATGGAAAAAGCTATTGGTTTGTCTGAATGAATGTAAGAGAATGATTTGTGAGTTTAGGGTAACGCATAATTGCTTTTAACACATTTTTATTAACTCTTCTAAAAACAGCAGTAAAATCTGTTTATGAAGAGAAAGGACTTGGTTTCGGTTGTTCTGCAGGCTGATAAATCTGTTTTGTGAAGCTTTGTGGGAGGCAGGATGGTTTGTCAGAACTGTGGATTTTTGTTTTGTGTGTCCCCGTCCCCCATCCCGTTATCTTTCAGTTCAGAGCTAAGTATTTGCTTTTCTCTCTGGCTCTGAATATTGATCGTGACTACTAAGCTGTTGTTGCTTTTAAAATAATCTTTGATTCTTCCTCTCATTTACACTAAAGCCTTAGCTTGAAGGTCATTTTACACAGTTGGCAAGAGTTGCCAAAGAGCTGTAGTATAAATGGTAACGAGGCTTTCTCTGTTGTGTTGGGTCTTTTTTAAAAAACTTATGTTTCACGTTGGATCTGATGGTTGGAATATCTATTAAATCTTTTATACCTACATTTTTGTCTATATTGAAAGTTAAGTGTTCTTATGTATAAAATGCTTATGAAGCAAACAATATCTGTCTCCTTTTTCATATTAGTGATGCAGTTACCAATTACTCCCATCCTCTATTCCTAGAGCCAAGGTTGTGAGGAAGCTACTGAGGAATGCAGCACAAGAATTAATGAACAGGCCAGTTATGCTGTAAATAAACTTCGCCAGCTAAATGACAAGCTTGAGTATAAGAAACAGGCTCTAAATTCCATATGTAATTCACCAAAACCCGACAAAAAGGTAAGTACCTTTAGTGTCTTCAGGGATTTTTTTGTTTTTGTTTTTTAAAAAGATGTATTATGTGTTTGTGTATCCAGTTGTTTCAAGCTCTTTTTGGACAAGTCAGATTGCTTTTTTTAATCAGCCTATTATAGAAAGTGGAATCAGAGCTTAGTTTTAATTGTTTTTTTCCACTTTTTTAAAGCTGTTGTAACTAAAACTGCAGATGTGATTTATATTGCGTTGTTTGTCATGGAATAACAACCTCTCTCTCGATGGTCTTGGTGCTTTTGCAGTAACAAATAGTATTTCTTCCTTACATCTCTACCCACCTGTATCTATGTAATTCTTTATAGCATCTTGTTTTGTGTCCCTGCCGCATCTGCAGCACTGCAGCGCAGGGATGTGCTAATTAACTTCTGCTCCCCCTGCTGGCTTTGAAATATCACAACACAATTTCATAATCTCTACAGTTGTGACTGGCTTGCTTAAATAAAGTGTGTGTGTGGGGAAACACAGACCTATAAAAGTGACTGATTTTCTTTATAAGGAGCTAGGAGAAATCTGCAGGGTGCATTTTCATCAGACTAAATTCTGAGGGATATGAAAACTGGGTTTTCTGGGCTTAGATAAAAAAGAATATCTCTCTTTCTCCTTGCAAAAGTGCAACAGTTAAGCAATCTAAGAACATCTTCAGGCAGAAGCAAGTGATTTGCATTTGACTAAAGCCAGTTCATTTGCATTACTGCTGAGGATAATATTACAGGATTGCTGTTCAGATGCAGCTGGGCAAAGCTTTTCAGGTGTAATGAGGTTGGTTGCAAATGGCAGAGAGTGGGTGAGATGAACAGGTAGCCGATGTGTCTGCCTCCTGCTCGGGATGGCAGAAATGGACCTGGGCAGTAGTCATTGCTCAGGACATCTGATGTCCCTTCACTCAGGGTGAGTGCTAAGGCACTGGTCTGAATAGAAGCTGACACCCTGCTCATTCTCTGCTGACCCAGCTCTGGGGGTAGCTGCCTCTAGGAGGAAGATGTGGACAGTAGTATTTGAGGCCAGCTGTCCCTTCCACATCTCCCTTCTGCCAGAGGTTCCTGCAGACAACTGAAAATGTGGCTGCAGCTGTTCTGGGGTGTCCTGCTCACAGCTGCTGTGCTCTGTGTGTGGCCTCAGCTGGCAGAAGATACCTCTTATTTGTCATCCAGCCACTGCTGTTCAGAGGGGCAAGAACACAGAGTGTCATTTGGGTTGGTGGGGATTTTTTGTGGTTTTGGTTTGTGTTGGGTTTTTTTTAATGCCTGTACTGCTGCAGTAGCATTTACCTGTGGAGCTCTTAAATGGATAGTTCGGGTTGGCAGTGCGCGAGCACCTTTGGCACAGGGACTTTATTTTTTCTCCTCTGGATGTGGCAGGTAAAAATTTTTGGTTCTTTGTCATATGAAGTAAAAAAATATTTCTAAAAATTTCAGTTTTGTGTCATATCAAGGGGAAGGTCACACACATTTTGTATTAACTTTTTTAACCTCAAGCTACTGCTGTATTGTTTTTTCTTTCTGAAATGCCTTTGTTGTGAGATCTGTACAAAACACACAGGTTTGTCTTTTTAGTGGCTTCTAGCACTGTGCAACTCAGATGCCAGTCAGCCAAGGAAGAAAGCTGCTCGTTTGAGTTGCATGTGGAATGCTGCTAGTTTTAAAAGAAAATGCTCTGTAGAGAGAAGTCTTATTTCAGTTCTTTCTGTGGAATATAAAGAATAACGAAGATTACATGAAAAGATGACAGGCAGTCTCAGGCAATGTCTCTGCCATACAAGGCCCACTGCCATAGAAGATAGCTTGATCTTTGGAGGTCTGTGACTGTGGTGCCACCTCTGGTGCGTGTGCCATGCCTGAAACTCAGAGGCTGTCTCCCTTGGGTCTGTGAGTGCAGTCTCATGCCATCCTCTACAACCACACTAAATGTGTAGGGACCACATTCTTTCTAGAGTTCAATCTCTGCATCCTCAGTAGCAAAGGAAAACCTTAATGTTTCCCACACAGGGCACTTTCTAGTGCTTGCTGGGTGACACACTTGTTGAAATTAAATGGGACTCTACTGAATGGGAAAATTCCTCTGTCTGTACCAGGAATTACGTGGAAGTTGCAGGGATTTTATGTTAACTTGTTCAGATCTTTCGTATTTCCAGTGGACCTGTATCAGAAGTGAACATAAAACTCACTGTGAGAAATTGCAAGAGGTGCTCTTAAAACTGACAAGGTTTTAAGTTACAATTCGCATCATGGGCAAAAAGAGAAGTACAAAACAAGTACTAAACAAAAGTGGGTGTGCTTGCGTATGCGTGAGTTAGGCCATACCATTTGCTTCTGTAGCATTGTAGTTTATTGTTTTTCTTTGCTATGAAAAGCACTATATAACTAAAACTTTATATATGGTTGCATTCACATGGATGTATCGCCTGTATGTTCCCTTTGCATTCTTGAGAAATAACAGCCATGTTCTTTCTGTACCTAAGCTCTTGGGGAGGCGGGGATCGTACCCCTTCTAAAGTAGTGGGTATATTTCCCTGTATCTTTTTCTCCTAAAATATTCTTTGCTTTTGAAAATATATACATCATTGAAAAAGAATAATGAAACGGATCCAGTATTGTTATAAAGTCTCAGTATTTGTTTTATATACGTAGCAGCTATTTACTTATGATGAAACCTTACCAGTTCTTTGTATTTATTGATTGCTCCTGGATGCCACCTACAGGAGTCCATGTAAGGTGACTGCAGAGCAATCTGTGTCTTGACACTAAATAAATTAAAATACTAAATTATTCTGAAGGTTAGGTACGTGCTAGAAGGTTCTTATATAGCTGTCGTGTACATAATATTTAACATCTTACATGAGACACAAATTCTGAAAAAGACAGAATTACTGTAGCTCTGTAGAGTGTACCGCTTGTCATGCAAGTCATACAACCGAAACTCATAAATTTGACTATTTAAAAAAAAAAAAAAGCGTCAGGGTCTTTTGCTGTGTTTCTAATGTCGCGTCTTACGTATATTTCCACCTTTTCTTGTTATACTGTCTCCTGGTAGTATGTATGGTTACTTATATTTTTGCTGGTGTGATGAGATACACTATTTCTCCTTTATGAGATTATGATGGTGAGCTGTATCTTGATGAGAACGACTTTTTAAATGTGTGCCTTTCCACAATAACAAATCCTTCCCTTTCCAAAACTAAAATGAATTAAGTGGTAACTTCCTGAGTTAGGTGAGTGATTGTTAACATAGCTAAGTTCCTAGAAATGAAATCTATTCCCAGGTTCTTTGGTTGCATAGTGTATATCTGAAAATGGTGAGGAGAATGTCTTCAGTAATGCGTATTTCAATAATTGCAATTTCAAGTTTGTATAAAACATATAACGTGTAATATATGTGTGTAATATATAATTCTATCTGAAGTGCCTTTTATATTGGTAGTGTGATAGTAGCATGTCCTTCTAACTTGTTTTTTATTTTAGTATCAGGATTGACCTTTAAGACTACTGCGTATTCTACAAGTTTATAAGAGGCATCATAGATTATCTAATTCATGATTTTTTGTTTATATCATATGAGTTGTTCCTTCTCTCCCTGCTTTTGTACCTTTTCTCCTTTCTGAATAGCGTCCATAAAGATGCAAGTAGACATGTTGCACAAGTTTTTACTTACTGGTTGTAATAGATAAACTTTCCTCCGCAGATTGTTTCTAAGCTGAAGGATGAAATTACTCTGATGGAGAGAGAGCACAATGACCTTCAGCTTCACATTGCAAGAACGGACTGGTGGTGTGAGAATCTTGGCATGTGGAAAGCCTTCATTGTCTCAGGCGAGGTATGGGGGTTTTTTTATGGCTTTTTGTCTTCTGCGTCAGTTCAAACTTGCATGAAGAGAAGAATAAAAACCTGTATATACTTTTCTTATACCTTTGTGTACAATATGTATACTTGATATTTACTTCAGGGGAAGCAAACCCTAACCTCTTCTTAACTCCTCTGTTTCCCCGGTAACTACTACAATGCATATACAAAATTTCTAGTCATCAGACACTGTTGTAATGGGTTTATAAAAATACCTGCACGTATGTGAAGTGGTTTTGGCATTGGGTAAAGAGGTTTGCTATCTTAAGGGCACTGTGTTTCATGAGAACTTGTCTTGTCACATTACCGTGCTATCACACTTGGGTGCAGTTGTGTCTCGGCTGTGTCTCAAAGGTGCAGTACTTAGACTTCTTGAGTTTTGTAATATTATATTTAATGGCAGTACAGTTTCAAGGGAGGAGAATACCCAGAAAGTGCTTTAAGTCTGTGAGTAAGTTGAAGAAGGTAATTTTATTTTTGTCTTGTTCTGCTCTTCTGTTTGGGCGTAGGCAGACGATTGTAGAGTCAATGTAAAAAAAATTGAGTGGAAACAAAAACTATTACCATCTCATGGCTTTCTATTAACACTTGTCATGAAAGGAACCCAATAAATGCTTGTTATATAGTAACTGTGGGCTCATGCTGCACATAAGCAATCTTCTTGACAGTATCGCTTCAGAGAATTAAAGATTAATTGGATCTCTACTGGCTTGCCTTCCTGTGCTACTAAGAAAATGTTCCTTAAATTAAGTATAAGTAGTTTCCTTGATGTCATTTTTCTTGGAAGGAAGAGTTATATGCTGTTGACTTTATTTGGTTGTATCTTGAGCTCACACACACTATTCATAGGTCTGTCAACAGTTAAACTCACTGTTTGTAAAAGAAGAAATAAATCCAACAGGTTAAAATGTCAAGGTGCCGTTTTAAAAACCAAATTCTCAATGTGTAAACGTCTGGCTTTGTTTTTGTTTTAATGCTGTTTGCATGTGATGCAGTTGAGAAAGCTGAAACTCTTAAATTGCTGTAGGGAACTCCTAAAGACTTTTGAAGTCTGGTTTTAAAAAACAGCAATACTGTGTGCAGCAAAACTGCGGAACAGCGACTTCCTGGTAAGGGGCACCATACAGAACTGCCCAGCATCTCCCGTATTACCAAATGAGAACATGGTTCAGCTAAATAAGAGGGAGGTTGGGAGAGACTTCCAATTACTTGCTGCCTTAACTATAACTTATAAGTAGTGCTGGATTAGGTAATTAAATGTAGGATTGCATTAATTGTGCTGTTTGCAGCACTCTGCTTCAAAGGGTAGACTGGAGAAGACATTAATGTTGTAGTTATCCATGTTAATTAATTGCTCAGGAATGTTCTGGCTGCAGGTGATGATTTCAGGGGGTATGAGTAGGTGACATTGTCTTCCTGTCTGCAAAATACGCTGTTGCTAATCCTTGCATATAGCTCAGTGATTTTAGAGAGAAAAAAACTTGGTAGCCCTATGTTTTTTGCAGAAAAGCATAGTAAGAGTAGATTTTGCTACAGAATTTGACCTGAAAGCGTAATAGCCTGTCATCAACTTTTTAAACTGATTTACTAAACCAGTTAATAGATAATGCATAGATGATATATCTTACAGGTGTCTCTTGGTAACTGGTATTTCTGATAAAACAGTCTTCTGGAGACTGTTTTGGCTGGTTGGTAGAGGTTGGAAAGAGACAGTAGGAACATGCAGAATGAGAGGACCCACGATAACAACTCATCTAATTCTGTGAGTCACTTCCCCATGATGGGTATATTCCCCCCATACCAGCAGGTACAAAACTTACAGCTGCGTAACCTAACCTGCTCTACTTGTTTTAATGGTTCTGACCTTGCATTCGTATTGTAGCAGATGTTCTGCCTCATTTGTCTGAAGAAACACTGTTTCAGAGCATAACATCTTTTTAAAAATCTATTACTTTCATAAGGAATGGAGTTTGTGGATTTGAATAAGGTAAAAAAAAAAACCTTGTCTTGCTCATTTAAATATCTTGGAATTTAGGATGCTTATGTTCAGTGGAAGTCAAGAAAATTATCTTCCTGTAAATTGAGGAAAACAACGGTGTGCCCAATACGCCTTGCCTTCTGCATGGTCTTTCTGTGTTTAAAAGGCACTTCTAAGGGACTTTCTTTTAACAGCAGTGTGGTTAGCCCCTGTTTCACTGCTGCACAGCTTGGGTGGGCTGTTTGAGAGCTGCTCTGGCTGAAGGAAGTTTCTGGTGAGTCATACAGTTCTTCGTTGGCTTAATGACTAGGCTAATTTTTGTTAATGTTTAATCACTCCTGATGGATGTCTGGACCAGCCCGTAGTGCTTCTAACAGGTGATTCAATGACTTTCCTTGGCAGCTTGTTACTTTACTGAACTATTATTACAGTTTTTCTTAATGTTAAGTTTACATTTTACCTACTGCAACTAATAGCTGTAGCTTCCTCTAGAAACTATTTAATAATATTTGTTCCTCATTTGTTTTTGCAATATTTCATTGAATGTTTCTTACTGTGACTACACACCCTGGTAAGAAGTGCTTACCTCTGGCATGTGCTTTGTAGTTTTTATTAATGGATGTAGGTGTGTCAACATCCTTGTTCATATCCTCTGTGTACTTTGGGACTTTGTGCCTCACAGGGAAAAGGTAAAAATTTTTACCTTTTGTGGACCAGGTATCTATGGCATGCTAGTAGACAATATAGTATGTTCTGAAAGAATCTTTACATTGTCTTGAGGATATGGAGTTCCTGCTAGTGCTAAAAAAACCCACAGAACCCCAATAGCCCGTGGCCCATTTGGGTACCTGAGGGCTGATTCTGTCCTTGCTAGGTGAGTAGCAGTGAATAACCTGAAAGACTCACATGTAAACTGAGGAAAGGGCTGGAGAGGAGACTTAGAAATGCCACCCTAGGGGCTAATTCTGAGAGCCCTTGCCGGTGCTGTGAAACCATCAGGGCTGAGACTATCACAGGACCTCTGGACCTTGAAAACCAAACCAGACCAAAAATGTTAAGTTTATGCTCATGAAGAATCAGAGCTGGAAGAGGATTAGAATGGGTCTCAGAAAGACCTGGGTGATTTTTAGGGTGAGAGTCATGGAAAGCATGGTGAAATCTCACAGCATGGCATGCAAGGTTTGGCCTTCAGCAGAAACTCTGGGCTTTGGCTCTGACCTGTTTGATGTGCCTTTTGGCTGGAAGCAGTAGGTACGCTGGTGGCTTCTTAGATGTGCAGTTCATCTTGAGTGGGCTCCAGATGTGCAAAGGGCAAATGTGGCCCTTGAATACATCAGGAGAGGAGTTTCTGTTCGAGACAAAGTGTTACGGTTGCTTTGCAGGTGCTGGATGGTTGCATTTGTGAAGGGTGGAATTGAAGGGATTGAATGAGGATCTTCTTCCATGAGAAGTGATTGTGAAAGCACTTTTGTTTGCTTAGCTTAGCCAAAGAGACCATCAGAGGAATAAGGCTGTCTATAAAAACACACCAATATGGGTAAAGGGAGGGATGAAGAGTTGTTGGAACAAATGGGAAATGAGTTTGGAAATTGAAAGGAGACCTCCAATGACCAGGGTGAGGGTCTAGAGCGGACTTCTAGTGTAACGGGGATGGAAAAAAAATTGTTTCACAAGTTTGAATTCATTCATGGTATCAGTTGTATGAGATGGGGCCTGTTACAGCAAAGGACTAGATCTCCTGGTTTAGAAGACCCCCTAATATCCAATTTTTCTGTGCTTTTTCCGGTTGACTCATTAATTTGGAAAAACAAATGCACAAGCACTCTAAGTTGGTCAAAAATTTTGCTTTCTAAGGAAGATCCTGAAGACTTTCAGTTATTTTTATGAGGCTGTTTGAAGGAAGTTGTAATGCATCTCCATCTAGTAAATAGAATTTAAATGATTTTGCACATGGATCCTCACTTGAAAGCAGAAGGAGTATTAAGTTCTCCCATTTTGAAAACGTCCTTGCAGAGGGATGGTTCTTTCCTAGCAGTTACAGTCCAGATGACCCTACACACATGCACATCCTTGTCCTGGCAACAAACGTGTACTGGAGAATGATAGGCATGACTCAAATCAGCATTTTCAGCACAGATCTCCTAGTTTTCAAAAGCTGCTGCGGGGAGGTGTTTGTGAGTTGCCTACAAACACAAATCCAATCTAGCTCAAGGGGACACAGGGCAGGGGACTGTCCCAGGAGATCCTAGTCCCTCTGTGCCAGGTCCCTCTGACCTACATTTTGGAGGCTATTCAGGCATCTCTTTCTGCAGTAGTCTGGCAGGAGAAAGGCATTTCCCCAAATAGCTGTGCTGGGAACCAGGCACTTTCAGACATTCAAGCTGATGCTTTGTATTCTGTCCAGGTGCCGCTGCAGCTTTTTTCAGAGATGTGGAGTGTAGGCCTCAGACTGGGTTTCCCAGAGGTCCGTGTGCAGCGTTAGGAGGAGTGCATCGCAGGGAGTGTTCTCCATGTGCAGCTCTGAACAGGCATAAAATAACAAAGATACGTTTTAGCTGTGTGTCTTATACAGTGGTGATGCAGCTGCTCGTCAAATTACCTGTCACTAGCATTACGTGTTGTCAGACCTTTTCAGGCTTCTCAGAAAATGTGTCATACTTACATGAATTTTAAAGTTTATTCTTATTCTAATTGGCTTAGTTAAACATTCTTTTTTTAAAAAAAAAAGCTCCAAAAGTTTAAAAATTATTATCTTCTCAAACAGATTATGTGAGAGTGGTATTTTATAATTACCTTTCTGTTATTTGCATGTATATTAGGACAAGTATTTGAGAGTTTGGTTTGGCCCAAAAAAGCTATGTATTTCCTGCATTTCCCTTATTTGCCTTTCATAATCTACTTAGCTGTCTCCTTAAAATATGTCTCCTTAAAAAAATCTGTTACCATTGAGGAAAGGGTGAAATTCCCGGTGGCTGTTCATAATATGGTCACACTGCTGCCGTTGTCTCAAGAAAATTCATTTAACTTCTTTGCTGTAGTTCTCCCATTTGCACAGTGTGGTTAATCGCTGCTCCTTCCTCTGGCTGTTGTACAGCTCGAGTCAGGAGTATTTTTGTAAAGTCGTGAGCCCCTCGGAAATAAACACCCGCATGGATACCGCGTGTTCTGTGCATGCAGAATAGCTCAAGTGAGCAGAGAAGTCGCTCTAAGGCAGCGCCAGCTGCCGCAGGGCCCAGCTGCGGAGCTGCTGGGCTTGACGTGTGGGGGGAGCATCGGCATGAGTGCTGGGAGAGAAGGGTGGGAATAACAGGAGAACAGTCGGGAAGATGCAGACGGGAGAGATGGAGTGTTGGTAAGCAATCAGAACGCCTCATGGCAGGTATCTTAAAAACTGAAATAATACGCATGGCTCTTTGAAGAAGACATTTCAGGGAGATTTGATTGCTGATGGACAGTGTTGTAAAGCTGTATGTGAAGCGTCATAGTGGCTGGCTGGAGGACTGATTCAGGGCTGACAGCACCTTGGATAAAGTTTAGTCCATTTCAAGGGATTGCTCCCTGTGTAGCCTTCAAACTGCAAGAGAAGCGTGGGGCAGTGATGGCGACTGAATTTGCAAGCCAGCCATCTGGCAGCCCAAACGTTCCACTCTTTGCTTTCAAGGTAGTATACCTTATCTGTTGGTTTCTTCCCCACAAGGTTTTAGAAGAGAATGGAGAACAAGTGCCCAGTTACTCTGTCATGGTGAGTTTACAAGAAGTTGGTGGAGCTGAAACAAAGAACTGGACTGTTCCCAGGAAGCTCAGTGAGTTTCAGAACCTACACCGGAAACTCAGTGAGGTACGAATCTTGGTTAGGGGAGGGAGAAGGTGCAAATGGCTAAAATTTGTCAGTGTTATGCTTGGAGAGGGGAAAACCAGATAAAAATGTAATATTGCCAGTCTTTATGCCAGCCTTTTGGCTTTTAGCCTTCTAGAACTATTTTTTTATCTGCCTATTTTCTGTTCTGAACCATCTGAGCTTTTCTGCACATGTACGTTAAGTAAGCTCTCTTTTCCTCCTATGCAGTGTTTTCCATCATTAAAGAAAGTTCAGTTGCCTTCCCTCAGCAAGCTGCCCTTCAAATCTGTAGACCAGAAATTCATGGAGAAATCCAAGAACCAGCTTAATAACTTCCTTCAGGTAAGAAAACAGTGACACAGCCAACAGATGTCTGAACAGCAGAACTGAGTCGTGCCTCTGGAGTGGATATTGTCTCTCTATTGACTGAAGAGAGAGCGTAGAACAAATAGGTGAGATGTAAAGTTTGACGCTGTAAATAAAGTTGTCTAAAATGTATGAAGGTGAGATGAGTTTGGCTGATAGCAACCATCCTCTAGTGGTAAGTTAATTTAAACTCTGATTAATTAAGAAATAGTAAAGAAATAATCCCGTAATTGCCACTTTTAACTACGACACTTCGCAACAAATTTGTTGCAAATTAGAACATTTATTTAAAAAAAAAGTACATTGTAACTAGTTCTAATACTTTAGAACTAGCTTCTTAAAGTGTCTTTGAAGTATCTTGTGAGACATGGATAATTTTTTTTCTCACTCTGCCTCTGAGCCATGTCTTAATCAGTTTTATTGGGTGCTCTGACACATCTTGTTCCTTCACAAGAAATATTTAATTGATGTGTTGTTTCTGTCATTATTTTTCTTTCACAGAAATTGCTCTCTGATGAAAGACTCTGCCAGAGTGAAGCACTTTACGCCTTCTTGAGCCCTTCCCCAGAGCACCTCAAAGTTATTGATGTGCAAGGAAAGAAGTCGTCTTTTTCACTCTCCTCGTTTCTAGAACGACTTCCTGGTGATTTGTTTTCTCATCAGGAGGTAAGTGGTAGAAAAGTAATTTTCCCAAATTTAATTACTTATCCAAAGTAAGCAGGGAGAACCATTACTATCATGCATGCATGGCAGCTAACATTGGAAGGTATTTCCAAAGGTCATTTTTTAATTTACTGTAAGTGAACAAAGAGTCAGAAATAAGAGCTGTCAATGAATTTAAAAGGTGGTTGTTAATACGGTAAGTTTCCTGCCCTGTGATAAATACATATAGGCAGATGTGTAACCTGTCCCAAATAAACACTGCAGTCCATGTGGGATTGTGTATATTTTTATAGCTGGATTTTCCACTTTTTGTGCTCTTGACATGCGTATGTCAGAGGGGGTTTGACAGGTTAAAATAATTCTGTGTTAGGAAGCTTCTCTTGGCAGGGAACAGCTGTGGGTCCTTAATCATTTCTGGACAGCTTCTGAAGCAAAGCTAGTTTTGACAAAGAATTTTGGCAAATGGTACGGAATCACTGGGGGAATTTGCAAATAGAGGTGGGAGCCCATGTGGGCAAACCAGTTGGGCAGTTTGACACTACGCCATAAAAATCCTCCATTGTCTCTCAAAATGCAGTGAAGAATAGATTAGTGACTAAAATAGCTCGCTCATTGACTAAAAAGACCGTAATTCCATGGCACTCTATTCTGGGCGGTTCATGTTGCAGATATGCAGCCTCTACAGAGCTGTTTCTATTTCCTTTTTTTTGTTATACTTTATATGAAATAACTCTTTCCTTACACGCTGTAGTTGTCTGGAGTGGATGGACCTTCTGCAGGATAAATAGAGTTTGGGGAACTTGTCCAGTTCTAGCCTGTTAAGAGGCAAAAAGGTGGTCTTCCATCTCTTGGGTGTAAGAAAATCCTATATATTTTCATTTTTCAAAATTGCACACTGTTTGCACCTTGATGCTGAACGCATGTGTCTCATTTCAGAGTAATTACAGAAAATTTGAAAAACAAATTTTACACTTCAATAGAAGTACTGCAGTTCTAAAAAACAAAAGTGTGTTCACTGAAATGACTGTTAGGTAGAAGTAGCATAAAAGCGTAGAGGCATGAAGCTATTTGTATTTTGCTATTTAATTGAAAAACATCCTCAAGAAAAAAGCCAGACTGCACATATATTGTATTACGTGAGTGCGTAGGAGGAGATAGGAAATATGGGAGAAGGAAAGGGAGCTTGTAATGAGAGTGTGTGAGAGAGGAGAGAGAACAAAGAAATGAAGCATCTAGTACTGAAAACCTGAAGGCAGTAGAGCAAAAATTGCCCAGAGAATGTGGCAACAGAGGATTTGGGACGTAACTTTTTGCTCAGTTTAAATTTAATACTATTTCTTACTTGTGGGACTAGGAGCTTCATTTTGGTTGCACTGTGCAAATGCAGACAAAGACCATCTCGCTTCACATCCACCTTCTCTCTCCCCTCCTCTAAGCTTAAACATAAAATGAGACAACAGAATGCAGATAGAGAGAGTATAGGAAACTGTTAAGACCCTCTGAATCAGTATGGCAAACATTTATCCTAGTTTAAAAATAATGATAAAATTGAGAGAGAAGAATTGTGAGGCAGTTTGGAATTGGCTCTGATTTTTTTGGACACCCTTGTCTTTCAGTGTGAGCTTTAGATCAGCTCAGTCTTGCCCAGTGATAGCGTTTTGGATAATTTATTAGTGCAGTTAAACTGGAGTTAAATCATTTGGTACCAGGTCGTTCATGAAGTTAGTTGTGTTAAACCACACCACTCAAAGCTGTTACAGTTGTGTTCTCTTTGTAACTGAGAATTCCTGGTTAGTTTTTGTTTTGGGCTATGTGAAGAGAATGCTCTCATACAGCTCTCTCTGCCTTGTATGTTTTATCTCACATTTTTCAAATATGTGTTAGAACAACAATATTAGGTCTCAAATGTTGTTTTGAGGATTAGATATTGCAGCAATTTCTGTTCTTTTATATGTACAGCTCCTTGGACAGGGCTAGCTTTAGAGCATATTTCTTAGCTCTCAAGACAGAAAGCAAATCAGAGGAAAAAATGCAGCTGACATCACCTAGAGGAAGGGCTTTTAGGTTTATGAAGAAAATGCACTGTGGTAAAAGAATTTACACTTCTTACTGCATTTTCTAAGTGATAGGGGATTCACTGAACAGCAGAAGACTAAAGCAGGGACGCTGGGGGGTTGATCGGGTTTACCCTCCTGCTCCAAGCAGGCTCAACTGTACTGGCAAAATTCCTGGCACGTTGTTTGTGTAACATATTTTTAAACCTAATAACTGACGTTCTCTAGCCAAGCAAGGCAGCATATCCCAGTTCTCAGCTATCTTCATGGCTGGAAACCTTTCCTTACTGTCTAAATCTCCCTTCTTTAGCCAGCTGGCTCTTACCCTGTCTGCAGCAAACACAGAGCACTCTGGGCTAGGATCATCTCAGTTATCGGAAGTTACTGTTTTCCTTTTGTCTTTTATTTCTTAGACTGAGCAGCCCCAATTTCTCCTAGTTTTTGCTAGGTTATGTTTTATTTAGTTCTTACGGTTTTGCTGTGGACTTTTATTTTTCTTGGAAATGTGGTGACTAAAATTTGAAACACAATGCTCGAAAATAATTTTTCTATCTATATCACAGAATCACATACACATTTGTATGACATGTATGTTTGAGCTAAAACATCATGGTATTACACTTGCCTTTTCCACAGCAGTATGGCCCTGGGATCTTTTTCTGTAGTCTTATCAATGCCAATCGTTTTGTTTTCCTGCATTTACACAGTGAGTTATTGCTGCTCTGCATCTGTCTTTATCAAACTGCACCCTGTGGGCTCAGCCGCAAATTCAGTAACTCACCTGCAAATGCAGTAAGCTTATTTTCTGTTCTGTTGCCTGAGTGCTTAATGAAAATATGGAATGATGTCTACATATTTATGATATCTATAAATAAAACATAATTTCTTGAATAATTAAAATAACAAGAGGCCAAGAAGCCTGTTGACCAGAGGAAGATAGTGAGCAGGACTGGAGTTTGCTGTAGCCTGTGTCCCTGGAGAAAACTCTGTTCATCCGCAGTGAATTTGTGTGGTTGTGTGGTAGGAGATGGGTAGTGATTTGTGGCTTCCTTGTGTGGCATTTCTTGTCAGTATTGCGTGTCCTTTTGTTCCCTGCCCTTGGTCACAGCTTGGCCTTAACGGTAGCAGAAAGCTTTAAAAGTTGGAGACTCATCAAGCTGTGGAAGTCAGTAAATGGGAGTCTCTGTGGATATTTACAGTGCACTTCGGTGCTGTGGGGTTCTTTCTTTTTCTGGTTATGCGGAGAGAAGCAGCATCTCGAGCAGTGCTAGAGAAAATGCCAAACCTGGTGCAGGAAGTGAAGGGTACAGGACAGGTGGGAATATGCAACAGTGTGGAGTTGTTATAGACTACTCTGCAGTGCCGTGCCTGGAGAAGGTTCAGGGACTGGAAATGTACCCGAAGTCACTGGTGAGCTTTAGATGGGATCTAAAGGTTGTGAGGAAGGAGTAAGACAAACTGATGTACAGCTGTGACAGGATAGGACACTGTCTGTACAGCAGGGTTCAAGTGACAGGCAAGGGATGACTGAAAAACTGTGACCATAAGAATAAGGCCAAGACAGACACCAAAATAATGCAAGAGAAATAGAGCCAGGGAGCAAGTTTTCCAGACTAGGTGATGCAGGGTGAGAGGAGCAGTGTTAGATAATGGAATGACAAGGGACAACGGAAGGCAAAGGAAGAGATGACAGATCTCCTTGAAAACCAGGACTGAAGAAAATTTG
This sequence comes from Psophia crepitans, assembly GCA_013399095.1. NCBI lineage: Eukaryota > Metazoa > Chordata > Aves > Gruiformes > Psophiidae > Psophia > Psophia crepitans. The sequence goes on along the minus strand of VWZZ01000302.1, from coordinate 423,702 downwards.
TCAGCATACCATGCTGACCGTTCCTGAACCAGAGCCTGGGGCACTGCACCAGCCTCAGAGGGGGTCGGGTCTACCTCCTTGTGGCTTTGCTCTTAGCGTAGGTGAGCAGGGGAAGATCCAGCAAAACAAAGGGATGTGCTGGCTGCCACCAGTAAAGGTAGGTGGTGTGGTCCTGATGCTGAAGCAGATGTTCATGAGGAACCACCTGCCATCTGCTCTTCGTTCTCCAATAAATCACACCCCCAAACCAAGGTGGTTGAATCCTTTCTTCTCCTGCAAGCCTGTTCTGAGTAACTGGACTCCCTTTGGGTACTGTGAGCTTGGGTATCCTCAGGCTCAGGTCACTAAGTATCACCAGACTAGGTTTCTGCCTGGGACTGGTACTTGTTAATGGTGCTTTTCTTTGCAGTGGCCAGTTCCTCTTCTGCTGCTGGGTTTGGTTCCCCACTTACTGCAAGGAAAACTTGCTGGTGCCTGATCCCACTGAGTGGCTTCAGCTGTGCAAGACTCTTCTCCAGGGGAGTCAGCTACCTGGGCAATAACCAGATTCTCTCCCTTTCTTCCTAGCTGCTTGCCTTGCAAACAGCTCCAGCTGGCTAGCTCCCCACCCTGGGTGCCCTGTAGGGGCGTTGTGTCAGAGGAGGCTTTGCACCTGAGTGGATCTCCTCCTGGCAGCTCTCACCTGCTTCTCAGCAGTACGTGGCTCCCCCATCACCTGCTTTCCCTTGGCCAGCTAGTGTCGGCAGGGCAGCAGAGGCAGTGGACCCTGCAAATCTGGGCGGGTTCACCCAGGTGCTTACTGGGGCAAGGCCGCAGGCAGATCTAGCAGTGGTGATGACTCTAGCAGTGCAGAGCATCCTCATCACTCTTGACCAGTGGAAAGTGCAATCCCTTTTCAAACTCCCTGGTGAGGTTCCTGTTCGCCATGTCCTTCCAGCAGCAGAGTTGGTGGCTCCAATGCCCTTTCTTAAGAGAGCTGGCTGTGCTCCTTCCCCAGAGCGTGCCAGAAACTGAATCCATTCTGGAAGAAGGATGGGAACTGCAGTACGTACCTGTGTTGTGTGTCTCTTCCTAGGAAGAAACGGAAGAGGATAGTGACCTGTCGGACTACGGAGAGGAGGTGGATGGGAAAAGGGACTCTCTTGCTGAGCCATGTTTCATGCTGATTGGAGAGATTTTTGAGCTGCGAGGAAGTAAGTTGTAAACCTGCTCATTTGCTGGTGGAATCTGTTGGCCACAAGATCTGGGGCACTTTGTAATTCAGGTTTTCCTGCTGTTTCAATAAGTGGGAATCTTGCAATCTGTATAGCCAGTTTGGAACAGCTGTTCTTCAGTAGTTCATAACTTTGGTGCTTTCATCCAAAAGTGAAATTCCAATATAACATGGCAGGAAGAATGTAACTGGTAGGGGAGAGCACTTGCATTCAATATTATTAAGCTTTTAATTTAAAGAAGTAGTCTGGAAAAGACAGAGAAGTACAAAAGCCTGTTTTCTGCCTGTTAGAATGTATGAATTATGAGGAAGGAAAGACGGCTTTATTACAGAACATGTCACTGACAAAGCAGCATAATTTTAATGTTCATTTTAAGTGTGTTATGTATCCATTTTAATGCTATGATTTGTGTAGTGGAAAAGATGCTAGAATTGTGGCATCTTCCCACACCAGATTTTTTTGGTCCTCCTTTATGTAACTGAATGATGGTAATAAAGAAAACTACTTCTGTTTCTAATTGAATGTGCAGCCACACTTGATGCCCTATAAAATTATTTACAGGGTAACTATTACAAAATGCAGCACCTTCCAAAAATGACAGATGTACCTTCCAGATATAGACTTTCTTGTGCTGATGGTGAACAGCATGAAAGAAAGATTAACCAGTGGTTACTGGGAAGCACTCGCATTTGTTTCCTTTATTCGCAATGAAAAGCTAACTGCTTGGTTTATTGGAGGGAAAATGTGTTCAGAATTTTAATGCTGCTGCTGTGTGTACAGCATTCTACAAGTAGGTATGAAAAGGGGGGGGACGGGACTTTGAGTTGTTTTTGTAGTACAAGAAGGGGCTTGGATAGTTGTGTGGCTCAATAAACTTGAAATATTCTTGAATAGAAAAGTTTACATTATAAACTATAAATGCATATTATGGATGTGTTTATGGAATCTACAAGGCGTAAAAACCGTAATGCAAACAGTGCAGGGAAAGCAGTCCAGAGAAACGAGACCGACATACAACTGGGGAAAACTTACACAGGGTTGTAACAGACGTGTTTGCTGTAGGGGAGGGGCGGGAGGGGGTGAGGGGGAAGGTTTTGGACACAGTCGTGGTTTCCCTAATGTTACTAACTTTTTGATCTTTAATTTCTGTCATTTTTCATTCTTCTAGTGTTCAAGTGGGTCAGAAAAACATTAATTGCACTAGTACAAGTCACTTTTGGAAGAACTATCAACAAGTAGGTAGCGTTTACTTAACTGGACCTGCATTCTTGTTCTAGGAAAAAAAAAAAGCTGAGAGCAGAATAATTTGGAGTTTACTACAGTTAGTTAGCTGATTTTTGTGTCTTTACCCAGTGGAGCCTTTGTACTGCCCATCCTTGAAATATATGCACATTCCAGTGTGGTACTTGTAATTATTAATACATGTTTGTGGATGACATTGAACTGTAGCCTCCTCCACCTCTCAATCGGGAGTGAGACCAGGAGTGACCTAGATCCTAGAGCACCCAGAGCTGAATGCAACTTGCTGTGTTGCTGGTGAAATCAGCTCAGATAAATTGGGATAATTACCTGAAAATGAGCATCACTTCCACTACTTTCAGGAGTACGAAGAATAAATCTGCACGAAACGTGAAAGACCAGCGCTGATGTGCTCCCTTCTACGCTTCTTTACAGGCAAATCCGTGACACTGTACACTGGATGTTCAGCGAACCGATGCTTGTTTACTACATTGGTGTGTTTCGAGATGCCTTTTGGCCAAACGGAAAGTTAGCACCACCGCCGAGAGCCAAGAGCGATGAACAAAAGCAAGAGACAAAACAGAGAGCACAGCAAAAACTACTTGAAAACATTCCAGGTGAGATTGCTTCTGTTCTGCTTAATCGCGGATTTAATAACTGGTAATGAAACTGGTTAATCAAGTACTGTTCTGCTACGTGTTAGGTTTTTTCCCTGTGGAGATGTAAGTTCTGGTTATTGGCATAAATAAGGGTAACTTTGGCCTGACACTTTGCCTCTCCTGTGTGTCTGGTAAAGGGCACGGATTTGGGATGAGACTCTCCATCCCGCCCCGTTCACAGGATGGGGCACCCCTTCCAGAATTTTGACTCTTCAGAGATCGTGTAAACCCAAAGGCACTTAGCTGGGAAGAGCCGAAGTAATTCCATTTCACCCTTGGAAATGCTCTTAAACAAAGCTTGAATGCTTTTAATCTCCCCTCTATCTGAGTGTCCTTTAATGAGCTGGTTTATGGTTTCACTGAGAGATCTCATATAGCCCCTTGTGTTAGGCTGTGTAATCAATTTTTTATTGCAAAAATAGCAGTAGCTGTGCAAAATATTTGTCATTTGATGTGTAAACAACCCTCCAGTTACTGTCTGTTATTTACTCACCTACTTGCCTAGAATAGGCTTCCATAGTTGGTTTGTGGGTTTGTTTGTTTCTGAGTTTTGAGAGAGATGTCAGGACATAGCTGGATGCCCTTTAAATTAATCATGAAGTACTGGATCACTACTTATTCTCTAATTTAATCCAAAGTGTAAATAATTGTCTTGGAATTCTCTCACCTGCTTGCTTGTGGTGATTATTTTCTGTGAAGATTGAGAGGCAATACATGTGCTAAATCTGTTTTAACTGTTGCAGGAATTCCGTCCTTGTGGCGGAAGGTGCATTTAAGTGAATGGTTTAGTGGCGTATGAGATTAGACTCTGGGAGGTGAGCTACCTCCAAGGCATGCTATGTGTCATGTTAAACCGCTTAATGTTGTCGTTGAGATGCGCACGCTTATTTAACGCGGGTACTTGAGAACAAGGGTATCTTTCCAACCTGGGACCTAAGTTACCTGTGTGTGTTTTTAGAAGGCTGGTGAATAGGGATTAGGTGTCTTGTCACCGAGTGCCGTGCAGTGGTTTTGTTTCCCCTTCTGTGTGGGCAGCAGTGTTAGCTGGAGGGTTTCCCTAGCACCGGAGGAACAATGTAAGCTGAAGTAACGTTTGTTGCAGATACTCTGCAGAGTCTTGTTGGACAACAAAACGCCCGTCACGGTGTAGTGAAGGTGTTCAATGCGTTGCAAGAAAGGAAGGCTAACAAGCATCTACTCTATGTGAGTAACCAGGAAAGTAGCCTTTTAACTCTGTGACCCCATCAATTGCTGAGCTCAGCTCGCTCAGTATTAAAGCCTGGGGTGTGTGTTTTTGCGGAGTTTTATGTTGGACTGTTGTTCTGTGTGCAAGTAACCCTTTTTGTTACTGAGGCAGAAAAAACGTACTTGGTTCAGTGAGTCTGTTCTGGCTCGTTTCCTTCAGCAGCCCGTCACATAGCGCAGCCTCAGCACAGGAGCGGACGCAGCCAGCTCAGGAGGTGCGCGCCCCGGTGCTTGCTTAGCTAGCTACTGCGCCTTCCACAGAACAGCCCCAGTTTGTACTGGGTGGGAAGTCCTTGTCTGAAAGCAGCTGCCCGTGGCACTCGCCTTCTGTCTGCCTGAAGGCATCTCCCCTGTTATCTGTGGGGCGCGTGCTAGCTTCATGATGAGCGAAAAGTAGTTGCCTGAATGATGAGTAGAATGATCCTACGCGCTTCTGTTATCTGTCACGCTCTGAACATGTCAGAAAGGAAAAAGATGTTCTCCTCTGGCACCTGCACTCATCTGAACTCTTTTCTGTTTTTCAGGTTTTGCTGGAACTGCTGCTAACTGAACTGTGTCCTGAGCTAAGAGCTCATTTAGAGCAGCTTAATGCCACTTAAGTTTGAATCTGCACAATTGGACCACTAGAGAAATGTCTATATCCAGTAATAGACATGAAACTTATTTTCCTCTTTTCCATAGAGGGCTGAGGACTATGATTATTTTTAGCATTTTTCTTTCCTCTTGAGTTTTTGGTGAAGTAAACAGACTTCAAAAAATCTGATGCTGTAGTAGGGTAGATAAAACAATGCTGTATAGTTGCCAATTTTTATTTAAATTGTTCTATTTGACTACTCTTCTGTTTCAAGTATAGATTGAAAAATAAATGTTCATATAAGATGAAAGAAACCAGAAAATATTTTAAACATTTATGAAAAGAAATTTTGCTTATAGTGGTTAACTAATGATTGTTGTACAGTTCTAATCTCCTCACTGAGGATTTGAGCATTCCTTTTTTCTTGTGTATTGAAAAAGCCTTGTCGTGCAATACTACATGTAAAGCTATTGTGAAAATTTTATCAGTTTTGTTTTTACCAAAGATTTCCCTGAGTTTGAAGCATTTGTAAGCAATAAATAACACAACTGGATTGCAGTACCTGATAACGAGGCAGTACTGACAACAATGAATGAGCTTGACAGCACTAGGTTCTTAAGGAAAAGGAATATTTACGTTACTTTGAAGTCTGTGTCAGAAATATGTGTTGTAAGCTGGTATGTCCTAACAGAATGCCTGTGTTAAATGTTAGTTCAGAGATTAGCGCTTATGAATTGCTTCTATGAATGATTAAGTAGACATTGAATTAAACCATTCTATTAATTTCCCTGATATTATTCAGGGCTGTTTTATTCAAATACCCCAATTTCAAACAACCTTCAAATCTTCCCCTTATTTTATACAAGGAAAGAAAATGATGTCTTCAGTGTTTTTTTTAATTTATGTAAAAACATGTAAATATGGTCTTAATGCACATCTAAATAATTAAACATCATCAAAAATCCCTAGGTGACACTTTTTTAAATGCAGTACAGCTGTGCTCTTTGAAAATCTACTTGCAGCTAGGGCTGGCCATAGTTGAAGGTACACAAAGTCTGCGTGCTATATTTAAATCAGTGGTTTTGGTAACATCTAACCTTCTGTTCCAACAGTTTCAAAAAAGTTTTCAAGTCACAGCACAGTCCTAAGAAGGAAGCCGAATTCTGCACATACAAAGTTTTCCAACTAAACAGGTACTTAGAAATGTGCAAGCTTACCGTTGCAATCAGTAAAATTTACTAGTGTTTAATCAAAGTACCTTTTGGTAAAAGGTTCGGCATAACATTGCTCAGGCAGACATGCTCCCAGCCAAAAGGCATTTGGTTATTTCTAATACAGAGGCAGTGTAAATGCCGTATGAAGAAGGATTGAGGAGAGCAAGCCTCGCACGGAGGACACGTATATTGAATGTTTCCATACTAACGGCTCGTTTGGATGGTTCTGTGAGTAGTATTTTCTAGTTTTAGAAGTTGACATGGTTTGAACCATAAAGCTTAGCATCAGACAGGCCAGTTTCCAGCTTTGAATCTCTGCAGTCTGAGTGTAATGTGTTAAGACATGTGAGTAGGCCTGGATGCGCTGGAAAAGCCTGTGAAAGCAAGTATACACACCACTAGCAAAGGTCAGAGGTAAGAATGGCCGTGACCTGTGATTGGGTTGTTTGCGAAAACTGGACAAGTTTGCGTTGAAGCTTTTCAGAATATTAAGATCTAATGTTTAAATACTAAAAATGCAGAAAAGGAAACAAGCATTTTCATCTGGTTTTGATTTGATTCATGTGCTGTATAGCAGTATGGCATTCAGAAAACACAGGACACCTGTCCCAGTAGAGTGTCCTTCACAAACCCTGAGTTTGCAGTGCCATTTTAAAAAGTCTGCCTTTGCCTCAGCTCAGTTGAAGAAAGAGGGTGGGCTTTTTGCTTTCTCTTTTTCTAGATAAAAAAGAATCACTGAATTGCTTTAAGTAATAATTTATAGAAAGTTGAAGAGCAAGCAGTAAGTGATGAGCCAGTCTATAATTGCTGGAGATTAAAGATGGTTTACTGCAGGAAATACATTTATATACCAGTCACAGCTAAAGGAAACACTAAATTCTCCCAAGATTAGCTGCCAGTTCAAGGTCAGCAGCAGCAGCAGGATCCAGAAGGCATGCCTTTGAAAACAAAGAATGGGAGTTCTAGTTTATACCTAAAACAAAATCAGTTGTTGTCAATGTAACGTTAATAAGGTCTTTAAGTTTTGTTGACATTATCTGAGGTAATCACCTTGTTAAAATATTAAAGAATTCATTTATTCAGCTTTAAATCCCTGTTTCTGATGCTATGCAAGAAAATTCAGTATTTAAAAGAGCATATTTGTCTGTAGCATTAAGCTTGGTTTTATTGTTTTATTCTGTTGGTTGGTATGGCGTGTGCTGGTACCACAGTCAGAAACATGAATCTGCTTACGGATAGAATGGGTGTCATTCATTTCCATCATCTACTTCAGTACCTCTGGGACCCTCATCTTCTCTTCCTTGCCTCTTTAAAAACTGACTGGGTCAAGAAGGGTAGGCAAAAAACGCAGCTGAACAGTTGATTAAAAATGCAGACATGATGTTCATTTTAAGTGGGTATAATTGTACAGTTAGGAGCAGAATTATTTTCCAGGTACAAAAGAAACTGAACGTACCTACAACCCATCTTTTACTTGTTCTAAAGTTACTGCTTCTGATAACTTCCTCGTTTATTGTTCTGTCCATGGCACCAGTCAATAGAAATTGTCTCTTTTTATACTAGTGAGGTTCCTAGGTCAGTCTCAGACGTACAGCTAGTGAATGATGAGGGAAAGCTGTAATTTTCAGTTGTGGTGGTTACACTAGACCTGATGGAAGGCAGTGGGAAGGGCCGTCCTCACACAAAGCCATGCAGCAGCACAATCCTGACAGGCCTCTGCCGTGCCTTAAGACTTATCACGGACTACTATTATTTAGCAGATTCATCTTCTAGAAGCCATTATTGATCTTCTTCCTCAAGCAATAAACCTTACTTCAACTTTAGAACTCTCAAAAAAATGTGACCTATTTTTTCGGTGCGTATCAGTAACAGTAGATCCTCAGCCATTGCTAAAAATATAGACAGGAAAATAGCGTGACAACTCGTTATGACCAACTTAATGAATGTTGCAACTGTTAGAGAATCTGAAGGAGAGGAAAAGTTGCGGGTTTTCAGTTTGAGAGGATGACAGACAGCAAATCAGTTTGGGATAAAATTATTTGAATTGTTTAGCTGATTTATCTTGCAAATTACGAAGCTCTTTGCTGTGGTGATTACCACAGATTTTCTTTTTTTGTTTGTTTGGCAGAGTGGGTTGTTTGCCCACTTGCTTAAGGCATTCAAGACTATTTTTAGTAGCTTCAATATACCTTTATCACTCTTCATTTTCTTGCACAGATGGTTTGTTTGGGGTTTTTTACATAAATAATGGTGGAGTCTGTAACCAAACAGCAAGTTTAAAGCCTCAGATCCAAGGTGACACTCAATTTCATGAGAGATAAATTGGTCTGTTAGACTTTTCCCAACTTACCTTAGAATAGTATTTCTTAGCAGCATCTTGATCTTTCTGTACACCTAGGCCAAGCTGGAGGCACCTCGCCAAGTAGAAAGCAGCCATAGCAACCCCCTTGGCTACATACATAGGAAGACAATCAGTTGTCTTTGCTAGCGTATCGATGTCGTCATTTTCTGTAATCCTGTTGTGGAATTTACAGCATTAGGTTAGATAATGCTATTTCAGGCAATGATTTATGTTAACCATATATGACTTCACAATGCCTCCTTTCCATCTACATCCTTATCCAAAATTTGCATCTACTCAGCAGCCTGATGAGAATTCTTCAGTATTTGATTTGAATTTACATCTCAGTTGAATATTGTAATACTAAATGGCAAACAAATATGTAACCTTTGCAGTCACTGTCACTATAGTTACACTACTTATAAAAGGCAGCATATTTTACACTGTTCCTATTAAAATATTTTATGGAAATGAATATATACATGGCAGAAAGGCAAAGCTCTTACGTAATTGAGCAACATCACCTAGTGGAAAATGTCCCTGCCTGCAGCAAAGGGGGTGGAACTAGATGGTCTTCAAAGGGTCAACCACAACCATTTTGTGATTCTGTCATTCTAAAATTCCAAGTTCTTCCTAGGATATTGATAAATCATAGTAATCGGAAGCTCTCGGAAATACTTGAGAGCCTCAGGTTATAAGAGCCACTTACGATGACCACTTATAACTGCTTCAGCTAAATTATTTTCTTCTGCATACATCTATCTGCTTGTGGTCGCCATATTTTCAGCACATTGTTTTTACTAAGAACCGTTTTAAGAATCGGAGGGACAAAGTGACCACTGTGTAACTATCGGGCTGTAATTACCTAGTATTGTTACTACTAGTATTAGGTACAGCATTATCTAAGTGAGAATTGATTTTTTTTTTTTTCCTAACAGTTGTCTTTAAAACAGAAACCCCAAGTCCCATGGCCTTTCCAGATACCAAACAGTAATTGTATGCTGCTTCACACATTATTTTAGTTGTTGTGTCACATAGTTGCAGACTTGACAGAAAAAAGGAAGAAAAGTGCAGGTCATTTTAGTTTATAGCTACTCCCTATAAATCAGTGTTTGTGAAAGACAGTTCTGAAGTAACCCTCACCTGAGTGTGTTGAGAGCAGTGTTTTCCCCCCCTAATTTGGTCCCATTAACCGATACAGTAACACAACAGGAAAAATAACCAACCCAAAGACTTACTAGCAAGAGCATTCAAATATGATGACAGCAACCTATTACCTCTTTTATCTTTGCTGATACACAGCACTTTTGCCGCCTTTTCCAAAGACACGCAATAGGATGCTGATGCAGATAGCAACAGCCAGTCAAGTCAGGCAAAAATTCTAGTTCAGCACAGCTGCCTTCAAGACCATACCATAGCAATGCGTAAGTAGAACCGCATGGGATAGCAAAATTGTGATTTGAAGCATCAGTAGCTAATCCAGGCTCCAGATATTAGGCCTGGCTATACTGCACACAAACACATACTGTTTGTTTGTACTTAATGTGACAAGCTGCGTAGTTGGTATGAATGTAAGACACACAAATTTTAACAGAAAAGGTATTGATGCTTGATGCAACTGGTTGAACTACTATGAGATTTTTGCTTCAAGGCCAACTGCAATCCTGATTTAAGTGGACCTGTTTCAAGTATGGTGGCAGTATTTTTTGGCTCAGAAATTGTCATTTCTGGCTGCAGTATGGGAGTTCATTGCAAGAAATAGCAATCACAATTGCTGCTGATGAAGTGCCCCATCTGAATGATCTACTCTGCAGCACTGGCTGCAGGGGATGCGTTCCATGCTGAACCAGCGAGACTGGGCTGAATGGCTGTCAGTCTGCAGTGTGAGAAAAAAAGCAGCAGTTTGGAGAGAAAACAATCCTTTTTCAGCAATGAGCGGAGCAAAGAGCATTCAGCACTGAACTAGTGAATTACCAGAGCTGCTGCTGTGCAGTGGCATATACAGGGTGCAGCTTCTGTAAGATGGTAAGTTGTGACGCATATATTGCGGGATAGCAGCAGCTTCATAAACATACTACAAAAAGCATAAATGCTGTTGTGTGCAGCTTGTGTAAGTAGTCAGTCTGTCTGCATCTTATTTCCAGCAAATTAATAATCTGATTGATAGATGAACTTTTAACGTATACTGGCCAGCTCTAGAGGCTTGTCATGGAAATGTGCTGTTTATCAGTGACAGAACTGACACTGACATTGCTTTTCTCCTCCATGACTAGTTCAAGATGCAGAAATTTGACTCAGACTGGCTGTTTTAAATATTACAGCCTATGACAGAAGTCACTATCTCTGTCATACATGATGACGTAGGTAGAGCAGTGAGCCCCACAGTGATTGCCTGTGGAAAGGCCAGTCGGTGATGCCTATTTTGTGGTCCAGGCTTAAAAAATACATGTGGGGTATGCATCCCCATAAGCAGCAACTGATGTTAAGGGGTGGTAACTTAGAATCATAGAATCGTTAAGGTTGAAAAAGACCTTTAAGATCATCAAGCCCATCAGGGCAACACCCCCATGTCTACTAAACCATGTCCTGAGGTGCTATGCCTACACGCCTTTTGAACACCTCCAGGGTTGGTGACTCCACCGCTTCCCTGGGCAGCCTGTTCCAGTGCCTGACCACCCTTTCAGTGAAGAAATTTTTCCTAATCTCCAACCTAAACCTCCCCTGGAGCAATTTGAAGCTGTTTCCTCTTGTCCTATCATTTGTTACTTGAGAGAAGAGACCAACACTCACCTTGCCACAACCTCCTTTCAGGTAGTTGTAGAGAGCAATAAGGTCTCCCTTCAGCCTCCTCCAGACAAAACCACCCCAGTTCCCTCAGCCGCTCCTCATAAGACTTGTGCTCCAGCCCCCTCACCAGCTTCGTTGCCCTTCTCTGGACACGCTCCAGCACCTCGATGCCCTTCTTGCACTGAGGGGCCCAAAACTGGACACAGTATTTGAGGTGTGGCCTCACCAGTGCTGAGCACAAGAGGATGATCACTTCCCTGTTCCTGCTGGCCACACTATTTCTGATACAAGCCGGGATGCCATTGGCCTTCTTGGCTACCTGGGCACACTCCTGGCTCACATTCAGCCAGCTGTCAGCCAGCACCCCCAGGTCCTTTTCTGCTGAGCAGCTTTCCAGCCACCCTCCCCCAAGCCTATAGAGCTGCCCGGGGTTGTTGTGACCCAAGTGCAAGACCTGGTACTTGACCTTGTTAAACCTCATACAGTTGGCCTCAGCCCAAGGATCCAGCCTGTGCAGATCCCTCTGCAGAGCCTTCTTACCCTCAGGCAGATCGACACTCCTGCCCAGCTTAGTGTCAGCCACAAACTTACTTGAGGGCACACTCGATCCCCTCACCCAGATCATTGATGAAGATGTTAAACAAGACTGGCCCCAAGACCGAGCCCTGGGGAACACCGTTTGTGACCAGCCGCCAACTGGATTTAACTCCGTTTACCATAACTCTGGGCTCAGCCTTCCAGCCAGCTTTTTACCCAGCAAAGAGCGCACCTGTCTAAGCCGTGAGCTGCCAGCTTCTCTAGGAGAACGCTGTGGGAGAACAGCTGTGCTTGGCACTATGTGCAGCAGCTACTTCAAGGTCCCAGGCCGTGGCACTCAGAATGCTTACTGCAGGAGCCCCGCTCTGCATTTCCTGTAGAGGACACAGGAACTGGGCCAAAGCACACTGAGCCACAGAGCAGGGAAATGGCCGAGTGGAACATAGCGGGTAGAAATGACATCAGGATGGGCGAGATGGAGAGTGGAAGAGTTTAAAGTATGAAAGGGGTTTAAAAGGGAATGATGAAGGCAGGAGCCTAGAGGAGGTTGTAGGCTGAGGAGGCTAGAGGGCTGGGTTTCATGGGGGTGTCCATGTGGGATTCTAGTTCAAGGCTGTTGTGCTTCACAGGGTCAGAAAGAAAAGTTCAATCTGCTAAGTAGTTGAGAATGGTATAGTATTAATTTTGTCTGTGATTTTCTATTCCCTCCTTAAAGATGAGGTTTTGCAATTCATTAGCTCAAATGTGTCGAGTTTGAGATGAGCATGAAGTTACCAATAATTTCAATTGGAGTTACGTGGTCTTACATGAAGAACCATAATAAAAAATAAAGCAAAATTAACTTCACCTTTTGGCTACTGCAGCAGCTGTTGAGTAAAATTTTCTGTTGTAATAATATTCCACAAGATGACCTTGAGCATAGATGTTTCCACGTTCTGCTGCTTCTCTCATACACTCCAAAGCAGCTTTAGTGTTTTGACATATACCTTGTCCGTAGAGATACATAACACCAAGTGCACCCTGTGATTCCAGATTTCCATTGCCACATGCTTCTGAATGCCAGAAAAAGGCCTAAGTGAGAGGCACAAAGTTGGAGGATATATTTACTTTAGCTGCTTTTCTCACATACTGTTTCCAGAAAAGCTTTTACATCAGCCATCCTGTAAGAAGTCCTTACACATAAAAGAAAGAGTCCTTGTAAGGCTTTTAAACCTGCTTCATGTACTGTCAGCGCTGTCAATCAGTGACACCTGCTTGAGTTCTGAAGGTTACCAAAGCTGACAAAGCTTAAATCCATTCTATCATGCTCCCCAATACTCCCACGAAAAAAAAGTAATCTGGGCTAGCAGTGTCAAGTGAGTCAAAATGAAGGATTCTGGCCACCTGTTCATATAGGCTTATATGGATGGCAATGCCGAGCAGGACTTAAAGTACAGTTTTCAGAGTCAAACATATCACTGTAACCTTCCTGTGAAATTCAAAATTAATTGGGACTCATGAAACTCAAAAGGTACAAGTGGGCTTTACCTTCTTCAGATCTTTTAGAACTGACCCAGAATAAAGCATTCCTAAAGTACTCTGGGCCTTCACGCTTGCTTTTGGATTTCCATGGTCTGCAGCAATAAGCCACAACCTAAGAAAATGAGGACAAAGAAAGTTTAAGTAACACGGCATCTTATATTTGTCAGGAAAATACTGACTGCCATTACCTTTCAGCCTCTTTAGTTGACTGCTTAACACCACATCCTTCGTAATACGCTCTGCCAAGATTGTATGCAGCTGCAAACTTCAAGTGTCTCGCTTTTGGGGAATCAGAGTAGAGTATTTTTTTCATGTATTCCACTCCCCTTTCCTAAAATTGAGACATTCCAGTTATTACATTCAAACTGCAAAGAAGATGGAATAAAGAACCTGGGAATCCGCTAAGTTCTGCAGGACAGGTCCATTTTCCACTTTGAAGAAAGGCTGAGGCATACTGCTGGGAAGGTCTGGAGAACAGCGTCATACTAAAGCAGAACTGATCTTTGGTTACAAGATAGCATAATATGTCTGAAATCATTAAACAACCTTAACCGAAGGCAATGTGGTACAATAGGACACTCCGAAGTCCCTCCATTAAAAGTACCTTAGATTCATAATGGACAAAAAAAGATACTGTTAAATAAGCGAACAGATGACATCACTGAATATGAGCACCTGTGTGGTAGAGCATCCAAGGACCTCAAGAGTGTTTTGGAAACAAGATTTACTGTGTTAGGATTTAGCTTGGACACCTTGCTTAAATAGACTAGAAACAGTCTTTCATAAAAGGTTCCTCTTTTATTCACCTCTGATACTGTAATACACAAGAAAGAAAGAAACCTTACTAAAGTGTTTATTTGCAAGTAAATGAGTGTGGTAATTGTACAGGCATACAGCACAAACAAACCACCTCTAAAACCCAGCGGAATATTTTCTGCTCTGCTGCCAATCCTCTAAGCACCAGACAAGAGTCCAATTCGTTAATACACTCTTTGGTTCTTTTTTTTTTTTCTCTCATGTCTTGTTATCTACCCTTTCTTTCATCCTATTTGTATTCTTTCCTCATACCACTCTTTAAGATCGTGTTCTCCAATAAATTAACTCTCTTCTTATTGTAGCAATTCATTCCTTTACCTTCCTTTTCTTCTAATGTACATCTCCAATTCTAATTTGCATTCTTCAAGTTCTTGCAAATGTAACTCTTCATTTGTCTAATTTAAAAATATTACTGGCAGAAGCACAATGTTGTTTGGCATCCGTGCTAAAAGAATAGAAAGTACCTTAAAAAGCATATTTGTGCAATGTGTTTTACACTTTGAAATGTTGTTTGATTTCCATTTTTCCCCACATTTTCTTTTCATTGATACACACTGCTTATTAAAAAGTACAAATTAATAGCAATTTTTAAACGCAGCTTCCACGCAAAGTACAACCAAAGTTATATTTTAAAATACAAGTTTATTATAGCTATTTTTGAGAACTTCTTCAGCCCAGAACTCTCTCTCTTCAATGACACTTTATAAACATCTGTATGCGATGAAATTCCTTCTAAATCAAAGACCTGTTTATTTAAACTAAATAATCAATCTTACAAACAAGTTCTTAGTAACTGTCAGCTAATACTAAAAGTAACAAGCGTACAGCTGGATTACTTACAGGGTCTTCTTTAGTGCCTAGTCCATCGTAATACATTACACCAAGCTGATACAGCGCTTGAAAATCTGTATCCTTGATTTTTTCAAATTGTATTAACGCTTCTTCATACAGCCCCTGGGGAAGACAGAATAACCAATGAAGTCCACGGAAGGAAGAGTACATAGGGCAGCTTGACTCCCCAGTAGATGCTCTGTTACAGTTTTTCAACCTGGAGCATTTCCCTCATGAACAAAGAGCAAAAAACTGCAAGAATTGTAGAAGTGGCAGAAAACAGAGTAAGTCAACAAACACAAGAAAGTTAGATCGGTGGAAGCGCTTAGGACTTTCAGACAAGTTTTCATGGGTTTTATATATATTTTTAAAACCCTAAGTATAAGTGGTGGGATACAAACCGTCTATACTTTTCCTTCAAATTTTCTGCATGTTTTAATAAAACAATACCAGAGTGCAAAAGCTTAGAACTGGGCGGTAGTTCGGCAGTCAGACATCCTCACAATGACAAAATGCCCCTTGTTAATATTGTCCAAACTATTAATTGTCTAAACTACTGATTGTCTCAGGAGCTTAACCATTACGACTCTGTGGGCTTTGCTTTCTGTTTAACAAACTCTGGAAATAAACCAGTGCCTTTTTACAACCAGCTGTCATGGGTATCAGAAGTACGGGAGGCACCTGTACTCTCACCTTTCCTGAGAATTCAGTGCTGTAGGAAGGAGCCATATGACTCTGATCAGGCAGTGAGTGTTTTCTAACATCTGAAACTGCAGTACTATGAGAACATGCATTTTTAAGCAACGCAGGCATATGTCCAAAAATCTGGAAATTAAAACCTCAAAGGATAAATTTAGGGATGGACAGCAATACATACTGTGGACATCCAAGCCAGCTCATCAAGGAACAGGCAGGTCTCCTCCATGGGGTCAGTCTTGATCATGCCAAAATCAGACAATGCACTAACAAAAAAAGGAGGGCAGGGCCCAGAAAGCACAAACCCTGAGTTAATACTGTTCCTGCTGCAGATCCTGAGACTGACTGACACTGTGCCACTAGCTGCACCATCAACAGACTGCATCCATGCACATCACATTTGAAGATATGTGAATCAGTTCTCGTGCTGCATTCTTTGCCCTCTTCCTTAACTGAGTTATTCTAATTTTCACAAGAAACTGAACTTTAATTTCACCTGCCAGCCAGGCTCACACTGTTCCCTGAGCATTTACCTTCAAATACACGAGCAACCAATTTCAGCCGAAGTGGGAAGAGACAGAAATCTCAAAGATAACGTTTCACACAAGTTTCATCAAAGCTGGTGGATAGGTAGGGAACAAAGATTGAGAGCTGTGTCTTGGGTCGGGGACAGTCAGCTGGGCAAAAGCCAACTTGGCTTGGAAGTTAGCTGTAGGGGTTGGCTGCTGCTTACTTATCTGGCCATTAGGAGACCTGGGAGGGAACTGGAAGACACCACTAGATGCTTGGGGAAAGGTAGGAAAAATGTACTTAACAGGGAACGCTTGGTGATTTTCATGGAGAAAAAAAATAAAAATATCAGGCATAGGCATCTCATGTAGGTTTTTTTAAGGTGTGTGTTTTTCCACTGCAATGGTATTGAAAATTGTCAGCTTTATAATATTTACTTAAGGAAACCACAACCTCTTCGTAGTACAGCTGTCCTTGCAGAAAGCGTGCCAGCGGGTCCCCACCTGCCCTTCTCTTCGCCAACAGCTCCTCCGCTTTTCCAAATAAAGCAGCACGGCTGCGGTTCTCTGCTTAAAAATAGACACACGTTTTGTGTTTTTTTCCCCAAAACAGATGGGACAGCACCAATAAGCACATTAAAGGCCTGGAGCTGGTGGTGTCCCCTTTTCATTACATTTTCTAAAAGATGAAAGAGAGGGATAGTTGATAAAAGGAAGAGTTCAGGGAAGATCACAGCCTGACCCTTGTGCACGTTAAGTTCGCCATGGAAGAGGTGAAAAGCCAGCAATACGAAAGAGCGGACTCCACACAGTACCTTTCAGCGCCGGCTGGGAAGCAGCGAGGCTGGGGGGTCCTCCCAGCCCCGGCTCCAGCCCGGCCCGCGGGGCCCTGCCGGGGCGGCTGCGGGGACGGGAGGCGGCTCCGCCGGCCGGCTCCCTACCT
>VWZZ01000302.1:383688-401029 GCA_013399095.1 Psophia crepitans | reverse complement strand
GCTGGCGAGGCGCGGCGGGGAGGACCGGCGCGCTGAGGGGCCGCCCCGCCACCGGGAGAGCCAGGCGCGCCGGGCAGCGGGAGGCAGTGGGGATGACGCTGGGTTGCAGCTCGGAGGTGAGGGCCGGGGGAGGTGGGTCTGTTGGTTCTGCCGTACCGGGCGCCCGGCCGCGGAGCTGGAGGAGCTGCAGTTGGCCGGGGGGCGCTGCCAGGCGTGCCGGGGCGCTGCCCGTGGCCGTCAGCATTTCTGGCTAGAGACAAAAAGCCAAAAAAGTCGTGCCTGGGTGTCTTTTTTTTTTTTTTTTAAAAAAAAAGGCATTCTCAAGTAACACAAAGTTCTGATGATTTTCGAGGGGGATGTTTTCTGCGACAATGTGGTGTTCTTCAGACTTGCATGGCTTAGACTGGCAATAACATTGTGCTTTTTCCTTATCTTCCTTTAGTGTGGTAGCTTCAGCCGCCTGTTTGAGGCCGGCACCGGTGTGAACGCACCTGCAGACGCCTTTGGTCAGTCTCCCGCTCACTTGGCTGCTTGTGGCGGTGAAGCTTTTTTCCTACTTTGGCAGCTGCAGACAGGAGCGAATTTGAACCAACAGGTAAAAATGCTAAAGTTTTTTTCCTCTCACTTCTAATCTGGCATGTCAGTTAATCCAATTTATATTATTTACTTATTTTTTATAGAAGGGAGGTTTTACATACACAGTTGTATTGCACGAGGTATCTGGGGTTGCTTATTTTAGAGTAACCTTACCCTAGCACGAACCAGAAATCCTGTCTATGTCGTGCTAGCCATTTCACTTGCCATGTATAATGCGATTTTCACACTCACAGTGCTGTATGCAGGTATCAAAAGAACTTTTACACAAATGAATTTTTCTCTGAATTCTTTCCCCTATTTCCAGTAGACACAAGGATTCTCCCTCTAGTTGCAAAGTTTTATTTGATTATACCTCTGAGCTGATGGCAGCAAGCTGTTGGTCACAGCAACCCCTGAACTGTGCTCAAAGATGCTGTTAATCCGCGTACAGAGTGTATTCTGTGTAAATAATCTTTCAGAAGGTAAAGGTTAAACAGTGAGCATTGCATGGACAGTACTTCTGCTTTGCTGTGATGAATATACTGAACAGTTAATGGCAGTTACTGAGTAGACTTTACTAGCTGTATTCCCTTAATCTCATCTCACCACGAACTGGAATACAGAGTTAACGCTCTGTGAACAGTCAAGCTGGAGAAGAAGGTATCTTCATCCTGCCCCCCTCTCCTTCAAATGACTGCTCTGTATATGCTGTGTTTTTAGGATTGCCTTGGAGAAGCCCCGATTCATAAAGCAGCAAAAGTTGGGAGTCTGGAATGTCTTGCTCTCCTTGTTGCTGGTGATGCCAAAATTGAGTAAGTTGAGATAAATGCTGTCATTTCAGTAACAGTGTCAAAGGATCCGTGTGTTTTACACAGTCCTTTTTCTTGTTCAGTGTGCATGCCAAGACTGTAAATACAGAACGACTATAGTTGTAATAGCAGTACTAAAAACTGCCACAGACATAAGCACCAAAGTAGCATAGAGCACACGCTATTGTTTAGTTCCATGTTGAAGACCTCTACAGTAACTGCTAAGAGAATATTCCTGAATCTAAGTTCTCCTTGTTAATTTTCTGTTCTGACTAATGCTGTGCTCACCTGCCTCTTGCCTTTCCGATATGCTAAGCCAGTCATTATCTGGTGACAAATTTATTTTAAAATAATTCTTCCTTGTTGCATTTAATAGCAGCCCTCTGCATGACTAGAGCCCCACACTATCCTTGACAAGCCTTCCCGCTATTCATTCTCTGCCTAAAGTTACCACTTAATTAATCTTGATCAGTGCTTGCTCATAACATATATTCCAATTTAATGGAATGGTTGTTGTTAATTCTGTGTTTCAGCTTGTGCAACAACAGTGGACAAACAGCAGCAGACCTGGCACTGGCTTACGGTTTTCTGGAATGTGCCAAGTTCCTCACAACAATTCAGCACACTCAGATGATGAAACTGAGAGGACAGCCTGGCTACTTGCTCAGTGACAAACACGGCTGGCCAGGAGAGGATCCAGCTGCGCAGAAACAAGAAAGTGAAACTAGCAGAGCCAGAAGCAGGAAGAGGAGAAGATCAGATGGTGTGTAATACCACTGGCTTACTACATTCCAGAATATTTTTCATTTTTTTGATGCTTTGCACATTTTAGTAAATAAATTTGGTGATAGATAGACAGCAGTTGGATTTAGGTCTTCTGGTAAAGATCAACTTGCACAGGTATTTCAGGTTAGAATCTTGTCACAAATGGACAGTGTACGGGGAATGCCACTGAAAAGGCTACTTCAACATGGCAGGGGGGGAAGGGGGGAGAAATCCTGGGTACTTCTACTGATAGCTCACAGGCAGTATCTTTTACACCAGCATAGCTGCATCCTAATGTTTTGATGGCATTAGATACAGACTTATTCTTGGTTGTTCATACAACAGATCTTGTCTCCTAGCTGACAAAAGAAACACCTTGTAATCCCAAAATGAAATCAAGAGGAGGACGAAAGCTGAAGAAACATGACTGGACTGTACAGTGAGGAGCGAGGTGGATGCTGGTACATTGTCTCCTTCTGAGAAGGAGGAAAGCTTGTTTATTTTTACTTCTTACAGAAGACTGCTGGGTTGCATTGGTTTTTTTGGGTTTTGTTTGTTTTCTAGAATAGTTGTATTCATACAGCTGTAAATAAATGAGCATGTAACAATTCACTAACAGTTTTTTCTGTGTCAATATGAGAACAGCATTTATAAAATTCAGTATATATAGCCATTTTTCTCCCACACCTCTTCTAAAATGCTGTTATCAACAGCACCAGCAGCAAACGCTGCCTTTGAACAGTATCACAGCGCACTAGACAGCTGGCTGCACAGAATCTGAAAGGTTTTTGGCAAGAAAGAATCCCATAAAATACATTTAATCTGTAAAGATTTTTATCATAACAAGTGCTGTATAAACAAAGTTGTCCTAGCCGAAAGAAAAGAGCGTTACCCAATAAATGTATAACTCTTATTTTAGAGATATTTTAGAAAAAAATATTTCTTAATTTAAATTATTCAAGCAACATTTATATTTCAGCAAGTTTTGGTTGTCTTAAAGCATTATTTTGATAAATAACAATACAGTTGTATCTAGATCACCTAATATTCTGGCTTAGCATGTTCCAGCATAAAAGAGGAATTTAAATGGTTTTTGGTCGTTGAGGTAGGCAGAGATTGTAATAGGCGTCCTTGTTCCAAAACTCCGGGCCCTTCCATCCACACCAGCCCTGTGCAAGAAAAAGCGAGATAGTGTTTAAATCGACTACGTATTTTGTTTTTACTATTTACTGCTATTGGTTCTACTTTATTTTACTAATTTTAATAAACCATATGAATTCTACGGAATGCAGTGACACATGATTTTCAGGAAATTCTCTACAGGTTTGGAAACACATTCATGGAAAACACTTTATGGAGCCCCTCTCTCCCCCCTCTTCCCTCCCCAGCCCAGCTCAGTTCCTGAAAAGTAGCATCTCTTCCCTCCCTGTCCCCTGTTCCCGTCAGTGCCTGCTGCTACAGAGAATTCTGAAACTCTTATCACTGTTTCCATTTCTTTTGCCTTGAAGAATCCTTGCTGGCTTTGGGAATAGTTGAGATCTCCGAGCCAGAGCTCCTAATATCAGACAGTGGGCTGGTAATCACCATTTAGCAGAAAACCAGTCTAACAAAGCTCTTCACCTTTGCAGAATACCACATCATTCTATGAAGCGCTGTTGAAGGAGAGCACTACAAACTTACAGTCCACCTCTGTTCCTCCTCTCCCCTGCCACTTTTGACAAGGAAAAGGAGTTCTATTTTGTCCTCTTCCTGAACACCTCCTCGCTATAACAGCCTTTGGTTCTACATGTTCCTTGGAAGTTGTTTCTTTCTGGATTAATTTCAAGCTCTGTCCCTCACAGGGTGAGCAAAATGTTTCTTCCACAGCTTTTCTAGTTGGGCCCAACCCAAGGGTATAAAATAAAGATACGACATAAAAGTTGCTATTTGCAACTTAACATGAAGAACAGGAAGTGGTTACTTACAGCAACAGGGTGAATTAGCCACTTTCACAGTTCGTGTTTCTCACACTAGGTTTACAGTTTTGTAATGTGCCATGTCATCCCTTTTAGTAGCATTAAATATGGAAATAACACTACGCAACCTTCAGTTCTTTAGCTTTTTCCCAGATTTTCAAAACAGCTCAGTACTTGCTTTTTAAACTTAGCTCAAAGCCTGATCTAAGAATGCCCAGTGTTGCATTTAAAAAAAGTAATTTAAAAATGGTTATCATCTCTGCTTCAGTGACAGCATTTGACACGCTGAACAGATTTTTCTGTTCCGTTCAAAATACCAAACACATTTATTGTGTATATTACTGGGTAAAAGAGGAGATGGTTTAAGTCAGAGAAAGTAAAGAACATTGCTTTGTTCCATAGTAACTTTATGTAGTTGCTGACACAATGTATCTTCTCCAAAGACACAAAGTTTCAGAAACTAACAAGTAGCATGTATGCAGGTTAACTGGGACCAGAACTTCCACCCTAAGGAATGGAAAAACTATAGAATGACCTATTTGTATTTGGCTTTACATTATGCATTTAATGCCAAAATACATTTATAGACATACATTTTTATGTGTGTG
This sequence comes from Psophia crepitans, assembly GCA_013399095.1. Classification (NCBI taxonomy): domain Eukaryota; kingdom Metazoa; phylum Chordata; class Aves; order Gruiformes; family Psophiidae; genus Psophia; species Psophia crepitans. Next base: position 396,316 of record VWZZ01000302.1, on the reverse strand, counting down.
TATATACACGTGCATCAAGCCTCACCTTTTCCAGAATCACATGCAGATCTTCTCCTCCAGTGTAATGTGGGTCTAGAATCAAGTATTTTATGTGCCCTGTAATCTCATTCCAAGCCACTCCTAATATTGTGTGAGCCAAAACACCTCCACCTAAAACAGGAGGAACACATAGCTAAAAATTTTTCACTGAAGTTGGCTAAATGTGCAAGCCTAAAATAAAAGTACATCAATACTTCCTATGAACAGATTACCTTGGTTACCAAAATTATTCTGAAACTGTCCTGCATAAGATTCTTTATGTTATTAAACAACGTATCTTTACTACAACTAGGGCAGATTACTTATTTTACTTTACTTATTACAACTAAAGAATTTACTTTCCAAATCTCTTCAGCGTCAGCAAAGCGGGTTAAATCCTCAGCACTTCTACCAGATGAAGTCAAGAATATTTCAAACATCTGCTTTGTTCACTTTTTCTTTAAAGAAACTTAATTGTAGAAAAGTAATCTGGAGAACTTCCTGGTTGTGAAAGGACTAAAATTAGAACAGCAATCAGAATTTCTGGATAAGGGTTATCTGCTGTTTTCTGCTAAGTACCATCAGTGGATATTAAGGGCAGAGTAGCAATTTCTGACTCCCCTTTCTTTAGCCTGCAAAGAAGGAAAGGGGGTATTTTGATGAGCTGGCCACAGGACAACTCTTGCGTGTTCCTTCCACGTAGCAGGAGGAGTTTACCTCCTTAGGATACTGTAGTAATGACTCCACATGACAGGAATTGCAAAAACCCCCAAAAAACACAAGAAAAAAAAAAAATCCCCCAAACCCACCCCAAAAAGCCAACCTCTGCCCCTCCAACAACAAAAAAAATTAAACCAATGTACAAGAGAGTGTTACCCAGAAGGCTAAGTGACAGAATAAAAGATTTCTCACTACAGCAGTCTAACTTCTTGAAATTCAGACAAAAAGGCTGCTGAAAGGCCAAGAATATTTCTTAACAAAATCTGGACCTCTGGAATGTCTAATTTGGGAGAGTAACACTATCCGTATGGAGTCCCAAATACATATTGCAAAAATTGCTACAATTAACATTTTATTAAAACTGAAAATCGTATTTTCAATATCCTTCATTTTCTAAACCACAGCTTTCTTGGAAACAGTTCAATTAAGTTTACAGCGCTCTTAAAAAATGGCATTTCTAAGGTTACCAACCTATTAGAACTGGTCTTAAAAGGTATTTGGTTAATACTCTTCTCTTCAAAGCCAGGTAACGACTCCTCTTCCATGAGGAGTTTTGGGAAACTGTATGAACTTGTGCTCCTCTAGAGAAACAAAGTCAGCTCTCAAGTTCTGACTTTAACAGCAGTTTTTAAGAACACCACGTAGACTGACTTTTGTTACCAGGTTTAATACTGAGCTTGGGAGAAATACCGAGTAAGAAGATACAATTCAGTCTGGCTGGTATAATTTTCCAGGCTCCCTTGGGAAAAGCGTAATTTTTAATTCATCCAGAGTTTTGATTAACTCTCACACAATAAACTGAATGAGTTCTAACCAAAATGAAATTCGGCATACGGAGGCCATGCACTTTCACTGGCATTCTTCACTACTAGAGCACTTACCAATCATAACTGGAGTTCCTTCAGTCTTGAAGTGGTTAGCAAGCTCTCTTCCCTGCAACGCTAGTTCAGAACCCTGGCTAGGTAGGAAAAACAATAGATTAGTCATCCTCACTAGGCTTATTTCTCTAATTATCCATTATACTCATTAACTGCATAGGTAACTGATGAGAAAGTGGCTTAGAGTTTTGCTGTGTAAGCATCTTGGACAATCTGAAAAAGAGTTTTTTAAAGCAACTTACAGATTCTGGTTGGACCAACGAATCTACTGTAAGCCCAGTTGCCACTGGAGCACCTGGAGTCACCCAGCTTCTCTAACAAGTCTGCTGGTTGTCTCGCACAGTGGGACAACAGCTGGCAAACCCCAATGGGTCCCTCCAAGCTGCTGAGAAACAGCCTGACTACAGCTGTCAGCTAGGGGGAATCTGAAGCAACAGAACTTCATCAGAAACATAACAAAAATAAAGGGTTGATAAAGGCGTTTATAATGATGTCTGTTAAGACACATTTCCACTGTAGTTGCACAAGCAATTGCAGTACTCGTACTCCAGCTGGCTTTAAAAATCAAATCTCAAATAACATCAGTAACCTATCCGAAGCAACACTCAGCTGAGCTCTATTATAATCTTCCTGCCTTCCTTTTCAACTACAGGGACCAGACAAAAGAAGTCTCCATGGAAGAGAAAGGCACACACACACATACACACACACACAATACATGCACATACGCCAGGATTCAGAGCTGAAGACATACGTCCGATGGAGACTCATATTCCCCTTAGAAGACAGACAGTACTCCCAAAAGTGGCGACAGAAGCTTGGCAAGGAAAGCAATAAAGATATTTTTAGTATCTTGTCTTTGTATTTCTTCATACAGTGGTTAACCTTTTGAAAAGCCAAAGAAAGCCTGCGTGCCTGCTTCTCAAGTTCCTGGAGAGATGGGTTAAACGCAGACAGAATACAAAACTGGAACTCTGGGAAATGGTGCCTTTACAAGGACGGTTTCAGTACTAGTTGTGGTGGTCCAGCTACAATGTCTTATTTCCACAGAGTTAGAGATGCTGGATGAAAACAAGTCCAAGACAAAAATGCTATCCATTGCCAGTGACCAGCTGAAAAAGATGCATGTCACTTCTTCTCAGCATGTTAGTGATGCTGGCTTTTCGTAATCCTGAAAAACATTGGTGCTCCCTTGTGGCTGCACTATGAGCAATTCTACCCAGTTCACAAAGAATCTATTCTATATTCTAATGTGCAGGAATAAAAACCTTCACACTGGCAGGGCCTATCACAGCTGCTATAAATAATCGGGAGATCATCTGCAAATATAAGCTCTGGAACAAAAGAGTTTAAAATTGGCTGTATAAAGCTTTACAAAATATTGAAGAATTGAACTATTTTCATACCATTAAGAATTGCCATAGTCATGTGCTCCTTTAGAATATCTACAGTAGAATTTACTCTAAATAAACATAACTTGTGAGCAGTAATTCGTTTGACTAGAATTTTCATGCATACTAAGTTAGCATATATTCTTTATTTCATGACTGTATCACAGAACATTTAGGGATTTGTTAGTCGTCTTAGTACTGCCTAAATTATAAAAATCCAGCAATTTTACTTCTGATAAATGCTAAATATTATTTCTCCCCAATATATTTGTAGGGTTCTTTATTGTGTATGAGAGCATCAGATTATCAGAATGGAAACAAATCCCTCATTTTATCTGTCACACAAACACAGAAGAGAGAACACTATTTCCAGGCTGCTCAGCAATTTGCCTCAATCCTGAACTGATGGTTTAGCTCTGCGGACAAAGTAATAATTTACTGTCAGTGTGCAGCCAGTGCATTATGGTTGCCAGACTGCATGCCTGCTTCAAAAATTATGTTTGTGGTGCAGAGGACTAGGCTGAATTCCACAGTTTGCATATCATTAAGCGATTTATAGCAACTGCAAACTGGAACCCCAAGCCCACCAGAAATTTAGCAACACCTTCATTTGTAAGTGCTTAGCACAAACAAAGGCAGAAATATGGGGTTTATGAACAAGGAACCCTTAAAAGATTTATTATCTCTTATTATCCTATGTATGATAATGGTAATCTGCATTTTAAGGCATTCAGTCTTTTTAATAATTACTGAGCTATTAACCAGATATTGATTCTTACCTGACAAATAATATTTTTGATGTTATTCCAAAAAGTTGATTCAAAACAAGCTGTACCTCAACTGAACCAATCCATTGCCGTGACCCAACAAATGCTGCGGGCTTGTCTCCAGCATCAACCAGTGCCTTTGCAACATTACGATGAATAAAAAAAAGTCAACAACATACAGTAGGCAATTCCACCACTTTTTGTAAACAAAATCAGTTAATCTATATGGGAATGTGTTTTGAAACTAGCTGGTCAAAAGCAGACAAGTGGATGTTGGATTCATTCACTGCAGCTCTGTTTTGGAAATGTCACTCAAACACTAACACAGAACAGTGCCTATAAGCATAGAATATAGCCCCAGGTCCACAGGCAGATTTCAAGCTGGGATGGTGAGCACTGAGCCATCTGATGTTGGAGTGCATCATTTGTACTGCAGAATTCACCTCACGCACCAAAGTACCTGGATTTCCGTTCAGAGCACCTCAGAAAATGACCCATACAACAGTGCTCTGAGGAAGAGGCCACTGAAATATACTGAAGGTTGTGGTTTATTTTAAAGTCTTTTCTCATCTGAGGCTTATATGTTACATGCAGCATTTGAGAGAGCCCTTTCCACTCAGGATACAAAGCCCACAAAACCTCCTGAAGGCTACTGCTCTCTTCTATATGTCTAAAAACACTTCAGGAGTGTATATAGACTTCAGTTGCTTTTAGGCTTAGGTGTGGAAATGCAGTTTTAACAGGGATGTGAGCACTCAAGTAAAGTATGATGAAAGTCGTTTTATGGACTGAATCAAACTTTGCTAAAGACATTCAGTAAATAAAGAAAAAACTATTTTTAGAAGACTGATGATAATGGCAGTATTTCTTGCTAGACATACAGTATTAGCCACCCAAACCTACAGTTTTTCTTCAGTACGTTAACAGAAACAAACACATTCAAGTACGCATTCAAATTCACAATAGAAAAGGAAGTAAAGAAGAGTTCAAAAACCAGGAAAAGCCTGCTGCTCTCAAAGGCAAAGTTGCAAAAGAAAGCAGTAGATAGCATCTGGGGACTAACCCAGCTGCCACTGAAAACAAAAGTCAGTTTTAAAACTGATTTTAATATGGCATGTTGGGTTCATTGTTGGCAAAAATCAGTGAAAACATCATAATCTGAGCTTCTAATAGAACATTAATCCAAGGAAATAGTTTGAAGACTATTTTAATGAGTCTTATTTGTACAGATTATGTCACCTGACACTGATAAACATTTGGAGACAGATCTCCTATAGCAAGACTTGTTAAAAATAGTAATTCAGAGTGACTAACAATTTCAGAGATACACTAAAAATATCACACAAATCTGAAATCTAGAATATATGGATTTGGTATTTTAAAAATAACCTATACAAAGTTTTCTGGACAAATATGCATAAAATAATTAATCTGCCTATAATGTTCGGTACCTGTTGAATTTCCTTGTGTGTTGGTATAGGCATATCAACATAACCTTGCTGCTTGAACCAAGAACAGATTGTCTGCAAAGACCGATAGGCACAGCCCCAACCACTGTCATCGATCCGATCCTGCATGTAGTGATGATAACTATATATTCCATGTACCAAATAAACCTGCACAGAAAGGGATAATACAAATGAATCTAACCACGCTTGCATCAGTTTGAGAAGTCATATGACTTGTCACTTGCACTGTAAAAGCTTTCAGCTGGGGACTGCAATCTTCAGAGGAATTGAAGGGTTGTTATTGAAACATTATTACTTCTTTTTTTGTCTACTAAAAATCTCCATTCATAGCTTTAGTTTCTTGTCCTGGTTCTGAGAAGCTTTCAAAATACATCCTAAAAATGTGTACACTCTTTTCCAAGAAAATGCAATTTCTTTGGGACAAATGCAGCTAAAGCAACGCCATTTTGTGCAGAGAAGCCCTTTTGCTTAAAACATCAAGTCTGTTACTTCACTCTCTCTCATCTATACAATATTGACTGTCAAAACTACGGTTTTTAACAACAAATCTGAAGAAAAATAAAAAGTAGTATCTTACAAATGTTTCAGTTTAAACTTACCATACCAGACTCTGTACCAGGTGAATTAAGATGTAAGTGTGGATTTCTGAGATATCCATCTTTATACGGTTCATCTGGAAAATGATAAGCATTTGCTCTCTTGAAATACGGTCTGTCACAAGGCAGATTGAACAACCCATGTAACTCCTACATGCAAGTTAGAATAAAAATAAAGAGCACAATTCAAATTTTCTATCAAGAGAAACACCACATTGTAAGTGACAACAGAGACATGAACCATTTTAAGAGCACAGTTTAGTAAATTTAATTAAGCAGATTTTAATAAATTAATATTCAGCATGTACATTTACTATACTAGACCTCACCTCTCAGAGGAAGCTCATGCAGGTGCACCTCCTATCTGAAGGGCCCACTGTTTTATACAGTCCTGTTAGATAACCCCTGCTGCTGGAGCCCCACTGAAGGTATCACAAGTGACAAGTGTCTTACGAAAGTATGGTAAAATACACCATAACAGAAAAGGATTAGAGTTTCATCCATGTAGCTGTTAGATATACACAGTCTGAATTATAACATTAACTAATATTGAAGACATACAAATACCACATACTAAGACAAAGTGAAGATACTGAGCTTATGGTTTAAGTAGATTCAGTCTATTTTTAAAAATCTCTTAAGCGTGTTTACAACACAGCGACCACATTTAAAGAGATATCTCATCTTATTTCAAAGAGCTTAAGAGCAAAAGGAATGATGAGATCATCTAGGATAACGTGTGTAACAGGTAACATATGACCTGACACTGAACCCATTAGCTACAGTGACCCTTAGCAATCAGCAGATAAAAGCGAACAGAAGACAGATAGCAGGAAAGACTTATGTGCCACCAGTGCCTGAAGCCTCTGCAAATGCAAGACATAGATTAGGTTTCATATAAGTGTTTCACACGGAAGAAGAAAATGAAAAATCCCCACGGCTTCTACACCTGTAAGGCAGAAGATTCTTTCCCCAGTCTCGGTACGTGTAACTGTGTGACCTGAACTGGTATCTGCCAGGTACACATCTCAATCTGAAACCGTCACATTTTTCCACCTCATCCATATTCTTTTTTCTAGATGCGCTAACCCAGAAGGCAAAAAACAACCAAACAAAAGCTAGCTAAGGCAGGTCAGCTGTAAGCCACAAAAAGCAGCCCCCCAAAACAAACCAACCACAAACTTCAAGAAACAAAAAAAACCCACCCCAACCCTAACCCTTTCAGGGCATGCATTAAAGCCTGAAAGCAATAACATGCTACAAGTAATCTGATGTTCTACCATGGAAGTGGAGAAATTCAAAGAATACAGTACCAGAGGTACAATATAGATAAAACCTATCTAAAACTAATCCTACATAGTTTTAAAGTTTCTATTGTTCCCTTACAAAACTGAGATCTGATACATTTCATAAAATAACTGCTAACAAATCAAGCCTCCACATTCAGTATACTGCTTCAGTTACAAAAAATATAAATTTAAAAAAAATAGCAGTATCTGTTAGTATTTATTCTACACTGGCTAAATGAAAAACTTTACCATTGCTTCAGCTACAGTAATAACCATTGTCATCAGGTTCTATTAGTATTTGTTGCCTTTACCTTTCTGTAACTTTCCAGTTGATCATCTGAAATACCTGTAGGATACGAGATTGTTACAAGATGATTTTTTCCCGGTAACATGAAATGGAATTGTTCTGGTACAACAATTGATGTTCCCTTCATATATTTCATGATACATCTTTCCATGTCAGTTAACTGCCTGTGAATTGCTTTCACTAGGAGATTCTGTACCCTGCAAAGTAAGGAGGAGAATATTTAAGGAGTAGCACAGTGATGGTGGATCATTTTCTCTCATAGCTCTGATGGTTATACAACACTTACATGCATACTTGCACCTGGTCTGATGAACTTATTGTTTCTGTGCTTCCACCCCCACAAAGACGGAACCTCACCATGCTTTACTCAAAGCATGTCTGCACACAGAAACTATGCCCTGGTGATATAACCTTCCAAAGTGCAATACCCTGGACTCATATCAGGAACACAACCATTATGAGCATTTGCCAAATGACAGGTTACATATATGACTATGCCTATGTGGTGGGGTTTTTTTTTGTTTGTAGGGTGGGGGGCGTGTTTTGCATTTTATCTATGCCATTTAGCATCCTTCAGAGTCAAATCCTATGGAAAAGATACAGAGGAAGACCCTAATGTTTCTCACTTTCACTACCCAGCTGCAGCCCCTTACGCAGTACTGAGATTACATCAAATACGTTCCAGCTCTCACTTTTATGCACACTCATGTACGTAAAAGAATTTTTAGATCATTTTCCCAACTTTCTCAATTTCTTGCTAAGCAATGGTTACGAGTTATCAAATTTATCAGACACTGATAAACCGAATTTTTTGTAGATAGCAACAGGATTGTGCCTCAAGATGATTAAAGCTGTCTATAGGAGCTTTTACTATTTACACCGTTAAATTCCATTACAAAAATACTATATGCTACTTCATTAAACTGATTAATGATATGATAGCTTTGCTTCATTATTCCAATAAAAAGCAGAAAGAAGTCTGAAAAAAGTCACAAGCTCAAGATAACACTTACTTTCCCCATGTTTCTTCTGGAGAAACGGATACAACAACATCAACTGGTAATGTCATATTAATGTAGTGGTGTTCCTTATTTTCCCTTTCAATGACTGGAGCCAAAGCAGGTAATGAAGATGTCATTTCCAACATGAGGTCCACATTGACTATTTGCTGCTGCAGAGAACACAGACACCAATAGTACACCTCCAACAACACATGCACCAAGAAGGCAAAAGTATGATTGCAGATATTTGGCATCAAACTCAGTAATGAAATAATTGGGTTAAAAAAAAAAAGCTAGCAATGCTAAAAACAAACTTCTACGTGTTGATCTACTGTAGATGGATCTCTGCATTCATGCTGAGTCTCAATGACTTTAAAAAGATTTTCTTCTAAGTCATGTCAATGTCTATTTGTGTAAAGAAAAGCCTGAGGGGGGCAGGTCTAAAGACATTTAAATGACAGGCCATCCGATATAATTTATTAGTGTGGTGAAACACATACCGTATCTTGTAACTTTTTATCCTTTTTTTTCCCAAGCTTTCGTTTCGTCTCGTCATCTTGATCAAATCTGAAGTATCAATAGAAAAAGAAACATCTATAATACGAAATCAATCTATTAAAAAAATTATGTATTTTTAAATATACTCACTGTATAAATCGTCTTATCTCCTTACAAGCAGAATCATCAGTCAGCTCTGGAACAGTGTTCATACCATTGTTAGGCCACACATAGACCGAACTGTGGCAAATTCTTAATACAAGAACATCTGAGGACAGTTTGTTCGCAAGATCACTGAAAACATATCCTAACGCCTTTTTTGTTGATGCCTCTGAAACACAGTAAGGATACAATTAGCCTAGAAAATTCCTTCACTTTTGTTATAGCTGCTGAGCATATATATATATTTAAAAAAAAAAAAGTATATGTTTTGACTTGGAATAAAAACGTAAGTGCTGTTACAATCACAAAAAAGGGCTATGTAAACAAAAACTGAAAAAAGATTGCACTTAGCAGGTCTGTCTCAAACATCCACACTCAAACCTGACTGAACAAAAGCGTACTGTTTCTCTCAGATACGAAGGGCCGAATGAATGACAGAAGAACAACCTGCACCATAGTCAATCCTCACATCAACAACTCTTAACCAAGCCTACAGTTGCAAGCAAACTCCTACACATGGTTATATTTAGTCTTTTGAGTAAATACTGGAAACATTCAGAGTCACATGCTTCTGACTTTATATTATTATCCAGAAATACAAACTAAAAACATACTAAATTTTTTGAAAAGCAGGCCTACACTCCATCTGCAGACCAAATGTGGCCAATGTACACTTGTAACTGTGAGCCACACCGTGGTCAGTCTGAATCTTTATTACTGATAATGACATCTGTCTTTCAGAGCTTGACTTGACCTTTTCAGTTTCACACCTTAAAACCTGAACCAATACTAGACACAACAGAGCAACTTTTGCACATTACCAGCATTGTTTTCCTCACTGAGGAGATTAATCACCATTACTTAGAATGCCACCAGTTACATAAAGCCTAACAAGCTATCAAAGATTATGCCGAATTGTATTTCTTTAACACATTAACTTAAGACTTGGCCACTACTAGTTGACTTTTGCACTGGAAGTCTATAAAATCTACAGTATTAGAATAATCAAACAAACCCCAACATATTTACCTAAATCTCCTCCAAAAAAAAGGACCTCACTGCCTTCAGAGGAGAGGTCTGCCATATTCACATACTATTTATCTGTAGAGTATTATGCTGCACTTGGACAATCTCCATATCACTCTGCTTCACCATGGTTAAAATCCACTACACTGAAAACAAAATCAAATAAATAGTCTTTCTCTGAGGATGCAATTTACAAAAAGTTGCCATGCTTTAGGTTAACCCCTTCAATACTATTCCACATTGTAAACTGAAATGAGCCAAAGTTCCTTTTCAAGTTCACTAGCACTAAATTCAGTCTCTAGTAATGACATATCCTTTTAAAATGCAGAATAAGCTAGCTACAGTTGAGCTAAAGACACCCTCCTCCTGCACTCAGCCCTGCGACAGCTCAATGCCCACTCATCGCGTTCAATAGACTTTTTGAACTAAACTTCACATTATTGTAAGAACATGGGACTAGAGGAGCCTCTTAATGCCATATGGTCTAGTCCCTTGTCATCACATGAACTGCAGTAGCCAATCCTGCCTACATTCAGTAGAGGAACTACTTACCTTGTTCATCTTCTCTACAGCTCTAGAAAGACTAGCCCACAGTCTCAAAACTGTATTATTACTATAATCCTGTTATAACCAGATTCATTGTCAATTAAGTTATTTTCTGTTTGCTTTGAATTTCAGAGTCAACTTTGGAATCAAACTGAAAAGTGATCCCAATACCATAAGCTGGAAAAATATCTAAATAAAATGACCTAAAAATGTCAGGTCAAAACTTTGTTTAAAATTAAAAAAAAAAAAATACAGTGGAAAAAGACTCGGAAAATTAATGGAGATAAAGAATAACATTTTTGGACATAATCTTTATGGGTTTGGGAAGAAGCACTTAACACCTGGTGAAATGTCATGAAAATAAACATCACAGGTAGTTAAATAACATTTATATAAATAATAAATAATAAATTATATTTTAATTATATTATATATTATTATAAATTATAAATATTATTATAAATTAACATTTATATACATAACCTTTTATTAAAAAAAATCTAATGTAGTTTTATAGACACACCATCAGTAGTTGCGAGCTGAAATGCAAGATCCAAGCCTCCTCTTATTCTAAAGAGTATGTCCATAGCTTCTGGAATTACCTAAGGAGAAAAAAGAAGCAATGAAAATGAATAGCTATTTCAACATGCTTTCTCTCAAGTTACAATTGACTCTTATTAGAGCAGAAAGGTAGTTAAACACATCTGTAAGTGTGCATTCATGTTGGTTAGGAAATCATAGCTTTGGGGGGGGAAGGACACACACACCACTTCTAGAACCCAGGCAGAGTTTTATATTTGACAGAAAAGCTGCTTATGCCAGCACAGAGACCACCCAGCTGTTTCTTTCCCCTTCCAAAGTCCCTGCTCTGTGTCCCCACAACTGCTGGTTGCAGACATTTTAATATGAACTTCATCATAGAACTCATCCAGACTGAAAACCACCCTTTTACTGAGGGAAGACTTTTTCAGCCAGATCCATTCCCAGTCAAGTCCAATATATCGCTACAAAACAGTTGTGCCAGTACAGACAGGAATAAAAGGCAACGGCCTAGAGGAGGGTGGGTAACACTCAATCTAACAGCCCACAAAAAGAAATGCTTCAGTGTCTTAATTGCTTTTTTAAAAAAAACCACCAAGCACCTGTAATAATAACTACAATAAGACCCTTCGGCAAGGCTTATCATGTAATTGTTTGCTTACAAAGTCTGGGAAACTTCCAGGTGCAAATTTACCATTACTCATGAAATAGAAGCACACAAAACCATAGGACCTATTTCCATTAAAAGTATTCTAAGCAGAAATATATGAAAAGATATGCATGCTCGCTAAAAATACAAGCATCTACACTTTTAGCTTTCGGGAAAGAATTTTAATGTTTCCACGATTCTGGCGTGCCAAAGCCTGTTCCAAGAAACAAAAAAGGCAAGACTGCAATGTCTAACACCTTGGTTCCTGAAGCATAATCCCGAACTATTTAGGTACGTTATCTACATTAAAAAGGTCTCGGAGCATGGGATCCACAAGTGCCAACGTGTGAAAAAAGCGTGCCTGGGTTGACATGAAAGGCTTATTTTATCTGAACGATTGCAACGTGAGGGTAACATTTATGAACGAAAAGCAGAGCTCTGCAAAAGGAGCAAGACAGGATTTTGCCATTTGACAGTGGCTCGTCGTGGATGACGAGGCCTTCCGACATACCCCTGACAAAAGCGGGGCAGGCCGAGACCCCCAAGGCCGACGGCAAAGGCTGCTGCGAGGGACGGAGGACAGGGGCGGGGCGAGGGGTAGCGGGCGGGGGGGAAGAGGTGCCGCCGCCTCGTCTGACAGAACCCGGGCCCTGCAGAAAGGCCTCGCACCCTGAGCTGCCCCCAACAGGCCTCGACACCTCCCCCGCGGTGCCCCTGGGGGCTGGAGGCCCAAACGCCACCACGGAGCGCCCACCGGGGAGCAAGGACACC
>VWZZ01000302.1:151574-383310 GCA_013399095.1 Psophia crepitans | reverse complement strand
GCGGGTGCTGCCGTCGCTGTACCGCCGCTCCGCCCGCCCCGCTCTCAGGCGGGTGAGGTACCCGCTCCGGCAAGTAGATGCTGCGGTGCCGCTCGGTTCGCTCTTGATTCCGTACCCTGCAGTGCTGCCGCGCTTGCTGGTGTGGTGATGTGGGTAGGGGTGAACTTTCTTCAGCTCGGGCAACCAACTGCAGCGGCACTGAATTCCGCGGGTGCGGCACCGGCCTCTGTGCCACACAGGGCTGTTTCCTCGCCTTCCCGGCGCGGCCCTTGGGGTGGGCTCCACCATCGTGCTTGCCCGCCTGCTCAGGCTCCTCCTCCTCCTCCTCACATCCCCTCAGGGACATCCAGTGCTGCGGTCCCGAAGTCCTTCCCATTAATCCCTTCATCTTTGCTTTGCACGGCAGAATTTAATTTATTTTCCATAAATTACTCCTCTCCTCCTCCTCAATAACGCCAACTAGCTTCGTAAGTGCGAACCCTCGTTTCCAAGGGTCAGTTTTCTGTCCTCTCCTCTTTCAGGGCTATTTATTGTCGCCTGCCCTTCGGTTCCTTACCCGGCGTGTGTATCTACCGATAACCAAAGGACAGTGCTGACTTTACCTGGTGAAGTGATGGTTCATTTCACGCTGTATGAACCTCCACACGTTGAAAAAAATAAAAAATTGCTTCTGGTTTGAGACTTCATGATTGTAAAGAAGTAGCTTTCCTAACACAGTAACCAATTTCTTCTGCCTTAATTTCTGTTCCTGGTGAACTTACCATATACTGTCTTCTTCCTCAAGGCAGTTCTTCCTCTAGCTGATTCTGATTCCCATCTCTACTAGTTTTCACTCTGGAGATGAGATCCCTGGTAATCCTAGTGCCTGCTCCCTATTCAAGTGCTTGAGTTCCTTGCACATATCTTTGTTTCATTTTCTGTCAGAAATTTTCTGTCTTAGTTCTGTCAGACTCCAGTGAGGGGGATGATGAGGAAAAACTGAAGTTTACTGTAAATCATTGCCATTAAAACCAAGAAGAAATGGGAGATATTTACCATGGCCAGGTCTTGGATTAGTTAGAAGGCTTCCAAAATTCCACTTTTATATTTTACTCCAGATTCGTCCACACACAGACCTTCTATGCCTTTATTAGAAAGTGACTGAAAACCGTTGCTAGAGATAACCCACAAGATTAAGAAGGACGCTGCTGTTTTATTACTAGCTGTTAATGCCACCAAAACCTCTCATCTTAGTACTCTGAAGATATCTGTTACAAATTTTCTTAAAGAATGGTGTCTAAATGCCACATCATCCTATGAGCACCAAAGCTGTCAATCATATTCTAGATTACTTCAGATTACATTTATTGCTAATATTTTTAAACAAAACTTTTGCATTTTACTTAACTTCTTACAGGTGCGGGCTGCTTATTGACTTTTGCAGTACAACAAATAAACAAGGATACTTCAACCCTTCTAGTGCAGTGCACTGTCACACTGATCCAGCCATGCCTGCGGAAGGGAAAAGTGATATGGAGAGGATTGGCCTCTTCAGTGAAATGGGTTATGTTACCATTGGAGATAAATATGTATCACAATATATGCGTAAGTACATTTAATTTTAATCACTGTTTAGTGATAGGGATCACCTCAAGTAGCTATCTACTTTCAGAATCACTATTTTCTAATTTTTATTTATTTTTTTATTAGTGTGAACTGCTTTTTCATGCATATTCTTTGCTCAGGTCTGTATTATTAAGAAAAAGGCTTGATATGTTGGAATGAATATATTGAAGAAAGGAAAAATCCAGTAAAACTGAAAAATATATATGCGTAATAGGTTGATAAAATATTTTCATGTATATATATCTTTTTAATATTAATTATCTACAAGTTACCAATATTTTCCTGCTTTTGTGAAAAACAATAGTATTTTTTGTGTGCTCTTTCAGCAGGTTTTTGTTATTGACAATTACATTGTCATTATTTTTAAATTAGTGTTCCGATTTTTTTTTCTGTTCTGATCTGACTGATACATGTGAGATTCCCCGTCTTATCTTTTTAAAGAATATTCTCCGTTTCTTGTTTTTCAATGAGGATAGTATTTTTTGTAATTAGTAAGGTTACAGAGGTTAGCCGTCAGTAGCTGCTTTGAAGCGATAATGCAAAACAATCCTGGCTTCTCAACACAGACATTTCTGCTGTGGTGGTGTGTCAGTGATGAACATGTCCATCAGAACCCCAGCTGATACACTTCTACTACACTGAGCTGCTGGGCATTCAGAACCCAGCTGGAGGCTGTTAAGCTATTCTACCTGGTCTGTAATCAGTGGGAGAGAGAGATGCTCCTCTGAAGTATTACCCTTAGTATATAAATACACATCAGATCTGTCTCTGAATTGTAGTCTGGAGCAACCAGTCTCTCTCCATTCCCTGTAAAGCAAGTGCAGGGGTTAGTAAACTAAACTTAGGTGCTGTGAATACCTTCTCAAAGCACTGTCTTTCAGACGCAACTATTTACGTGCATGATTTACAAGTTAAATGCCATGTAGTACATTCTTGAAGTCATCCAGATCTAACCTTAGTTTTTTAATGTAGGCTAAGAGAAGCACCAACTCGAACAGTTATTTACAGCACTTACTTTTTTAAAGGCCCTTTTAACGAAGCTGCGAGCAAGAACAAACAGATGTTACCTGGGGGAACCAAAACATTGTCAGCTCTGCAGGCAGGTTATTTTCAGCCTCAGTTTGTGAGGATTTTTGATGGTGAAGCCTACTCAAACCCTGTTCAGCTAAGGAGACGCTATAGATTGGCAGAATCAAAGAAAAATTTGGGCAAAGCTTTCCTTCCCAGTAATGGAGACAAGTTGCCGTAAGTGTTGTGAAAATGTTTTAAATTGACCTTTTTTCTTTTCTGTACACTAAAGATGATTTTCACAGATTATTTCTTATAAAACCTGTAATGATAGTACAGTGTATCATTGTTTTATGTAGTATTAGAACTTAAAGAAGAATTTTGAGGAGCAACACAGGGAAGGCTGAACACAGGTAGAAATCATGTCCTGATGCTTGCTCTTAGCTACTGTTTTTTGCTGCAAATGATTTTCTGACCCTTTAACTTTTTATTTTCAATGAAAATGAAGGTGTGAATAATTAACAAAGGAATTTTTATTTTATTTAGGTGGAAATCTGTTGGAAGTTGTCAGACACAATATCTTCTCCTTCTCACTTCTGAGGCTCCCAAAATAGATATGGTGTATATATTGCATAAACAGTAGGAAAAGGGGCCATTATCCAGGTGCAATATTTTCCTCTCAGTAATCCATATCCATTATCTTTTTGCTAGAAAAAGTACCAGTTATCCTACAGTATGATCAGAAGATGTTATAGAGCTGAGGAATACATGCAGAATATTAAAATAAATGCATCTTTGCTATTTGCACATTAGTTGCATGACAAAATAACACCAACACAGGTGGTGTGATTCAACTATTATTATTCACATGTAAAACCAGATAGACCCTGGTTACTCTTTTATCGCTATACAATCTTATTTTGTTCTTGTTGCTGCAATAAGAAACAGGAAAATTCAGGGCCTAGTTTTTACAGTCTCATAGTTTTATTTAGTTGTATCTTTCTGCACCTTTGCTTTTGGAAGGTTTGGAGAATAACCTCTTATTTATTATATATACATATATTTTAGGATGCAAGGATTAGCTATGTTCTGTTGTATGTTACAGGAACATCTTAGCTTTTAATAGGAGCGTAAGACATGGTGTGTCGATTTTCTGATGGATGTACGTATGCTGTTCTGATGGGACAATATGTGAGCCCTGTGTTTAAAATGTACTTTCAACTACAACTTGACTTTGTAGCAAACAAATTATAAGAATTTAACTGATAGAAATACCTAGGCACTGATTTCAAATCCATGTCAGTCAGTGAGAGTCCTGTTCACTTACTTTCTAGGTTCTGAGTCCAACAGTGGGAGTCTTGCTTACTACGAAGACCTGCTAATGTGCTCTCTTCCATGTACTGCCTCCGCAAATGCTCTTGTTGGTTGTAGGTGCAGCAGCTGGCATTCTTAATCTTCTTGTTCTAGATGTGAAACTTAGGACAGGTTCTTTATTGCCTTTGTCCTCCTCTAAATCTGTACTGGCAGAGTAGTACATAGCAGAGGCTGCAAAAGTGGTTAGGTTGTCTTTTAATGGAATCCTGAAGCATGGAGAGCGATTATACATTTCTTATATCCAAAACTGACACCTGTCGTAACTAAGGAACTAGGGCAGAGATTTGTTGTTTATTGAGTTGTTATTCCTGTCTGCCTGAATGATAAGCACCTCTTGGGAATCTTTCCTTTACACTGGAGCCAATGTAAAGGAAAATGTGACTGCAGCCTGGGCCTTTCTTTTCTTTATGTGTCTGTTCTTTATTTTTGTTTCTGGCATATAGAAAGCCTACACTAGGAAGTGACATTTAAAGAATATGAAATAAAGCACTTGAGAGCTAGGAAACACCACAATAAAGGTTGTCTGTGTGTTGTCAGTTTGCCCATTTTTTTCTACGTATGGATTTATGAAATCCCTAAGTAAAGGGAAGATAATGATCAGGCAGGTTAGTGTTCTGTGCAAATATGACAAATGGCATCCTAATCCTGTCAGTGTTTATTAACGGCCCTTTTAAGTAGGAACTCATTGAGACACTTTATTCTCTCCCTACAGTACCTGCTGTAGTAGTAGATCCATGGACAGTGCATCTGGTCTGGTTTTATATTTAACTTTTGAGATAGATATAGTTTGCGTTTTCTGCTTACTGTCATTTTAGCACACTAGATATGGAAAGCCTGAAATATTTGCAAAACATTTATTAATGTGTTCATTTGCTATTTTTAGATGTGGACTTGGCAGCTATTATGGAACTATAGGAGGTTCGTACGCATACTTCAATCCACAGCTGAAAGCCAAAGAAACATACATTCCTCCTGCGAAGAATTTTTATACTAATCCAGGAAAGAAGGGAACTGGATATGGGTAATGTCACAGTATTGTTTATTCGAGAGTATTTTATTGAATGCTTCTTGAGTTTTGAACACTTAAGTAATTAATTTTGTTTTACAGTTATGCAAACCTTACCATAGGTGAACAATATCCGCATGAACCTGATGGGTATGAAGTAGAAAAAATAAATGCAAAGGTATGAATATCTATTATATATTAGTGTTATGATTATTTATTACAATTTACATGAACCTTTTGTTACCTACAGTGTTTCCTTTAGCATGAAATAACTGATGTTTATTTACAATGTGGAGGAAGGAAAACAAATTAATGACCATGACTAGTATAAGAAAGATTTAGGTATTGTTCATTTATTATTTTTTCTTTGAGATATCTGGCAGTATCCCACACAAGTTCCACCATTCAGAATTTGACCTTAATTTTTTATTTGGAGACCTTAAGCTACAATGCAATAATGACCAAGCAATGCCAATAGCAATAATAATACTTATATGTGGTTGTCAGAAGAATGGGGCCTCATTATCCTATACACTATATATAAGAAAAAAGTTCCTTTTTCATACAAATTCATAAATCTAAGAAATCTCATACATTTTCTTGCACTGATTTTAGTTATCCTGTTTATTTTCATCATATGTAGTGAATAAGAGTAGCGGGAGGATATCTTTTGGTCTAGGGTAAGAACAAGATTAGAAGAAACAATTGAGCTAGCTGCAGTTGAGACAAATTCAGAGTCAAAACTAAGCATCCAGTACAGAAAATCAGAAGAAAAGAGGGAGGCAGGATAGCTTCCACTGGATAGAAAAGAAGGAATTTGCTCTGAGTCATTAGCACGAATTACCAGGTGATACTGTATTACTGACAGTACATTTTATGCTTGTCTTTTAATTGTTCATAATGTTTTAAATTATTTAATTTTAAAATGGAACCTGGGAAGAATAGTCAACATCTTGCATGGTACAATGAACCAATTCCTAGAGAAGCTCAGCTTAGTAAGGTGCTCAGAATCTGGAAAACATAGTGGCCAGGGTTCATAGGTGTGAGCAGCTGGGATGCATGCAGGCAGAATTTTCAGGCATGTATGCATGTGTGTACACCCAAGATACAGGTATACAATACTGTTAGACACGTCTTAAGTGCACCATGCTTTTCCTGACATTTTCCTGCCGTACTTTCATAGTGATTGTTGTGCTTACTGGTCAGTGAATCTATGTTCCATTTTACATGGTGGGTATATAAAATAATTTGATTATCAAACAAGAGCAAAAAAAGTTAGAGTGAACATTCTCAAAGACTAAATTAAAATGCTTTCCATTTTTCTCTTAGAACATGCAGTAAGAATCCTCAAGATTGTTTCTTTCAAAGTATTTGTTTTACAGAAAGTGCAAGAGGAACATAAACGGTTGGTTAAAGGAGGGCCTTTCAAGTTAAATCTATATCCCCAGGAATATTTTGACATGAATCCCTATTTTAATGACAAACCTTTGCCACCTGTGAAAAAAACACCTCCAGAGAGACCAATTGCGCCACCTTTCAAACCAAGTTCTCCTCCTAAAAAGGTTAGTTTGTCTTATAGCTACTGGAGATGAAAGATAAATATTCAGATATTTCTTGTTAAAAGCTTTTCTTACAGTACATAAGATAGAAATAAATTTTTGGTTTTGCTATTAGTTTATTTTTCTTACAAAAGATATTATTTCATCTACCTTGTTTTCAATTTACAAAGTAATAAAGTCTTGTTTGACCCAACAACTGCTAACCAGTTTCAAGTAACCTCAAAAGTTTCTCTTTAAAATCTGCGTTGTGCTGTTAACATACAGTTAATTGACTGCATACACCACAAAAAGATACAAAGCAGAAGATTATGAAATAAATGACAGTAAGACTGGATTACTGTAGCAAAATGAAATGCTCTCCTATTTTGGACTCACTCATGTAATTTATGAACCTGCCTATGCAGACAAACATCTATAAGATAATTCCTAGAAGTGTAATGGGAATGGATAGCTGGAAGGAACAGAAAAACTCAGGTGAGTCCCTCTGCTTAGGGAAAGGCTGCAGAATAAACTCAGGAGTTATCTGTTGCTTGTTCATCAGCAGATGCACATTTGGAATCCACTTTAGAATTTGCCAACTCTGAATTAGTTAGGAGAAAAGGAGGAAAAGGATGGGAAGGTCTTAAAAGGCATAAGAAATAAAGCCTGGAGTTAGTATGAAGGATCTATAGGAACATAGTTCATTAGTGTCCAATAATGACACTGAGCAACACTTTGACACTATGATATCTAAGGAATAACTGAAACATGGTGGGACAACTCGACTGGAGGATCATGATGGATGGCTATAGGCTGTTTTGTAAAGACAGGCAGGGAAGAGGTGGAGGAGTTGCCCTCTATGTTAAGGAGAATGTATAGAAGTCAACTATGGTGATCATGGAAGCCCTGTCAAATGCATATATTGAGAACAGAGGGGTCATCTTGAAGGGGAATCTTACAGTAGGCATCTGTTACCAACCTCCAAACCAAGGCGATAAGGCCAAAGAATCAATTGGGTCACTTAAGCAAGCTTTGAGTCAACAGAACCTGATTTTTATGGGTGACTCCAACTACCCAGACATTTGTTAGAAGAACAATACAGCAGCTCACGTGTCATCCATAAAGTGCCTGGAATGCGCAGAGGACTGCTTCCTCATACAAATGTTAGATGTGCCAACCAGGAATGAGGCATTGCTGGACTTGCTAGTCACAAATCAAGAAAACCTGCTTTGTAATATCTCAGTTGATGACAGCCTTGGCTGCAGTGATCACAGTATTGTGGAGTTTGAGATCCTGCTGAGCACACTGAAGGTTAGTATAAGACAAAGGTTTTAGATTTTAGAAGAGCAAACTTCAGCTTTCTCAGAGCTCAGTTGGGAGGGATTCCATGGGAAGCCTCCATGGAGGATAAAGGAGCTAGTGAGTGATGGGCATTTTTTCAGGAATGCTGTCCTGGAAGCACAAAACCAGTTCATCCCCTTTGACAGTATAGGAAGTAGGCAGAGCAAGAGACCCCCTTGGCTTAACTGCGAGCTTCTGAGTCTGCTCAAAACCGAAAGAGAATCATACCAGAGATGGAAAAGTGGACGAAAGCCCATTGAGAACTACAACGGCATTGCCACAACGTGCAGAGGTGCAGTTAGAAAAGCAAAAGCTCAGCTCAAATTGAAGTTGGTCAGAGATGTCAGAGACTACAAGAAAGGCCTCTTCAGGTACATAAATAACAAGCAGAAGGATAATATTAGCCCTCTGTTTAACAGGAGAGGTGAATTAGTCATCAGCTAAAAAGGCAGAGGTTGAACTTTATAAGGTTCTTGTTAGCCCATTCTTGCAGCCTATTCAGGTCTTTCTGCAAGGTGGCTCTCTCTTCTGAAGTGTCTACTTCTTCACTAAGTTTGGTATCATCTGCAAAATTCATCAGGGTACACTTGACCCCATCATCCAGATCACTTATGAAGACAGTAAACAGTGTTGTGCCCAATATCAATCCCTGGTGAACCCCACTTGTGACATGTTGCCAGTTCTAAAAGGAGCTATTTAATACCACCCTCTGTGTATAGCCAGTCAGCTAGTTCCCCACCCATCGCACGGACCACTTGTCTAGACCCTAATGCATCAGTTCTTTAGGAGGAGGCTGTGGGGAATCATATTGAAAGTCTTGGGCCTATCGATTTGTAAGGGTCAAGCTCCTGCAATAGTTCACGTACCAACTCTTCCTTCACTGACAGCAGGTCCATTGTTTGCATCAGCCTGGATTTTTGTTCCCAAGGCCAAGGGCCTGACAGTGCTAGTAAAGACAGAGGTGAGGGAAGTGTTGAAAAGGGTTCAGAGAAGGGCCACCAGGATTATCAAAGGACTGGAAAGCCTGGGTTTGTTCAGCTTTGAGAAGAGAAGGCTTAGGAGAGACCTCATCACCGTGTTCCAGTATTTAAAGAAGATGGAGACTTTCCTTTTACTAGGAGTCACATGGAAAAGATGAAGGGTAGCGGGTGCAAGTTATTCTGGGGAGTTTCCGGTTGGACACAAGAGGAACATTTCTCACAATGGGAACAATCAGCCATTGGAATAATCTCCCCAGGGAAGTGGTGGATTCCCCAACATTGGACACTTTTAAGATCTGGCTGAACAGGGTGTTGGGCCATCTTGTCTAGCCTGTGCTTTTGCCAAGAAAGGTTTGACCAGATGATCCTTGAGGTCCCTTCCAACCTGGTATTCTGTGATTATTTCTTAAAATCCAAATGGATAATTTTCCATTCCATAAAGCATTCCATCTTGATATATTTTTTAAAATGAGATACTAAATTTATGCCATTCACCTTAGGCTAGACCTCCATTTCATTTTGAAATGGGTTTAAGATGCATAAATATCTCTCTCTCAAATGACTTCTCAGCTCTTCATTTTGAAGTTCCATTGTCAGTTATTTAATACTGTGCTCTGCTAACCACTATTTTCCCATTATTATGTCCTTCACCCTTAATTTGTTTGACTGACTGATTCATCTGAGGAAGATGATGATAGCAATGAAGACAGAACTATTCAGAAAGAGACAGCAAAAATGCTGACACACAAATAGTTGTTGGGTGTTTGGCCTCATAGATGAGGCAGCTGAGATCTTTCAGCATGGAAAATCTGTTCAGAAAAATCAACTGCTAGAAAGGCAACACCTCATCTGGCTGACAATGCTGGTGATCTTGCTCCAGGCTCTCCATCCTTCACACCATATATGCTTTCCCTGTGTACTTAAATTATGTGTTCTTCCCAAGCTACTGCACACTTTCCCTCTCTGCTATATAAATTCTTATGGGAAAAAATCCTTTATTGTTGATTGAATTGCTTACTACTGCTCTTTTCAGGAATGCAGCCTCAGCAGACTGGGTTTTAGCTGTACTAGGGGTTTGCAAAGAATTAATCAGGTCTCTGCATGTCTTTTAACTAAAATTTGCTACTCTTGTAGTACTGGTGGACATCACGTTTCAGGAAAAGCCAATGCTGTATTCAATCCTATATGTCAGAAAGCATATTAACACCACCCAAGCCCTGCTGTATGTAACAATCTCTACGCCAGTACTGGACATGGAGGACTACAAGTAAACTAATGATGACATAGGAATTCCCTTTTTTTTTTTGCCACAACAGAGCTCATTTTAATGAGTTATGCTTTTGCTTTTTTTGTCACATTTTTAAGATCCTTTCTTCAAAATCCAGATTTATGAAAGAACATTTAAAACTAAGAATTCATCAAAATAATGACTAAAATTTTCCTTAAAGTTTTCATTGCAAAATAAAGGAGTATGCTTTTTAAAATATAATATGATGCAATCTGCTAGTCAGTATTTTTACTTGCTTTTGCATGAAAAATATTTTAACTAACCCAATTATATTGTAGTTTAGCACGTTGAAAAGTGGTTTTTGTTGTTTTTTTTTTTTCAGTCAGGGGGCATGAAAGGAGGCACATTTGATCCTTACCCAAGTCATTCTGCTGACCCTTATGTAATTACAAAATCTAAGGCTGTCACAACTAATAAAGAACAACAGATATTCCATCCTCCTCCTGGACCAAAAAGCAGACCTGTTACAAGCATAATAACTTTAAATGTCACAAGGTAAGCTCCTTTAATTTGAGTTCATGTTTCATGTATGCTGTCTACCAAAAGTCATTAGCACAGCTGTTTATTACTGTCTTAAAATGGAATAAATGAAGGAACGAATCATTAACAAAAGGATAAGAAATGTATAAAGAACTGGCTTTCAAAATGTATTCCTACTCTCTTCTGTAAATTCATGTTCCTTTAAAAGGCTATACATATCATAGAGACCTTCAAAATCATGCTATACAGATGTCACTGAAAAATCATTACTTTTAATCCTTTTCTGACTTGGTAAATGTATAAAGAGCAGGCACGGTCATGTTAAAAACAAAATGTGCTTTTGCTTTCCCTTATGTTTATGGAATAAAATTGGCTCCCTCTGTTGGCAAACATAATGTTAAGTAATCTAAGCCTGTGAAGCTTTTGAAACAATGGCTCTCAAATTGGATTCCTAATTACAAACATGTCACTGTGCAATGTTAGAAGAGATTTCTAGTACACAGTGTATGTATATAGGTAAATAAGCACATGATTCTTTACTTTTTTATCTTACTAAGCTATGACCCTTACATTTAAACAAATTTATTTTCTGGTTTTGGCTTTGTTGTAGTTCAAGCAGAAAACGAAGACTGTGTTCTTTAGAGAAATTGTTTTCACATGCACACTTCTAAGCTTGCATGTAGAACAGCTAAGCATATTATTTTGCATACTCCGTGAGTAACTTGAAATGTTTCAGAAGTACTTCATTAAAAGTTGAAAAAATGTCTTAGGAGAATCTGCTTCACGTTTGTGATTTGTCTTCTACATATCATATGTGAAGTCTAAGAAATACACCTCCCTTATTCATCCACTGCTGTTCTATTTACTTAACTTCACCATGTATTGGCATTTGCATAATCACTTTTTAAGTTGCATGGATATTTGAAGTTATTTACACTGACAAGGCAGAACCAGAAGCTACATATTACTCCACTTTGCTTTGCATTACTATTGGAAAGTAGGAAAGAATCAGAAGTAACTTTTTGGTACAGCAAAGTGCGTAGTAACTACCAACACTGATGTAAGAAAGCACAACATTCCCTATATGCACTGGTGTTTTTAAACTAGTAAAAGGGAAAAAGAATGATACATTGGTCTGAGTAGCCTTCTTACCAGTGCAATTGTTTGTATCAACAGAAAAAAATTCATGTTCCTAAATTAAATGTTTTTGTTGGAAAAAAAACCCTAATTGTACGTGAAGTATGTTTCAAAATGGAAAGGGAGAATGGCTGATTGTGAATTATCACTACGTGCTCACGGATACAGTTATGATGGACTCATTAAAAATGATAAAATTCATATATCCAACAGAAATTCCACAGAGAGAAATTAAAACTAATATTTCAAATTCTCCACTACTGTTTCCTTCCTAAGAATTTTAAAGAATGTATTTATTTTTGGATCATTGTTCCTAGGTTTAATAGAATGAGAATTGTGAACTGAATTTATTAAAAGTGTGATGCTCATAGCTCATAGATTTTAAGAGATGTGGTAAGACATTTCTCAAATCATCTGCTTCCCCACTGAATTACATTTCTTTACATAGTTTCCAGTGGAAAGCTTATCTTCTGATATTTGAACCATAATCCTATAATTGGATTTGCTAGTGTAGATTCTTGCTCTCACGCAGAGCTCTGTTGAAATAAATTTGACATCACAAGGATTTGAGTCATTAAATTTAATTACAGGACTGGGTGTACCACAGTTTTTAATTTGTACAAAAACTCTTGTAATTTTACAGTAAAATTCTACAAAAATCTAATAAGTTTCTCTTCATTTACATTTCAGATCATTAAACGTAAAGAACTACAAGACTGCACAGCTGCCATCTTACTAGGTACAAAAGGTGAAATGAAGGGTCCACTTTTTTAGACTCTTTAAACTGTTAACAAAGCAAATAAAAAGATGAAAAGTAGAATTCAAGTATATAGAGCAATTCAATCTGCTTAATTATTGAGAATGCAATATTTTGTTTCTAAATATAAAGCTATAATAAATAATTTAAGATAATTTATTAAGTCCAAGGTTGTATTTTTATATTAATTTTCATCTTATTTCTTAAATGGACTTTTGAAATGTACTTTTAGAAAACACGCATTCTAATGACTCATTTGGATTGCAAATTGACTGTATATTGCAGTGGAAGAAAGTGGATATATTTTAAAGTGAGTATCAGTGTATGTATTAACCAAGTTAGTCACACGTGACCCACAGTGAAACTAAAGTAATTGTTTCCCTTTAGTAGAATTACAACTTGTACCCTGTTTCGACTATAATTTTGTATAAGAACTGTCTTAAAAATATCTAAATTTTAGTTTTGATGACCTCAAAATTACCAGTATGAAGCATTGTTCAAAACCAGACCACAAGCAGGCTGTTAGTGAAGGGAGGAGTCATGTCTATTTACCAGCATTTATTTACCGCTCTTCCTCCATTTCTTGACAACCATAAGTGCTGCCATATTCTCCCAGAGCAGCTTAATTTCATTTGTGTATATGGAAGGTTCCTAACAAATCTGATCTGTCTTTCAAGCTAGCTGCTTCTCAGATGGAACTGTGATCATATAATTTCTGCAAGATTTTTATATGTGGTCCTAGAAATTTGTTCATTTTTGAGAAATTCTTCCTCCCCATGGTCCCTTTGCTGAGAATATTATCCAAGAGGATAATTTTTGCAGCTTTCATAGCTATAATCACGTTCTCTGAATATGTTTACACTGAAAATGTTAAAATTCATGTTTTAACTAATAGGCGAAGTCAGTCTTTAGTATAGAGAGATAAAGAGTACCTTTGTGTTGATTAAACATAAACCAGAATTAGATGTCATCTAAAACATACATAAATATAGATTGAACTTAATTTAGGACTTCTTGCAGAAATAACCAGTGAAATGTTTTAGCATGTGCTAAGCTGTTCAGCTAAAAGCTCATTAAGATTCCCTTCTCACTCTGAAATCCTAGGGACAGAATTCTATCTCCTGTGAACTGGCACAGTTTCATTAAATTTCTTTATACTACTTACATTGGGTAAGGACCTGCTTTTGTGAATCTGCGAAATCCAGCCAAGAATCAAGAAACCAGGCAGTTCTTTTTAGAACATTACAAAAATATGGAAATGCTGGACATCAGAATTGTAAATATTTTACAAAAGAAAATGGTTTATTACAATTTATTTGAAGCATTAGACTGCCGTAAATTATCAGGAATAGCCTGGAAAAGAAAATTGGCTAATTAGATATTGCAGAATAGAGCTCATATTTGTGAATTGTATTCCAAGGTTTTATACTTAGAACAGAAATTTCTGTACAAATGCTAGTGGAATATTCAGAGTAACAGTTCTGTTGCATGATGCGGGTACCATGGTACCTGGTAACCAGGTTTCCTTTGCCCACAGCCTACAGCTGTAGCTTGGCATCGGAGATTTGCATTGGAGATTTGCTTGGCATCGGATTTGCATAATCCTTATGCAAATGGCAGAATTCAGACTGTAATACATCTCTCTCATTTTCAGCAGTCCACAGGAGGTTTTCTAATAGTAAACATGCTTTGGTCAGTTTTCTAATGTCACATTCATATTTGGAAGGTCTTGTCTATATTCCTGCAGTTCTTTCTCGAGTAACTGTGTCTTCTGTGACGTCTGTTACTGCTATGGGTAACCTCTTGCATTCTCTTTAAAAGATCAATATCTACTTTTGTATTTCTGACTTCTGTCATGAATTTCTTTTCTGTATAAGCTTTATCTGATTGGAGTTTCTCAAAGTCATTCTGCAGCACCTGTTTAGTATCAGAACATTCCTGCAGGATCATTTCAAGGTTAAGTTTTTTGGCTTCCAGCGTTTGCATTAATTGAAGATGAGTTTCCAGTTCAGATTTCATTGCTTTTTCTCTTTTGTGTTGCATTTCACTCTGATTTCTTTCAAGCTCTTGCTCTAGGGAACTATTTTCTTTTGTAAGCTAGGATATTTCTATCTTGGTTTTTTATTTGTTTCTTGTAACTTGAAGCATTCCTTTCACAAGAACTTTAGGACTGCACTGAGCCTCTCTCATTCACAGGTAACAGCAGTCATCTTTTCTTCTACTTTCTGGTTCCTAATTTGAAAATCATGTTGTGTCTGTATTGAGTGTTGGTTTCCATTGCAGATTCGATTCTTCCTCAAGGATGTTTTTCTGGTTTTGGAGTTCTTCACATTTTCTTAAGTTCTTTGCTTTCTTAATACCTTCCTTGTTACCTTCTTGTGATTTAACCAACTGGATTTGCACACTTTTCTTCAGCTAAATCCTTAGTTTGCATATTACATTTTGATATTTTTTCTTTTCAAGACTGTGTGGTAACAGTAAGAAGTTCCACATTGTTCTTGAGAGCTAGATTTTTATTCGAAAGACCACGTAGTGCTTTTTGCAAACACTCATAGGTTTTCAGGGACTTTTGCAATGCTCCAATTTTGCCATCATATTCAGAGGCTACTTGGATTTTGCTGATTACCTGGCCTTGGTAACAGTCTGTTCTTGTTCTTGTAGGCCATTTTCTTTAACTGGAACTAAACCAATATGTGATTCATCAGAAGAGGTCACCATTTCTGCACTTTCTTTTAAGTTATTTAATTTTTCTCTGGATAAAAGGCCAGATTTTTCTGTATTACCTGCAAACAAATCCAAATCATTATGAACTAACTTCTGAAATTCTTGTTTCAACAACTTCATAAGATAGCTAGTATTGTCTATTTTATGAATTTCTTTCCCAAATTTGAGAAAATGTACATGGTGTTTAGATTCACTCACAATGACCTTCTCATGGGCAGCATTCAACCTTGCTGTCTCTAAATCTAAAATGCCAGATATCAAATGTCCACATTTATGTTAATTGTTTATTGCAAGTATCCTATTCTTTCTAAACAGTTCTGAATTTTCAGCCTTTCCAGTTGCTATAGTTTTAAGCGAAATCCTGTGAATATTTATACCCCTACTGACATTTTGAGTATCATAATTTGCTTCCACATGCTCATCTGAATAAGGTTGTTGATCATGATGAACTTTTCTCTTGGAAGGCAGCAATTCAGGGTTTTGCAGAAAATACCCCACCATATTAAAACCAAATGCACAAAAAACTTTCCTGCTGTAAAAACTATGAAACATTGCAGCACTGGAAGCATAAGACAACTAAATTGTTACCAAAGCCACTTATTGCTTGTACCGATCATTCCTGCCAAGGGCATTTACCCATTAAAAGAATGTCAACAATTATCGTAGGCCCCATTTCATTCAGTACTGGGCCTTGGAGCAGGCACAAAATACCAAGTAAGTGTCTTAAATCAATTAAGTATATTTCCAGCAGAGCAGAGATGACTTAAGGAGACTATAGTTTGTCTTTGATTGCTTTTGTCTAATAGGGAATAGTATATGTAATCATGGCTAAAGTTCTGCTACCCACAAAAATCTTAGGGAGAAGATATTGGTTTGGGTTGTTTTATTTTGTTTTAAAATCCAGAATACTCCTTGGGTTATTTAAAAAAAAACCAAACAAAACATCACTCTCAAAAGGTACCAAGGTCCAGGTAACAACTAACTTGTTTGTAGGTAAAAATTGTTAAACATGCCAGAGATGCAGCACTTGGTGTGCAAGGCATCAGAGTGTTTTCTGAATGACATAGTGGAGTTTTCCTTTCAAATATATTTTAATTTAGTATCTCATGGATTTAAACTGTACCTGAAAAAGATTGAGGTTGTTTACAGAAAACATAAATGTAGAAATATTTCATTTTCCAAAAATATCCTATTACTCAAGACGTTATCTCTTAGGAAGGACAGACCAGGTAGAAGGGCCATGCAGGAACATGGAATTATTTATAATTGTTTATAATCAACAATGTGTAAAGCTAAATGTCCTTCCAGTATCAGATATTTAGCTTTTATATAAAGAACCAGATAAAACAATGGCAGAAAAATGCTCCTGCAAAGGTGGTTTAGCATTTTGTGAAATGTGGCTGTTTGCAGCAATAGGACAGGATCTGCTGACAGTGACATAATGTGGAATTAACTTCTCTGAAAACAACAGAGTTTCCTTGAGTTTACTGGGATAAAAATGAGAGAGGGATTTAGTCCTTCTCCTTCCCCCCCCCTTTTTTTTTGCTAACTCAGTTTTGGTTTTCCTCTGTTTTTCTGAAGTTTTTAAATAGTTTTTATATGCCCCCAAAATAATACTGTGACTAAGAAAGGGCAAGAACCTAGAAGGGAGATTATCTTATCAGGTATTTTGAGATGATTAAATGTATACTTAATGTACACAATAGTCTAAGAATCTAAGATCTTACTTAAAACACCTATGGCATTATCTAAAAAATGCAGCAGGAGACATTTGTATTTTAAGAGCATTTGTGTTCTTGTTTTAACATGTTAATACTCTCCAGAGTCTGTTGCCGAAATGTCAGAAATTATTCCAGCTGTTGCTGAAGAATCTAAAATGTATAAAACAAACATCAGAAAATTGGTAGATACATTTGGTTTTAATTTTTCTTTGAAATATTGAGATGAGTTAGGATATTTTTCTCAGTTGAAATTATGTTTCTTTTCCACTCCCAAGATTCTTTTTACCCATCCTGAGGCAATGGGAGTTCTTCAAATGCTTCTTTCACTATTCAATAGCCATTTAGAAACTTATTTGCAGTATTGGAAGGATTTCAGTGTAGATCTTCACAGACAGTTGCACGCATTACAGAAAGCACTGTCACATCTGGCATTACTTTGGATCTTAGTCTTTGCAGTGAGACCAAATGTGCTTCTGTTAGAATTCATACTGCAGTTCCAAAAATCGTCTTTCTGATTTAGCCTGTGCTGTACTGGTTGGACAACACGAGAAAGTTGGACCATCTCTGGGCTTAGTAAAGGGAAGCCCTAGCATTCTGCATTGACAGCAGTAATATTGGCTAAGCTCTAATGACTTAGAAGTGCTTTAAAATGAATAGTGCAAATTCTTTACATAGATCAAAGGATTTTTCCCTGAGTGAATCATTCTTAGGTCACAGGAATTCAGGAGCTCAGTGAAAATCTCAGCTAAAGGAATGAGCAGGTGCATAGAGCAAAATTTGTCTAGCTTTCCGTGCATTCTGCCCACAACAGAAAAGAGGAAGAGGCAGGCAGAGAAGTACTGTATGTCATATACCTGAGCTATGCCACTGTACTGATATTAAAACCAAAACCCAAACATACTTTGCGAGTCACTATTCAAGTGGAAATTGTAGTTTGCAAGTAATGCTCTCAATTTCAGAATACTAGCGCCCGGGTCTCTGAGGAAGCAGCCCAAGGCCCCTGCCAAGAGCGAGTATCTCTTTGAAAGAGGTGAAGCAACCGCAGCAAAACACGGAGGTAGCAGGACACCTGTCACCGCCAGGCCCGCCAGGTGTGACCAGCAGAAGGCGGGACAGCCCGTCACCCCGCATTGCCTCTCCTCTGCACTGCGTTCCTCCCACCGACGCCTCCTCCGCAAGAGGCTGCTGTGGCCCACCGCCCCAGCCCCTGAAGGCAGGAGAGGCACCGCACCGAGGCCTGCTGCCCCCTCCGCTAAAAGGGACACCTCGCTTTGCTGTGGCGCCGCCCGCGCGGAGCGGACCCGCTCGTGCCGCCGCTCGCGCCCCAACGGTCTCGAGTCCGGCCGGCCTCGCGCGGTGGCGCTCTCTCCACAGCTTCTCCCCGCCGGCAGCTAATGCCGCCGGGCGTCACCTCCGCCACGGCGGTCCGGAGAGCCCGCGGGGCGGCGGAGGAAGGCCGGGAAGCGGGTGCCGCGGTAGGTTTTCCTGCCCCGCAACCCTCACGGTGGCGGCAGCCCGCTTGGCACGGCGCCCGTCGCTGAGGGCCCGGCCCCGGCTGTCTGCGCAGAACCACCCCTGGCAACCCTGAGGGGAGCGTGTCAGTGCGCCAAGTGCCGCCTCCTTCCTTCTGGTGGGGTTTGGGGGTGGAGGTGTGTGTGTGGGGTTCCATTCGTTTGGGTTTTTTTGTCTTTGCTGTTGCACGCACCTCCGTGGGCTGTCAGCCTGAGCAGGCTTGCTGTACAGTCGCGTCTGTGATGCGTGTTTTTGTCTTTTACGTTTTAAAAGTAATATTCTGCCATATGTTGTTTAAATGTAAACATTGCATGAGTGTAGTTTCATCCTACCAGGGCAAAAAAAAAAAAAGTTTCCCTACCAAAATATTTGGAGCTCCTAAAATGTATGTAATGTAACAATATTGTTAGTGTTTTCAGTGCTTGCAGCACAAAAAGCAGATGTTCGCTGTGAATAACCTGTATTTGCGTGAGCAGGCTCACTGAAAGGCTCCTCACGTACCTGGGGGGCTCAGGTGAATGAAATCTGTGATATTAGGCACAGGTTGTTAAGCCTGATTGCTTCTTGTAAAGCACCTGTAAGACTGACATACACAGGGAACAACTGCAAAAGCAACTGCTAACGTACGTCATGGACATCGTTTTGGAAAGCAGTACCACTAAAGGTAAAGAGTGGTTTTTTTTTTTAAATTTTATTTTAATTTCATTTAAATTTTGATCTGTTACAGGTTTTTAAGTTAAAGCTTCTGTAATAGTGAAAGTTAACCCAATGTTGTATAAAGGCTAAAGATCGGGTGGGATTTGTTGATTAACAAATTCAGCCTAAACCTTTTTATTTCACACGTGAAGTGTATGTAGTTATTTAACTTTTTTTTTTTAATAGGAAGAGAGAACGAGGATGAAAACTGTAATATAATTGGTTAACTAGTTCAGTGGTGGGATATATTGAAGAAATTTGAGTTCTTTAATATTCAGTCATGGGGCTTGTCATTCACTGCTTGATACTAAAAGTTTGCACAGGTCCTTATAGCATCAGAAGATTATAGTTCCACAGATGAACAAAGGCATTGGTAACGGTACACTTAAACATCATTTTAGAAGGTTAGTTTGCAATCACCTAGGTAAAAGAGTTAAATGGGGATCATGGTGCTCAGTCCTTAAGAATGGCATAGCTGTAATGTTCAAGGTTTTCAGGCTCTTCAAATAGTTCTAATGTATTTTTGCGGAAGTACAAAGTTAGTGAAACCACTTTACACCTGTCGAGGGACAGCTGAGGAGTTTAGTGGCTGGAATTTGCCCAGCAGTATTACACAACACCAACAAACATTAATCTTATATTTAGCTACTTACTTTTCAACATGGGTTGGTTTTTTTTGTTTGTTTGTTTGTTTGTTTTTTTTATTTTTGTGGCATCATTAGGGGAAAAACAAGTTTTGGCTTATGTTTGCAGTCCATAATTAGGAGAACATAACATCTGTCACTGTCCCCAGCTTACAATTTTTGAGGGTTTTTTTGGATCCTGTTCTAATATCAGCAACAGTATTGTCTCCAGAGGTGTTTCTTCAGTATCTTCCATGAACTAGAATCAGAACCTTTTACTGGGAGTCACTGATAG
Organism: Psophia crepitans; assembly: GCA_013399095.1. Lineage (NCBI taxonomy): Eukaryota > Metazoa > Chordata > Aves > Gruiformes > Psophiidae > Psophia > Psophia crepitans. The sequence continues at coordinate 363,225 of VWZZ01000302.1, read as the reverse complement.
AGAAATTTGTCCTTAAAGTTTCAGGAAAGACTTTTTAACAGTTAATGGTTTCATTTTTTGAATAAGGCATTTCAGGTTGTCCTTAAGCTATGCTAGCAAATCAAGTATGACTTTTTTTTTTTTACATATAACTTACAAAATGCTTGTAAGTTGTAAAAGACCATATTATACAACGAAAGATCTGGAAGATAGCAGAAGGCTTTGCTGCCAAGCAGTGCAAGAGGAAGAAGAATGAACTAGTGATGCAAGAAAATTTCACCCTTTGAATAAATGTAAAAATCATTTTCAGGCTCATCTCTCTCATGAGTCTAGTATAAGCCATCCAAATTGGGGAAATTTCTCAGAACATTGCATCTTCTTTGTCAGTGAAGATAGAAATATGAAGACTGTTGAGTTCTGCCACTGATACGCCTAGGAATTGACATAACACATCGAGTTAGTATTACCAGGAATCTGTGTGTGAATCTCAGGGAGAGAGTAAATCCTGTGGTATACTACCAGATTAAAGAACAAAGAAAGGTTCTAAGTAATAAAACTATAAATCTACCCTGAGAAAAGTAGGACATGTACTTGAAAATTTCTTCATGGTATTCTGCTACCTGTTTGAGCCATCAGAGAGTGTGTGTGTGTGCGCTCCAGGGACTGTTCTTACTATATCTGCATTGTGATCTTCTGGGATTCTGGAAAAGCCACTAAGAACAGCAAGGACAACAGCAAAAGCCTTCTGGAGTTGTCAGCTCCTGGTTGCAGTTAAATAAACAAGATCAGCTATTTGAAAATAAAACACCTTCCTAAATAGAATTGCCTCAAATTGCCCAAATTTGAGACAAATGGAAAATGGGTATGGAAGTCTTGGCCTGAAAACAATACAATCCTTGTAAAATTCTGATGTACATGTTTATCTGAAACAAGACCAGTGCCTTGTTTTGTTTAGAAATAAACTATATTATGCACTTCATTTTATATAAACACTAGTCTGGAAATTGACCCCTGAGAGGTCCTCTGTATTTCTCCAGCAAGAAAAACAGTGAAAAATAAGAATTTCTTTTTGGATTTCTTATGCAATGTACAGGAAAATTTTCCAGTGCAGAAAGAAGTGCCAGGAAGTTAAACATTGCATGAAATCACAGAAGACAACAGTGGGCCATTAAGTAACTGGCTGCAAATGAGGAACTGATTGAGCCAGTTTGAGTTAGTTCTGTGTTAGCAGTCAGTGAAGATATATGTAGCTGTTACTCCTTATCTCATGAACTCTTTTCCATAATATTTTAGTTACCTGTTGTTAAGACTCATCTAAATTGCAGCTTCAACACAAGAGGGTTCTTGTTAAAAACCACCCAAAAATCTTCATGAGAGATGTGGAAGGAAAAGAAACTGAAAAATAAGGGCAGGAGTACATAAAATAGAGCAGCATCTAAAAATTCAGTGCGTCTGAAAGTTGCCAGAAACGTGACAAAGAGTGGATGAAATTCAGGAAGCACTGACAAGTAGAGTGAGGAAAGGAGTAGTCGGGATTCTGAGATATAGGATTTGTTTAGCAGCATGCAGTTACATGTAAGTAACTACAGTAAGGACAAGGCAATTAGTTATGAGTTTGTATTACTAAGTTTGAGAAATAACGTAATGTTTGAGGGGAAAAAACCCAAAGGCTTCCAAAAGGTATCAATTTTATATGACATGTAAAATATGAAGAAATTTATGAAGCATTCTTAATGCTTATGTAATGCTTAAAGGCTTAGTTTTCAGGCTGTTGAGCTAGCTTGGAAGAGCTGTTAAAATCCATAATTCAGTCTCGAATTTTAATGGTGATCAGAGGGTAAAAAATTGGGGGAAAGTCTGCTAAAGTTCTGCTGAAGAAGCCTAAAGGTCGCTTTAAAGATGATATTTTGGAATTTGCTAGGCTTCATAAATTAAGTTTATCAGTGATTTATCAGATTGCAATCTTGCGAAAGAAAACAGAAAAAATCTGCTGAAATCTGCAGGGGCAAAGCAAAGTAAAAATGTAAGGAGATGATATGATGCCAGCAGTTACATTGTAGTGATGAGCTAGGCTTGCACTTAATGGAAGTAAATAAACAAATATAGCCACCAGTTGGTATGTACAAGAGCAAAAACCATATTAACAAAGCCAGCAAACAGGGACAGTACAAACCTATAAAGAAACAACGTACAGCACCTTGTGCAATGAAGGGCATTTCAAGGGTAATTTTCAAGACCTACCAGCTGCCTGTGTTCTCCCATGACTTGCGACATGGAAGGTCTTCAGAGAGCTTGCTTGACCAGGACTTCTGTGACCATCAGGGCAGGAATGGAAGAAATCTCTCAGCAGAACCCTTGTTGCACAGTCCCATTCTCCATGTACAAGTGGTGGAGATTCCCTTTGTGTCCCAGAAGATGGTTGCAGCGTTAGTTTCTGAAAGGGACTGTGAGGATGCCATGGCGGTTGTGTGGTAGCTAGGGTGGCCTGCTCACCTCATTCCCCACTGTTTGCCTTAAAACCTGAGTGCTGCTGCTTGGATCCCTGTTAAGCTGGGAAGTGCTAAAACAGGTGAACGTGAAACCGATTGTTAAAGGTTTTGTTGGAAAAAAAAAAGTTGTGGGATGAAATCATGTAGTTGCTTGGTCACATCACAGGAAAATAATTTCTGCTTTGTGGGTAGGTGAGTTGTATGTGGAGGTACTACTGGATCTTGACAAGAGAAAGGAAATAACTTTTTTTTTTTTGACAAAGAATACCTATTCCAGGCATTAGGAAGAGTATATAAACTACAGAACAAGTTTCAATAAATGGGGAAGATCAATTTTAAAATGTCTTTTCTGGATAAATATATGTATAAAGTAGTCAATTGTTTGTTATGAAGGTACTCCTTTGGTGGGTTTACTGGACAAAAGCAGATAGAGGGAAGGGATGGTAGAAGTCTAGGTCTCATTTCAAAGGAGCAGAAAGTGAGCATCCTTTATGTACCAACTTCTTGCAGCTATAGTCATTTAGCTGTGAACATCTAAACTTCTTTGATACTTAGAAAAATGTGTATCTGTATTGGGTTAAAAAAATCTTCTTTGGGGGAAGGGAAAGTGATATATTTTGAGTGACTGTTTTGCCTGGGAAAAATCCTGTGCTTGCTCAGCCCTTGTCCTGAGTTGCTGAGCTAAGCAGGAAAAAGAAACCTTTGGAAGAGCAGGTGACGTGAAGTAGTGTTTCATCTTAGGAGCTAAGTCTTTCTCTTACATCTTACAGGTAGTAATTTTAAGATGGAAAAGACATTTTCTTTTTGAAGATCTGAGGAGAATTCTGCTTTTCCTTCGTATTTTAATGATCCCAATAAGCAGGTATGATTAGAGGCTAATAATTTGAATAAAATCAGAACTAGTATCTTTTTTAAAAGCTAATGCTGAATACATTCTCCACCCTTAAAAAAATTGCAAAAATACTGATTTATTTTACAAAACACTTCAACATCATCTAATGCAAAACTTTAGAAAAAGGGCAGGCATTACTATTTTAATATGAGGGTGCAAGAAATGCCGAGGATTACTAGTATTTTCCTTAACCGGCATTTGACATCAATTGTCCCTTCCTTAAAGTTTTCACAGAAAAAGTTAGCCACAGTATTCACTAACTGTTTTTATAAAAAAAAAAGAAAAAAGTAGGAGACATATCTGGAAACAGTCCATTGTTCTCATAACTTGCAGTATCAGATGCCAACCTGTCTTGAGACTGCATGGCTCAAGTCTTTATAGCCCCATGAATCTTCCTAGGGAAATGTGGGCTAAATATGAACAGCTAATTAAATTTGTCTGTGTCTCTAAATATGATCGTAATGTTAGAATCAGCTACAGGGACAGCTGTCACTTCTTGATTATTGTGAGACGATGAGTGGACGTGTTCAACGAACCTTTGAACAGGTGCAACCTAGACAGGTTTATTAAAACATGATAGCAGTAAGTATACAAGTATGTGAGGCATTGGGATCCGACCGGGTGATCATAGAGACATAATACGTTAAATACTTGGAGTTGTCAGTTTGGTTCTTTAACTTGAGAGGCAATGTTTAAGTCAGAGCTGACTTAAGTCAGCTTACGTAAATCGAAGGCTCTCAGGAAGGCTGAAATATCAAGGGCAGAGTTGTTTAAGATACAAATTCAAAAGAGGATTCTTTTATCACCATGGTGGCAAACTTGCCTGCTTTTATCTGTAGGAATCTATATGAGTGTAACTATTGTATTGTTCTACTCTACTAATGCATTTTTACCATGTATCCAGTACGCTTTGTAATTGGTACTGAAGATAGGTTTGACACTTAACAGTTTTGTCTGACCTTGGAATTTGGGGAAAAATGAGATTGTCCTACTTTCAGATTACTATATTATTTTTTATATCATGGTGAGAACATGAGTTTGAGCCATTTCAGCGTTCAGGAGGAAGGGTTGTTTTCAGGAAATTTAATGGCCATGAAAAGCCTTTTTGCAAACAGCAATGAGATCCAGTGCAACACGGCAGCCTGAATGCCTCAAAGGTTTTGCCTTTTTCCCTATATGCCACAGTAGAACCATGACTGATTTGACAGCTTGTTATTCACCCAGATGCTATAAGTGTATTTTATGCAATCCTCACTTCTGCCTAGAGCAGGGCAATAGTTGATAAAATTTTTACTAACAGACCTGAAAAGCTACATCTGTGTTTAGGTATGACTTTCAAAGAACTTTATGTCACAGGATCATTAGAGCTCTGCACTTAATAAAGGGACTTAACCTCATTAGCATTTTTGTGGACCTATAAGGAACGACATCACTATCTCTGCACTACTTCTGAAACGCTGCACTTCCGTACTCTCTGGTGAGAGTAAGCCGTGAATAGGAAGTATGTAGGAAAGGCTGTTAACAGAGCTGTGTGATGTATGTATGCATAGAGAAGAACCTCAGAACAAGTTATAGTGAGAATGGAAAAGGATAGATATATTAGGAGTCAGAGAAGAAATAAGTGAACATTTTAAGAATTATAGTCCTGTATTAGGATCAAAGGATTCTTTGTTTCAACTTCTGTCCACCGACCTTCTGTGAAAAAAAGCAAAATGTTTATAAATTATCATTCCATTTGTCCTTCATATTGTGTCTTTTCTCTTCCACACTGTAACTGCTTGGTCTGCTTAGTCTACATTTTAAATTGTAGGATACCAATTATTTCTTATTCTCAGTGTCTGATACAGTTGGACCATCTTTGCTTCTGAGTGTTCTTGTAATATATGCTTGTCTTATAAATAATAAAATGAGATGAGGTAGAGGAAGAATCTCACTTTGAAACAATTACACTTTTCACCTCACATCCTACTTGAGTAGAGTTTTGAATTGGCTTGCTCAAAGAGGTGCAAGCAATCTGGAGCAGTGAACAGGAGCTCTCTGTGAAAGTGGCTGTGGTTTGCAAGGCAGGGGTATTCTTTCAGTGAAAGCAAAATGAAATTGAGGAAATTTGCAAGAGTAAAACAGCAAAAAGGGATGCAATTTTTGGAAAATATTAGAAAGCCAAAATAAACATGTCTTAGTTAAGTGTCTCATATTTGACAGTTTTAACCCACTCCCAACTTTCTTAAATGTGCAGGCTGTAGAAGTAAAACGTTACGAGTCCAGTCTCCGTGAAGTATAGCAGTGGTGAGAATTATTTGTGACACTGCCAATTAGAGAAATTTCAGTCAGAAATATGATTACTAAGTAGATGGCATTCATTTATAATTAATAGGTTGAATGAGTTCTGTACGTAAGCTGAATAGTCAATATGTGAAAAGGACATTTTACCCCTAAGTAGACCAAATAACTTACTCTAATTTGTGCAATCACAGATTCTCTTTGGAATTTAGTCTTGCCCAAAGACAACTACCTATGCCTGTGCTTTGTGAATCTGCACAGCCTGCAAGCACCTTGTAACTACACTGGCTGCAAAGCTGGTGCTGGGAAACTTATATTCTTTTCTGTATGCAAATGCAATGAATATTTCTGTGCCTTGTGGCAGGAGTATAAGGTCCTGCTACTGACACCCTGTAGGTTTTGTGTAGAATCATAAACAACAATTCTCTTTGTTGTAATACGGACTCTTGGCTTTGGCCTGAATGTGCTGAGGCAATTTGGCTCTGTGTATTACTTTTTTTGGTTATTGGGGTTTTTTTATTTTTGTTTTGGTTTGTGTTTTTTTTTTTCCCCATGAAACGCATTGTTCCAGTCGTATGTCTTTAGTAGAATAGAATAAAATAGAATCATTAAGGTTGGAAGAGACCTCAAGGATCATCCAGTCCAACCGTCCCTCCCCCACCTATTAACCACTATACCATGTCCTTCAGTACCGTGTCTAACCTTTCCTTAAACACCCGCAGGGACGGTGACTCCACCACCTCCCTGGGCAACCTGTTCCAATGCCCGACCACCCTTTCAGAGAAGAAATTTCTCCTAATCTCCAAGCTGAACCTCCCCTGGCACAATTTGCAGCCGTTCCCCCTAGTCCTGTCACTAGTTATCTGCGAGAGTATATCTGGTCTAATTAATATTTAACTTTTAATTGGCTGCTGGTTTAGCAGAATAATAAAACCCTCTTAAATCAAGAATATACTATATATTGAACACACTATATCGAGTTTTTTTAACAAAATCATTACACAGAGAATGAGACATCTGTAAAAATATGGTTTTGAACAGTGTCTGGGAAAGAAAGACTCTGAAAAGCTTGCAAGAGATTTTTCCTCTTGCTCAGAATCCTCTTGGTATTTACTGAATATTTTGTTTTCTGAGTAATAGATAATAATCTTTAAGTACTCTACAGTTTCTGTGTTTCTGGATTTGTCACTCCAACACAGTTCTAATTTTATCAGCACATGAATGGTATGAAACAGTGTTTCTTTAAAGTTTTATTTTGGACAACTGTCCTAGCCTGTGCCAAGAGAGCATTTTTATCACAGTAATAGAATATACAATCTTTCAAGATGCTGCTAAAGGCTTTATTGGTCTTTGGATCCTGCCCTGGTGTGAGGAGAGGGAGGTTTGGGTAGACTGAGTGTAACTAAAAACACTCAATCAGTATGCTAAAACAAATGTGTGGTTTACCATATATAGAATCAAAATCCTTTGTGAACTTGGACATTGTGTAGATAATATTACTTATCAAGCATATGTTGTGCAGACAAAGATTTTAGCTGGTAGTACTGAGCATACGCTGAAGACTTCTTGTATGCATTTTACTTTAAAACTTCATGTATTAAGAAGAAAGGAATAATCTGCTTGTGGAAGTTTCATGTTAGCAGTTTCAAAAGAAGCTATCTGAATAGGTTGCTTGGATGAGAGGAGAAAAAAAAAGAAACACAAAAGGGCAAATCTGCAGTTGCCTTTAGAGATAAAATTTGGGAATGTATGCCAACAAACGTGTTTTATTTCCAGCCATTTTATTTATAAATGTATGATCTCACTAGGTAGATAATAATCTTGTCCCCCTAAAGCAGAGTTTAAATCAAATGCATGCATTTTACATGCAAGTCAGATCTATACCAAATGGCACAATTGTTCCCTCTCATACTGTTTATAGAAATTTGAACCAAAACTCTTGATCAAACACCTCTGAGCTTTGGACATCTCACGCTGGATCCAAATTCTGAGACTGGATATATCTCCAGTTTTAAACAGTCAGTAATTTAATTTCTGTTAAGAAACTTTTTCTCTATGAAAGTTGCTAGAAATGTTTCCAGCTCTGTCTGCGTTAGCAGCCAGCATGGTGCCAATAGGAGCAGATCAGTTGGTATTGAGGACCTGGCATCTGACCTACTCATGTGTTTCAGGGAGAGGCTGTTTAGCTCTCGTTTGATTCTGTGAACTGAATTCCCGTTAGTGGTTGGTGTGTATTAGCACCACTCCCAGAGATCATCTTCTAGTTGAATTTCATTGTAAAGGAAACCACTTTGTGCACTCTGAAGCTGTTGTGTGATGTGAACTAAAATGCAGGAAGTGGGAGTGACGGAGGATTTACTTTCAACACCATACTTCTGATCCAATCAAAAGTGGTAGTCAAATTTTTAAGTGATGAAATATGGTTGAAAAACTGAAAAAAAGTTGAGCTGATGGAAACATCATAATTTCTTTTAACTACTTTAGAGAACTTTTTAGATTTCAAATTGTTGGCAACACTTCAGCATTACTTAAAAGACCAAAAGCATTTGTATTGAAACAATTGATATAAAAGTACCATATAAATTAATCTGTGTATTTTCAGATGCAATTCTTGAGTTTCTGATTTGGAGAATTACAGTTTCGTATAAGCTTTTACCATCTCCCAGAACAGCCCCTGTTTATGCAGCAGGACCATAGCTGAGGAAAACTTTTCACACCTGTTGATGAACATCTGAAGAGTCAAGATAACAAGCATGTGAAGTCACACTTACTATCCTTCTCTCTATCTAAAAATAAATGCCATGGCTCTCTTTGGCTTGTAATACATATGTATGTATATAAAGGTCTGGATGCAGCTGAGAGGCACAGTAGCATTAAGCTATCATGATTTACTGGCTATGCAATTCTTAAGCCAAAATATAAAGTGGATAGTTCTTTAGCTGGACACTTACTAAAGAATTTGTGCCAGGAACCACTGATGCCCTATTGAGATAAAGAACTCGGCCTTGAGCAAGCAATAGAGAGAATTGCTGTGTCTTTCTCTCACATTTCAGTCTCTATAGTCAGTTCCTTCAGACTGAAGTGACTGCAGGATGAGATTTCCTGCTTTTCTCCTCTACCAGTATCAAGGATTTTAGAATCTGCATTAACTGAAAATCTTTTTCCTTTATAAAGTGTAAAGGTTTTCACATAGGTCAGTACTTGCAATTAGATAGGCTTACCTTCTAATTCTATCAAAGTCACGTCCAACCTCGAACCTCTCAAAATAGCACCATGTGATGATGCAATGTCACTAAAGTTTCCCCAAAGTTTTGGCATCGTGTTCTGTGACTTTCTTTTAACGTAACAGTTGGTGTGTCTATGTTTCTGAGAGTTTCCTCACGTTTACAATTGATATGTTGAGCCTGCTAAAGAGAGCAGTTTTGAGTCTTCAGTTTTGAAAGCACATGAGCTCATTCAGTTTTAAAAAACTAATTTTGCACAGGTTACGTATTCAGATGTCTAATGCAAAAATTGTGTTTCATCCTTGCCAGCGGTTTGATAACTCTGAAGCATACTCATCTGTCAGCCTGAAGATGCCAAACTTCTATTATTGTCAAGTTGCTTGACACTCACGCTTTCTCTTTTTTCATACCAGTTGAAAAGAAATACAGAATCTTTATCATATTTAGTAGATTTATTTTTACCTTCAGTTACTCCATAAAGAAATAAACATTAAGCAAATATTTTAAAACACCGATGACACTTTAGGTTTGTAAAAATGGACATTACGTGCACTCTCACTTTTGGAAAGATTTTCAAATTTATTATGGGCTTTATCAGAGGTAAAATATAAATGCTACACATAGCCTCTGTGATACATGAGGAGCAGAATAATGTTTTGTGCACCAAAAAATTTCAGGAACTAACTTTTAAAAGAGTGCAATGATTTTTTTATACCTGCTTTTGATAGCAGACATGAATTATAAGTGCAATGATGCACACATTTTAAAAACTTTTAAATTCTCAAATAATAGTTTAAGACATTTTGAAAAGTCTTTGAATAGGTGGACATTGTATTTCAAGCTTTGGATCTCATCTGAATTTTAAAAATAAATTTAAAATATGTACAGCTCCTTATTTTGATTCCATCATCATCTTACATTTTGAGCTTCTTATTGTAGAATGGAAACAATATAAGATTTTTTTTTGCCACAGAGTTGTTAATTTGTGTAGTCTTGTGGAGGATCTAAAATTTTGTAGATTTTTCTACTTTAAAGTGAGTTAAAATTACCCCAATAAATCATCAATGAGTTGTGTTGATATTTTTTGATAATGCTACAGTTTAGTTTGTCATTCAGGTGTGTATATGCAGCTGGCACCCACCTGAAAGCAATGTAGCCCTTACAAAGTTTCAGAAATTGCTTTAAAATGTGTATGCTTTCAGCCTTTTTTTTTTCTTAGGACTTCACCAGGCTTTTTATAAAAGATCTTTCCTTTGCATATTTTAATTAACATTTATTTTTAAAGTTGTCAAAGTTTTAATTTACCAACAATGAAGATATTATGATATTTCCCCATTGTTTCTAGATGCAAAAACCCAGTACTATTTTTTTTTACAGAAATGTTTTAAAATTTGCTTTCATTCTCAGTTTGCAGTGAGTTCCTATTAGAGTGTGGGGTTTTTTTCCCAAAAAACAATGTGTGTTTGTACATGCCTCAGAACAATTTTCTGCTCAGTGATGTGAAAGCTGATTCCATTGCACATCATTAAAACAACATATAACTTCTGTTTTGCTTCTTACTAAACAGTCTTTATTATACTAGCCGTTTTATTTTATGCCTTGATATTTATCCCTTATCACAGTTGCTGCATCAGAAAATTAAGGCAATATAACCCCAAATTCAAAGCGAAGTAAGCAAAATCTATTTCTGGCATACATTAATGGTAGTTGAATAAGATATGGTGGAAGCAGACATGAACAGCTGCTTTTTTTTTACTATGCATAAAATAGTTGCTTTTTCTAATGATCTGTCAAGTTTCTAAATTTGTTAGGGCCCAGCCTGTAACACTTTGATTGCTTTGGTGTTTGCATAGTATTTAATTTATGTTAAAAATAATGTCTTGCTTACAGAAGTTAGGTCTATACTGTAGTAATCGTATAATATCTCAGCTGTTTCACTATTTTTATTCCAGTACAGCTGTTTTATATTTCATTGACTTATATTGGCAACCTCAAAGATAATATTTGAGGAGAATTTTACTGGTATAATATGCTACTGCTGGCTAATAGGGACTTTCACCTCCTTCAGAATCCCACAAGAAAAGGTTTAAAAGCTGCTACTTTGGAATCAGGCAGAAGTCCTGAAACTTGTACTGCAGTTCTAAGCTGTTAATGGCTTTTTGTGTGCATGCATATATATTTGTTTGTTAACGTAAGACTAGCATTTTGGGTAAACGGTGACGGCTTCATATCCCTCTGGTGGCCTCATGCGAGCTCTTGCATGAGCTTCACAGTATAGTTGGCCCTCCACAAAGAAGTAGCCTTTTTGTTTCAGGTTGAGATTGCAGTCAGAGCACACAAAACATTCTGGGTGCCGGTATTTATCACGTGCCTTCACCACTGTTCCTCTGTATGAAAACAAGGAAAAGAAAAAAACGAATTAATTCATATGAATTTAAAGTGAGAAGAAACTGTAGTATGACACAAAGTAAGTTCTAGGTATTTATCTTAAGGCTTTTACATTGTTTGTCTTGTGGTATTGCCAACTTTATATAATTTCAGGTTGGAAGCTGAGTTTGAGTAAGTGACATAAAATGCCATAGAGTTGATCATATAGTTCAATAGTTCATTGGAAAACTAGAGTTTGAAGAAACATGCTAGTGTGGCTACAACACAGAAACGATGTGACAAAATCAGTATAAAAAACACATTTCTTTTCCTCAGTGACGGTGTTCTCTGAGCTCATCATTATCTGTGTTCTTTGCTGAAGTTCGTGATGTCATTCAGACAGAAATCTGGTAGCTTCAAAATAGGCCCACAGAGCTTTCTGGATACTCCCACTGGGTTGGCAGAAGGATGCTTTACAGTACCAGGAAACTTTTGGGAATTCACAGCCTGAGAGAATGCAGCACAGGTAACTGCTACTTTCATTATGTATGTAATAATGACTGACTTGGAAAAGGTCCTGAGAAATCTTAATTAAAGCCTTGATGGTGCATTGTCAAAGCTGAAATCATCTGTATCAAAAGTGCCTAAGGTACAGGCTAATAATTTGGGATTTAGCATCTCTGTTCTCTAGAAACATTTTTCTACTAGTGCAGATGGAGACCAAGACCACTGCTTGGAAAGCATTCCTGTAGTCTGCGGTGCTGTTTGAGGGCGTGTGCTTGAACTAGAGATTTCTAAAACTAAAAAGAAACAACTTACAGAATCCCACTCCCACACTTGTCACACAGTGGCACTTTCTGGGCACCAGGCATGGCAGTAGGTATCTTTGTTACGGGCGCCTTCACACTTCTTGTACCTACAGGGCGTCCATCTGAGAACGAAAACAATCATCTTACGTACAGGCTAATATAAAAGGATCTGATGCAGTTAAATACTTCCTGTAAATACACTTCGGGATTTATTTACAGGCTTTCATTTATATCAACAAACAGTGATGCTTCTCTATACAAGTTCAGCAGTCTATGTTCCACCTCTTTGGAATTGAAAAAAACATTGTGTAGCTGTAGCCAAGAAGCAAGCATCAAAGTGATTACATAGAGAGTGATCTCTGTCTCACAGACATCATCTAATTCTCTGATAGTAGGTCTTGGGTATAGCAGGAGAGGGAGGAGGATTTTGCTTTAACATAGCGGCATAACATAGTCAAGACCTATTGTTAGAAAGATTCTTATTTATATAACTGAGCATACAACAAATTCAGAAAGATTAGTAACATGATATGAATACAAAATTATAGCAAATAATAGCAAAAAAAATTATAGCTTGACAAAAAAAGGTCAAGCAAAATCCCACAATGATATATGTAGACGTATTTATATGTATTTTATTTATATTTAGATGTATTTTATAGATGTATTTATCCCCTCTCTAGTAAATATTGAGATACAAAAATAAAAAATTTAAATATTTACCTGTTAGGTTAATTTTGGTTGTATTTCATTCTTTACACTTACTGTAAATATAGCAAACTTGCAGCCTTTAGTAATGTTGTTTTCAAAACTACTTCAGATTTGAATGAAATATGACTGTAAATTACATTGTCCTCTTCAATTTTTATTTAGAATGAAGAGGGGATGAGTGAAAATTATTTTAGGACTTAGTTTAAATTTCTGCTTTCCTGAATGTGGAAGAGAGTTTTTCCTTTCTTGGTGTCATGAGTATATGCAGCTTGTTACAAAAGTTCTGTTGTATAAAACTTTTTATCATGTAGTCAAAGTCAACTTTGTACATTGGCGTTCTTAAAATTTGAGAAGAGATTCTGAAAAATGTGATTAACACCCGCATTTCATTCTCACAGGAGACTGCTAGCATAAAAGCAAGGGGTGAAATGTTAGGAGGCTGGTATGCTATCTGTAAGATTCAGAATGGCTCGGACTTTTAGAAATTCTTATAGCTCTGATCTCTCATATTTTCTTCTCAGATTCCCCCTTCCCACAAACATTTAAAAATACTTTGAACAGATAAAATGTCATTATTAACCACCTTCCTCGGAGACTAAATTCTGGAGCACCTTAAAGGAGCCAGACTGGCGAGGTTGACTGGGCTCCTCCTGGTTGGCATGCAGCATCTTGTACACGTCAGACTGAGGCACTGAGCTGGGAGGTGGGTCACTGTATCACAGGGAGGAAGAGCAGATACAGCAGTTCAGCAAACGTAACTTAAAGGCACAGAATGTGATTCAGGAAACAAGCATGGAGATAATGTGTTTCTACAACTACTGAAAGACTCTTTCTTTCAGGTAGCATTGCTTTATATAGCCTTCTCTTGATCTAAAAAGTGCTGAAAAAAGTATCTGTGCAATTGTTATAAAAATAAATCTACAATCTCATAAAAGTATTTCCATAATTACTGTTCTGGCACTAATGGCCTTTGGCAATAGGCCAGTACCTGTGTTTAACCTCAAAGGAGTTGCATTCCTGTAATCAAGTGCTGTATTACCAGGTGCTCTTTGTTACAGTATCCAGAAGTTCCATTTTCAGAGCAGCTGGCCTCAAGAATGTTGCTAAAATCACAGCTCCTACCTTTACATAGGGTCTGCCAAAACCTAAGCAAATAAATCTTTTGGGAGAGTGTCATGACGTGAAGGTGGTTTTACTTTTCTAAGTTGGGTCACTAGTTAATACAGTGATTATTTAGCTAAGATAATTGTTACTTATCTGACTTATGGAGATGACAAAAATGAGTGAAGTAGTTATTGCATAGTAGAAAGCATTGTAAGGTGAATATTGATGGAGGAAAATCCTGTTTTTCAAATTTAATTAGAATGGGGCATGGTTTCATTTTTGTAATGCCAATTTTATGATAAAAATAGAAAGTAAATTATTGCCTAAACAGCAGTTGATGGTTGAACTTCCAGTGACCCACAAGCCAATGATTTTACCAAGAATATTTCACGGTATTTTAAACTGTACTGAATGTTTTAAATTGATCATGATAGCTACAACATCCTAAGTAGTTGAGAGGAAGAGTAAATGACTATATGCACTGGCAGGAATTAGGCGGAATGTGTGGCATCTGTAAATTTCAAACTGCTACTGGGACTAATTAGAAGGTGCAAATTTACTTTGAAGTCTGTTATCTCACTGATATATACATAAACCTCCAGTTTAAATTTCCTATTAAAACTGGCCTCCTAGCGTCTGTTGAACCTTAGGTAAGTTTCCACTGGAAATAAGCAACTAATTCCACAAGGAATTAGACTGGGGTTTGCTTTATATGGTTTGGTTTGTTTCCCAGGGTAGCATCTAAGCTGTCAAATGTCACAGTAAGAGGAGCTGCAGTTGGGCAGTGACCCCTGTTGCTTATGTTAATTGTTTGCATCTTCATCAGTCAACAGATTTCTCTGAGCTGTCTTTAAGCTGGTGAAGAAAATACTACTTTCTTCTCTTGTCACAAGCTTTTGTATTGAAGGAGCTTGTTTTTAACAGTTCTTTCCAATGGCTAATTAAACCCTTGATTCTCTCCTCTTAAATATTTATAAACATCAAGTAAGTGATAATACAATTACAGAAGGCAAAAAAAAAACAGACACAAAAGTGTGAGATAACATTTCTAAATGAATACATAGTGAAAACCAGTCCCACAACAAAAGAAACATCTCAAACCTCTAGAGGGTCAGTTTTCAAACTGGGAATGCCACAGGCATTTGTGAAATCTGATTACTCTGGTCTTCGACCATGATTACAGAAGAAAGAAAAAGCAAATTTTTTTTTATTGTTCTGTAATTGTGATTGAGGATAAATATTCATGCAATAGAGTAACATCACTCTGCAAAGACTTCATGAATTACAGTTTTCTTTTAATCAGATAGGGTGAACTTCTATATAAATATGATTTTTATGGTTAGTAACAGTCCAGTTCTGCAAGGTGTTGAAGAGGCTATTGGTGCCAGTAATTATTGCTTATTTAAAATATTAGTAATTAGCTTTAGTTTTACACCATACATACTATGGATTTCTAACTTAAGTATTGTTTTTAAGCAGAAAAATAAGTTACTATTACGCAAAAGATAATGCAATGTGAATGATGAATTGTCCCTTGAAAAAAATGAAGTGTTTTAAAACTTTTTATTCTTTAATCATTGTTATCCAGACACATAAGGTTACTATCTGACTTTTAGTCATTGCAGTGGATAAAATTCGTTAAGTCAGAGATGGATTAGTAGGCCTAGAAGGTCAATTCTGGCTCTTTTTGGACAAGAGTTGTCTGGAATAGGAGTTAAATGTCTACAACAGTATAAACATCTACAAGATTTCCTATGGTTCATAACTTGAATTTCAACAGTTGAAATAAATCTGAGTTAATAATAATAATATGTCATTAATTATTAATAAGAACAAGTTATTAAATGGTTATTAAATAATTAAGATAATAATAATAATAAATAGTTTTGCATTTTGGAGGGAATCGGAATCTTGATTTGGAGTAGTCAGTCAGCCAATAGTCCAGGTTGTATCATCAGTTTTTATTTATTAGCTACAAATATAAGATTATTTTCTATGAAAAACTAATTTGTAAATTCTGAAAGACTCCTTTAATACTTTGGGTTAAAATTCATAAATTACTAATATTTTAATGAAAATGCTGAACAGCTTTAAATTGCTTGGGTTCTCTCTAGCCCTTCTACCCGTTATTGCAGAAACAGTGTGATATTATTAAAGCTCATGATTTTTGGTATATTCTAAATTTGTATATTCATAAATATCAAAGGTACTGCTCTAATTACCTTATTACAGGTGTTTCCCCCAGAGCTGTAGAAACTTGGCCTTGCAGTGTTTCCATGATATTGTCATCTGAGTACAACTGCATAGGTGTGTTAAACTGAGCGTGTACAATCTTGACACCGGGAAGCTCCATTTCCAAGGGAATGTTAGGGGCCATCTTAGACACTGCTTTCAGCTCGGTAGGGCAGATAGAGCTAACCGTGCTAATTGAAGAGGGGGTACTGCGTCCACTGCCACAGTCAATCCCCGAAGGAGTGCTGCATCCACTGTGTTAATAGCCAGATTACAGAAGAGTGTGCAATGCGTGTTGGATTACAGACAATAGAAACAAAAGTACAGGAATACGGTGAGGTTAACAGGGCTGAAAAGTGTAAATAGAATAGATACAGAAAAGCAGAAGTACAGAAAGTAGACAAAAGCAAAAGTATGTGTACTCATTGAACAGTATTCTTCCATAAAAAGTATCCATGACAGTTATAAAGCAGTCCTTAAAATTCTGGCCTGTGTATTCTTTAAAGATAGTAAAAATCCTTTGTTTGAATAATTCAGAACTTAATATTACTTTACATTTTTAATACTAGATTTTACTGAAGATTAATTAAGCTTCCCTAAAATTCTTTGTTCTAGATGAGTAATTCTTAACGTCTATAAAAGGGTAGCATACAAAGGTTATGTGAGTTTTCCATATCTCTAACAGAATAAACACCCGCAGTACTGGAATCCTAGACACATAACTCCAGTACTGTGCCTCACAACCATCTCAGTTCACAGTTGAAGAGGCTACTATAAAGTGGTGTAAAATAATGAATGTGACATTTCCTACATTTCCTTAAATTCTACAATAAGATATTTATTAATCTTTTAAAATTAGTTTAACAATATATTTAATTTTTAAAAAATATTTTTAACAATTCAAAGAAGAAAAGATACTAAACCAGTCAAACGTACTTTTGCATTTCTAAATTACAGTGTTTCCAGTAGAATATAAAGTGGTCCTTCACAAGAACAATGGATATTTAGTCTGAGAATTAGTTTTACTGCTTTTGAAGTAAATTTTACATATTATATATAATAAAAAAGATGTACAGTTTTTTAGAAGTATTAATGTTGCTTGATGTTACTGAGGTTACTGCACACCAATGTGATATCTCTGGAAAAAGATTAGTAAAATAATGTGAACATTGAACCCAAAGTCTTTTTCAGTATCACTATTTTGAACACTTTGGTCTTTTCTCCATAGCACCTTGGAGGTTTTCTTTGTTATAGGATATTTCTTTGCTGTTGCTGTGTAGCAGCACATACCCCAGGCTTTCCACCATCATTGGTCACCATTTATTTGCTATTCAGAGCTATGAGATGATATGCACTACCTGCATATCAGGGTTGTGGTTAGTTCTTTCCAAGCTGAAATACTCTTATTTCCCAGTTTAATAGTACAGTGCTCTGCCCAGAAGCTACTCTTGGGTGGAGAATACAACCCAAAAATCTCCCTTTGATTCAGATGGGAATTTGTGTAGGACCGCTTTCTCAAAAACTTTGAAGGAAAAATATAGTCTACCATCAAAGACATATCAAAAGAAAGGTAATTCCAGAAATGGAGGCAAGCCTTAAAGCAAAAGTACAGTTCTGCATTATCGCCTAGCATGAGCCAGTAAAAAAATTTACAGTCATAAATTTGCAGTCTTTTCTTTTAGAATAATCAAGACCACCTTTAGATCCTGCAGTCAGGATCTAAAGCACAGTTTTGTCAGTGCTGATAATGTTAGTAAATGGAAAGTAGCAGAAAAAGGCTAGAAAACGCACAACCGTTGCTATGAGCAGCCAAAGTAATGTTAAAACAGAAAAAATTATAAGTATAAATAAAATGCAATTAAATATATTTTCCAGTTAGTTTTACCAGAGTAAAGTCCAAAATTGTGGCTAATGTTCAATCTGTTAGCTCAAACCCACAGTCCAGAATCAGCTCTTGTTTTAGTCAAAGTCCTAAAGGGGTATTTACAGTCATGATGGCGGTTCGTTTTTTGTGTTGTTTAGCACATATTTGAGCCAAACTGATGAAAAAGTAGCAAACAGTGTGACAACCAATGTTTTGTAGATGTAACACCCTGCATCAGAGATTCTGTGTTTTGTAAACACAGACTTCTCCAGCGCTAGAGAACCTGACAGACCTTGCTGAAGTTCTGAAACTTGCTGCATCGCTGTCAGGTTAACTTTTGCAGTTTTTTTCCCCAATCTGACATGCTGAAAAATAACTATTTACTTCAGTATTTTCACAGAATATTTGAGGTTTCTGAATTAGGAGATTAGGCTCTTGATAGGCTCATTTGAATCTCCATATATCTAATTAGGTACCTATAAATGGTACCTAGTGGTCCAAAAGTCAGTTTAGGTACTGTATGCAAGTGCTGCCTTTGGTTAGAGGCCAAGTGTGTTTGCTGAGGACTCTTTTGTCATTTATCCTGTATCAGCATCAGACTACAAGGAGAGATGGGCACCTTTTCTCCACTGTGATGGTGTTCTACATTGACAGTTCTTGTTCACAGAAGGATGGGACTTTATCCACCTTCTACAGTCTCTTCTTTATCACTCAGGTGGTTGAAAAATTTAATGCATCTCTGAATCATAAAATCTTTAAGGTTGGAAAAGACCTCTGAGATTGTCAACTCCAACTGTCAACCCCACACCACCATGTCTACTAAACCATGTCCCGAAGTGCCATGTCTACATGCTTTTTGAACACCTCCAGGGATGGTGACTCCACCACCTCCCCGGGCAGCCTGTTCCAGTGCCTGACCAATTGATAACTTATGTAACTAGCTATCTTTTATTTAGCAAGTTAACAAATTACATGTATTTGCATTTGAACAGAAGGATTTCAGAGTGTCATAGATTTCTAAGAACACAGTATCAGGTGCTACGCTGTAAACGAAATCAGATTCATCAATACAGTTAGTTCAGACTCAGCAGTATAGCCGAGATGGAAGTGTGGACCTCTTTTCTTTTGCAATAAAAATTTCAAGCCTGATCTCTGCAAGTCAACAATTTCAGTGTTAGGCTATATACTACTGTAAGTAAATTTGAAATGCATCAGTATGCTCTATTAATGTGAATGGTAAGTATCCATTAAAAAAATAACACCATGCATCCAAATCCAGCACAGCACTCAGCGTTTATAACCTGCTTCGGCCTGAGACTATGAAAGGTTTGGGCCGAATATTATGCTTGTGTTCAAAGTAGTTCATATCCTGTAAAGAAAAGAGGGTTAAAATAACTTTCTTTGGCCTACAAATGCTTGTTTCTAGTGAAAAAGTAGCTAATGAAGTTTTAAAATTGGAACCATGAAGTAACCATGTTTAGTTTGTACATGCCTGCTACTCAAAATACAGTCACTGTAGTGTTCAGAAACAGAGTAAATTGCAGTTATAAGAGAGGATGGTAGGTAGTGTTGGAGCCCAACAGAGAGGGCAAATTTTAGCTACCTGCGGCATTGCTACTACAGAGCCAAATGGGTAGTTTTCTGTGTTGGAAAAAATTGCTTCATTTATCACCATTTTTTTTTGGATAATCAATAAACTCCTGATTATCAGAAAAAACAGCAAGAGCTGGACTTTTTAAATGAAAACAGAACAGATAGTGATATACCACAAATGACCATGTATTATAAGTAAATACCAGTACTCACTTTTGCGATGAGTTAGGAATGAGACCTCTCAGTTGTCCATGAAGTGCATCTTGAATATTGCCAGATGAATACAGCCCGATTGGAGAATTATAGGAGGAGCTCACTACCTGTCTTTTGTCATCAATATTTGCTGCTGCAACAAAAGGCTGGGCCCTTCTGTTGTGAGCTGTACCAATAGGCTTGAATTCCTGTACATAATAGGCAGACAAAATACACAAAGCTACAATGCACACCAAAGCTAGTAATGAGTAAAACTGACAACATCAGTATTGTTAATCTCTGCATTTTTACTTTTGCGACTTTGTTATTTTTTAACTGGTGCAAGCATGCTATGTTTTTCCATGAGTTTTCTGTATGATACTTAAGCCATCCACATTCAGAGACTGTTATTTTCCTGCCTCGGGGCAAGCAGAAGGCATTCCATGTTTGTAAATAGTGTGCAGCTTCAAGAAGAAATGGAAATTATTAATATTATAGTAACCTATTGTTCTCTAAATTTTGTGCTGTTTATCACCTTCTTTTAGAAACATTTAATGTATAGTTAGCTTAATTGCTTTGCTTTAGTGCTAATCTTTGGCTTCTGCATTTTTGTCAAATGCTGACAGAGGGACTTGGCAAAAGTTTGAAGATTTTATTCTAAATGTCTTCCCTAGAAAACACATAATTTTTAACACTTCTTTTTACTGAAATAATCTTGATATACATCAGATTGAGGACATTCTTCTGAATTTATTCCATACTTTGAAGCATACCTGTGCATCAAAAATTATGATGCTGTATAATTTCAAGATAATGTGAAATCCTCATAAATAAGTAAAACCCAGAAATGGGTAAGTTGGAAATCATTCTGCCTAGGTTTGTTTATTTCTGGAATATGATTTTGTTTCTTTTTAGCCCAGTTGTGGAATTTCCTCCAGTTGCAGAATTCATAGGGATAATATCTGGAAAGAAAATCTCTGATGACCTTTCAGATAAGTCATAATGTTCTTCTGTAGTGATTGGCCAGGAATGATAAAGAGCATTGACTTGTGAAAATTCACTTATTTGTATTGTGCATATTTAGTACAGTCTTCTCTGAGTCCCTGTCAACTCAGGTCTATCCCTAATCCACAGAAATACAGACTTCGGAAAAAATACTGTTGTCATCTGATGAGGATTTTTTTTTTCTTTCCTTCTGCACTAGTGGGTGAAGAACATTTGGTGCTGTAGTCCATCATCTTGTCCTGATGTCCTGCAGCACTCTTTGGACCAAGTGCTGTGAGAGCACTTGAACTTCCATCCATATGGAATAAAAAACTCTTGTTCCTAACAAATAGGTTTCTACAATCTGAATCGTTTGCTTCTATAGAGACCGGAACTTGCAATGTTAAGATAGTAGAGGCCATTAATACTTCAATTTTTATAGAAATGTTTGCCAGTGCTCTGATTTGGCTTTGTTTTTGTGTATGAATGGTGTACCAGGAATATATCTGCAATACTATAGACCATTTCCATATTTATGTTACTGTCCCACTGTGCTATATGACCTATAGACAGTGTAAGTTCTGCTGTAAGTACTGCTGAATGAGATTTCTTTCAAATTGTTGAAGCTTGGATCTTAGGTACCAGAGCTTTTGGACAATCACTGTGTACAGTCCACACTGTCTGGTATTTGCTGTCACATATTTTTAATGGTGACACCCAACATCTTCGGCTTTAAAATTATTCAGGTGCAATTGTGGTTTGTCACTTATGTCTTGCAAGCTGTACAAACTAGTCACCCTGTTCTGCTGAAAAAACTCTAAACAAAGGGATTATTTGATGGAGAAATGCCTTTTTTAGATTACCTTAGCCTTTAGGAATGCTAGGAAAAAAAATCCAGTTGGAACAAATACAACATATTACCAAAAACTAAAATAGATGTTTGAATACTCAAATCCACAGAATAAATGAAGATAAGAAGAGCAGATTAGAGAAGTATAGACATATTTTTTACATCTGTAGATTTTTATTCATTCCTCAGAGCACTATTTCCTTTTTCAAACAATATCAACTCTCCGTTCAAAGTTTTTGTGAATAGTTTATAAAAATTCTGAAAACCTGAATGTGACTTGGCCCTTTGTTTTAATTTAAAACAACAGTTTCAGAAATATATTTAGAAACAGACCTAAAGAAAAGTCATGGATATATAGAATGTGCAACCAGAAAATGCAAACAGTAAAAAGCAGTTTTATTAAATGAAAATGTTTAGCAGCATTGCACTGTAAGAGGCTACTGAAAGCAGCAATCAGATAAATGAGCACAAAGATTTTTCTTGCAATTCCTTGTTTCTGTCTGATAGAACTGGGTTGCAATGAACAAAATGTATTAGTAAATGGAAATAATCTACTAGTGTTTAGGGTCATGTCTACTTAATGAAAGAGATTAATGTCAGAATATTTAAAATGGATTTAAATCCATGTATGATACAAAACAAACAAAAACAACCATGAACATTGTAATTTCATCCCCTTTTTTATTTCTTGTTAACAAATGAACATCACAGAAGACATGTAACACCATAATAGCATATTTACAATGTAACAGTTGTGAAACAAGTATTTGCAGTTAGTTAGACTTAAATGCTGTTTTTCTTTTAACTCATCTATTCATATAAATGTCAGTGACAGAACATACAGCAGCAAAAATAGTCCAGCTCTTGTGTTTATTGGATCACATTGAATCTGTGAGAAGTCCTCCTTTAGTTCAAAAGCTAAATGAGAACTGGAGGTTGTTGAAATTCCTAATCAGGAATATTCACGAATTACAGTATTTAATTTCTTATTTTTTTTTCCAGCTGACTGATGTCCTTTTTGCAGGGCTAACTACATTTTGTATTGATAGAAACATCAGAAATAGAATGAATATAGCCTCCAACATGAATCATACGATGGCATTCCTTGGGGATAATTGCTATGGCAGTATATAGATGTTTACATTTTGGAGCTGTGATGTGACTAAAATCTTTGAATGCTGTCATGGAAAAAGGGAGAAGTCCTCAAAACTAGATTAGCACAACCGTATTCTTCAAAACTTTATTATAAGTGATATTAAACTATTAATTTACTTTTTAGAATAGCTTTTGGGGTTTTGTTGTTGTTTGGGTTTGTGGTTTTTTAAAAATTATTTTTATACTTATCTATATGTATACTATATCTCCCAGGAATGTATAATGTCTTTCATGGCCAAAAGTCTAGTCACACTGAATAAAATGTTCAAAGGCAATGACAGAGGCAAAAAAGATAAGCCCAAATAAAAACAACTCAAGAAATTTTAGATGAGGTTAAAGGGATTGTAACTGAGAAAAGAATTACAGGTTACGGTATTGTTTTACATTGACAATACAGCAGAAAGGATTTTAAAAATAATTTGTAAGGTAAAGTTTGCCATTTAGATTGTTTTATCTTCCTAATTATATTATTTGAGAACCTTAGGTTCTAAATTGCTTTTATACAGAATATAATGTGATTGTATTAGTAATACTTCAAGTAGTCTATTATTTCTTATTTTATATATCCATCATGCTATAGGTTGCTCCAGACTAATGAAATTAGGTGGCTGTTTTTTGTGTAGTTTTCCAGAGTGGCTCTCAGTCAGCCACTTATTGCTGTAGGGTATTTACTAGAATTGTTGCCTCGGTGCCTTTTCCCAGAGGAAAAAATAATGAGAGCTTTCATTGTGCTATGACAATTGCCTATATCAGTCTTCAAATGACAATTTGGGGGTGCTCAGCGCAATGCAAAATTTTGCTACAGTGTAAAGGTTCCTTGTTCTGTAGCTGCAAGTAGGCACAGTATTTAATAGTTTATCAGTTTTCACATAACTATCTCCAAGCATCTGTAGAATAATTTGCATTCATTGAAGCCAAAGTAAGCATTCTTTGGCCAAATATTTGGCCAAGCTCCTGAACAACTTAAAATATGTTTTACTTTCATCTATAGCTATCTTTTATTAGGTTGCAAATAGAAATTATGTACTTACTAGGAAGACTGTGTGAGTCTTCATCTATTATTGTTCTTTAGTTGGCTTATAATGTATTTTAAATTATTGACTTCCCTTTGTCAAACTTTCTTAGTGAACTTGAAAATGTCTGTCTGGCAAGAGTGAAAAAATATGGCTACACTTATGACATCTATGACCTTTTGAGTAAATTTAATTATTATATAAATGAAGGAAATGCTTTTCATAGAACTCAATGATTTTCCATTTCTGCACAGCAGTCAATGTGTACAATACTTTTGGATAGATGGGTTTTACATTTGAAGTAATACTGTACTACTTTTGGATTTTTCTCCATTCATCTGGGCTTCAATGCCTTTACTTATTGTTAGACTTCAGCAAACTCTAGTAAGACATAAAAAGCACAGATTATAGCTGTGCAATACTTTCTCATCTGAGGTTAAGGAAACTTTGATATTGTACTGTTTTCACTACTGTATACACACTGCTGGGTCTTGTGAGTTGTGACTAAATATGCAGTAAAATTTAATTTAAAATTTCAGGCTCTATTTTTTTTTCTTCAGGGACATCAGAATGATGGATGTTCTTGGATGGAAGAATTTAATCTAAAATGAAAATCGTCCCTAGAGTGATTTAGCATATTTGTTTACAAGCATTGCTACTTTTCTGGGGCCTGATGTTTATAAAATATACTTAGTAGTCCAGATTTTCCTAGGAAGGAAAAAGAAAGATAACTACAATGAAGAGGCTGGCTATTTAATGTGGGAGTAACAGTTTTTCTGATTGCCCAATGGAGACTGCTATTCAGTAGTCTGCCAAATAGCACTTAGTGAAATCTTGTGAGTGCTTTTATGTAACTGTCCTTTATAGGAATGCAGCTTTCATGCAAAGGAATTACTTTCCTGTCATACATGCCTAAGTGGTTTTCTCTATAGCTTTTTTTTAGTGAATTGGTTCCATTGCTATTTATTTTCTGTGTATCCTAGCTGTTCCACAAAAATATGCATTTAAATTAGTTTTGCTTCTTCACTGCACTATCTCCTACTGCTGAAGAGGCTATGTTATTTCTGATGAAGTTTGCTGTATTAATGCAAATTTTTACTTTGGAAAGAAGAGAGAGAAATGGAACACTGAAATGCCATATTCACGTTTGGGAGTGTTTCTGTGAAAACAGAATTGGTGGAAGTATTTATTGCACAGGATTTACTGGAATGGAATCTGCACTTACATTTTTCCTAGGATAGCACAAAATAAATACTCTGACACACTTGCTTTGATCCTGGCCTTCCAGGATCAGTAGAATACTCTTCCTTCCCCCCTCTTGAGAGAACAGCAAGTGTTCATGTAGGTTAAAGAGGAATGACGAAAGAATAATGCACTAGTTGTAGAAAGGAGCTAGCTAATTATTAACAGTATGGAGACTTTGGCTCATAGCTTTACACAAGGGACTGGATGTGAGTTTGAAGAGAGAAGAGGATTTCAGTTGATTGGATTTGCTTTGGTCACATATAAGAATCAAGCTTCACTGGTCAGAAGCTGTGAATGGTTTGCTTATTGATCAGTGCATGGGTTTTCTACAAATTTGTAACTTTCAGTTCTGTGGTATAGTATAAAAATGTATGGAAGTAAAGAGAGCCAGCATTAATGGAGCTCTGTTTAACTGACTTACATCAAAATTACTTTTGTGATGTGATGACTTTGGTACTTGACATTTATTCCTAATTGAAGAACTTCCTCATATGATGAAGAATCTCTAAAAGAGTTAAAACAACTTAAACCGTATCAGAAGAAAAGCAGATTTTTTTTTCCATAATAACACCATGTTGATATATACAGTTTTAAAGAAAAATGAGAATGTGTTGTAACTTGTTAATGTTTTGTTTCAGTTATAGCTGAAAAATCAAAAACATCCAGTCAGATAAGATGATGTTCATACATACCATAATTCTAATAGTTCATATTAGCTTAAACTGGCAGATAATGTATGAAATACTATTCAAAGAATTCTCCACAAGGGAGATAATTCAGAGTGTAAAAAGGCAAATGGAAATGGTTAGGTAACTTTTAACAATTCATACCTGTGGTTCCGCTTCCAGATTTATCTTGAAGGGATGTGCTTTGCCATCCTCTGAAACTTGTGGGGACCATAATTTAGTTCCTGCCCTGGAAAGAAAGGAAGGCAGAATTCAAATAACTTGACTTTCTATAGAGTTGTATGTGTCACTGTAAAATATAATGCTTCTTGAAAATTTGTTCTATGTTTCTTTTAATGTTTTGATGTAAAAATACATCAATGACATGTAAAGTGTACTATATGTAAACAATACATAAAAAGTGTATTTTCTTTTTTAAAATTTACATATACTGTGAACAATGGGAAATAATTTGTTAATAGTTACGAAATGCAAAGGGAAAGGGAAATCAGAGCCTTTCTGACTCGAGCTGACCAAACTTTTTACAGTTTTGTTTTTTTTAATACTTGATAGAATGAATGTTGGGTACTCAGAATATTTTGCACAAATAAGTGAATATCTTAGTAATAATTCTAAACCGGAACAACATCAATTTCTTGTGACCACATTATCCATGCAAAGCTTGCTTTTCAGTGTAGGAGAAGTGCAATCTAGGTATGCAAAATATATGTGCAGTTGTAAACAGAAGTTGCATGTTGCACAGATCAGTCTGTGCACTTCAATCACTTAGGCAGAGATAACAAACAGGCAAATTACAATTCTGTTTTCAATGACAAAGTGAAATTTGGCTAATTTTAAAATACTGTGATATTAATGTTAAATATTAATCTAGTACTTTTTGTTGTATAAATACAAATATTTAACATTTTAGAAATGTATATTACATAGACACAGTGACACCATATTTTGAAAAATGCTTCCTAAGAGAGTTGCTAAGTGGTATATTTCAGTCTGTAACAGAACCTTGAACTAACTCTAGGAATTTTTAACCATGATGTGTGCTCTAATAGTTAGACAATACTCCTTTCAAAAATATCCTCAAAAACAAACCCAAACAAACACTCCACCTTCTGTATTTGAAAAGAAATATTGTGGTCAGCTGTAATAAAGTGCTGTGCCCCCCTGAGGGCCTCCGGTCAATCACAGCTGTCTGATTTTTGGAGACAGCTGAAAGAGTGTGCTGGATGATTCTGATTAAAGGCTGAGCAAGCTCAGTTAGGAGATGTGAAGATGCAGATTCTTTCTCTTGCTGGCTTTAGTGGAGAGAAATGAACACAAAAAGGTTTCTGTACTCCTGCATTTTAGGTAAGAGAGGTTTTTTTTATTTTTGCTTTAGTTTTAGCATTGCTTTGAGAATTCTGTATTTGGTTTAATATATTGTGATCAAAGAGGTTGGCTTTAAATCCCTTCCTTTGTCACCCCTTATGAAAGTCTGACATGATGTTGCTTTCCTTAACTGCCAGGATATTCTAGCAGCTTTGTCTGTGATTGGGAGCTGGAGGCAATGAGAAGCACCTGTGTCAGAGGCAGTGTTAGAGCAGGGAGGTAACTGAACAAGCGATAGCTAGCTGAGGGTTTTATTGCCTCCCAAAAATATGAAGAACTGTTTGAAGCCTGTCAGCAAACTTAGGACCTAGGGAGTCAGCAGAGGCAGTAGATAGTATGGTTCACAGCTCACTAAATGTGGTGGATAGTCTGAGGGAAGCTATTCATCTTGTGCCCATAAAGACATATTCTGGGGAGTCTTGCCTGATCTGGAGTTGGTGAGGTAGGTCTGGGCGTTGGTACTTTTAAAGTTTTTGCGAAATTCGTACAACTATGCAAAATAGTTACACTATATAATAGTTGTGCTGTATCATCAATTGGTTGGGTAGTATCTTCCTTCAGAAGCAGCAACATACACATACCTCTCTATTTTCAAAGAAAGCTGATGTGAAGCTGCTTTAATTCTCTCCTGGGCATCGTTATGTGTCATGCTTTCTGTGCTTAAACCATCAATAGCTATAATAACATCACCAGGGCACAGGTTAGCAGCTGAAGCCTTGCTTCCAGGTGTAATCTGAAAAAAACCAAACCAACCGACAAAATTTAACTGCTTAAGCACCATGCATACCTGAAAATTGAAAGAGAAAATAAACATCACCATGCTTTCCTATTTGCTCTTGGGTTGAGGAGGGAGGGAGGGAGTGGACCTGTAAACAACTATGCAATTGCTTATAAAAAAAGTGAGTTCTTAATTCTGCCAGACCCGCTGTATTTCTATTGTCAGATCACTATATAAATGCTTTATTCATCATAACTTTAAATTAGATGGAAATTATCTTCACACTTCTACATTAAATACTTTCCACTCTGATTTCTGTAGTTACTGTAACTTGTCTTCAAATCCTCTGACTCAACTGCCATTGTGTAATTTGTTTGGAAAAAAACCAACCCACCAAACAAAGCCCAGTTAAGTTTTTCCCTTGTAACTCCAGACAATAGCAGAATAGAACTGTTAAGAAATTGTGCTACTTAACGTTCATGTGCATGATATGCCATTGACTGGATAACCTAGAAAGCCACGTGCGGTCTTACCACATCAAAGGACTAAACCAGCAGTTACTCTGTTTTCTGCTAGCCTGGCCTCTCATGTTGTATCATTAAGTAATCAGCAATATGCTAATAATATTGAAATGACACTTTTCTCTTTATTCATGTCTAATCCAGACCCTGAAATCCTTAAAGTGCTTAGCTTTTAGTCCCGTTCCATTTGAATAACAGTGGCTCTGATCTTTCAAGGTGATCTGTGTGGTGCAGTTCATACCTCAAGGAAGTGTGCCAGTGTCAGAGACATTCATAGAAATAACTCTAAGCTTATCTTTCTGTGTTTGCTTTTTTATTTGGTCTTGTTGATAATCTTCTACATCATGGTTAAAATAATTGAAACGGAACATCATTCTGTTTTAAAATAACTATTGTAGAGACCTTAGATACTAGTAAAGCTTGGTCTAGAATTGCAGACCTTTATTTGCAACCAGGTGACTTCTCATACCACCACACCATTTAAACAGGTCTTTGGTCACTGAGTGGGATTTAGGTCCCTTAGGAGTGTATTGCCATTTTAGGTGACCTTTGATAACGAAGACGGCTACATGAAATTGATGGATGTAGCACTGGTTTTCAGCTTTTCTGGAACAGCAGAATAAAGGGTACAGATTGATTCATCTAAAACAATGCTCACTGCTTATTTTTAAGTAAATGAATTCCAATGTGAAGGACAAAAATGTCAATATAGTCTTATAATAGCAGTTCTCTGATTTGTGCCGTGTATGAAGTAAAATATCTAGAGGGGAGAATTTATCTCACCGTGGGCTCTGTTACAGCCAAAACAAGTGCTATCCCAATTATTAAAAGTAATGAAGCGTTATGGAAGACTGGAAAACATGCTATGGAGATGTTCTTCAGTTCCAGTGTTTTCCAGTTTTCCAGCAGAGGAAGAAAGTAGGCTGCCCAGTATACCTCCAGTATGTTCTAAACCCCAGCTATGGTGAACCTGGCAGACTTGTTGCCTCTGAAGGTGATATTAACTGTCAGCATAAAAGCCAAATAGAAATATTCTTTTTTTATATATATATGTGTTGCACTGTATTAGTATTAAAACAATGGCAGAAATCAGCCAAATTGAGTTATTCTGTCCTCTTTCCAGCTGTCTGTCTCTGGGTCTGAATGTTCAAAGAACTTGGAGTTTGTTTTGTGGGCGTTTTTTCTGAATTCCAGCATGTAAACTTATTTTTAATTTCACTGTAACAAACTGCAATGCATGTGCCGTTACCAAGTCAGGCAAACTTTCCAAAATGAGTACTTGTGCCTGTCTGGAGTTTTTTACCCTGTTCACCCTCCAAAAGAATGGCTCATGTATTGTGTGCTTAACAAAGTCTTAAGGTGTCTGAGTGTGAATCGAGGAAGTTGCTCATAATTTCTAATTCTGAAGTCTCCAAAACTGTCCATTCCTCAACTTCAACAGCTGTAAGTGAATTACACTTAGACTGCTTGCTTTACTATAATAAGACAGGGATAGAGGTGTGATCATCCTTCTCCCTTTAACCTGGAATGGCTCCTGACTGCTGAGCATGTTGTGGACTTGTGTGAAATGACAAACTAGCAGAATTCCTAGCAATCGAGTGTGACTGTTGATGCCCTAATACTCAAAATAGGCAAAACCAGCCATTCTTGGTTCCCTCTCAAGAGTAAACTTGCTTGAATAACCCTTTTATAGGTTACTCAGTAGATTATGCTTTTTACATGTCACAACAAATCATCTGTTGTATCTGTGGCTTACTGCAGCAATGTCCTGAGATAATGATTCTACCTTATAAAGTAGGATATCTGTCTAGTAGGGTATGTTCCCCTGTAGCTGTGCTGCTAATAGGACCTAACCCCACTCTGTGTTGTTGGTAATAATGCACAATCCCTTGGATTTTCTTAGCATGTTGTCACCAGCTGCAGTGACACCACTATATGGTTGGATGGGATTACCATAGCTGGGTAGGAGTGAGGAAAAGGGCTAGGAGTCTGTGTTTCCTGTTCTTTAGCTGGACTGATTATTGCCAGCCTTCTGGAACATGTCTGTTGGGCCTTAACACTTTGATGGAGATGCTAAGCTGTACTTGCCCAAGCCTTCTGGAGTACAGAACTACCTCCCCTTGCATAATTCTTTCCCTCAGCTGCTCCTTCATTTGATGGAAGGAGGTGGAGAGCTGCCCTAGGATGGGGTAGGAGGAATATGGTTGGATGCCAGCTCTTCTCTCCGCTCGGTATTTCATGGGGGGAAGTCTTGACTGTTGCCTGAGGGCAGGGGGAACACACACGACATGACAAAAGTACTGCAGTCCACATTTTCTAGAAAGGGAACAGGTAGTGCATGGCAGGATTACACCATGTCATGGAATTAATATTGATATTGTGGGTACCTCAATAATATAAGTGATACTGTTTCTTAAGGAACTTGCTAGAGATGCATTAAATATGTATCATGAAGACTTAGAATTGTATTCTGACTTTTGTTTGTTGCTTGTTCACCCTGGCTTCATGAGGTAGATTCTGATGTTTTGGGAAAATTTTTGCCTTGCTCTTCAGGACATGTCTGTATAGCATGCCTATTGCTCCTGTATCCTAGATATCTAAGATTTGGATAAATACAAGGATAAGTGTTGAGCATTCAGGTGTTGGCAGATACTCGATAAGTATTTGAGACATGAGGGGCAGTGTCTTCTATGAAACTTTGAAGAAAACCTCTCTGCATCTGTTAATAGCCTTGTGAAGCTCATCATGGGATGCCTTCCTAAATATTTCAGGCTCTGTTTTCTGAAGAGAGTTATGCATGTCTGCAGACAGAGTGGCTAAATATAAAATGGAGTTAATAGAAATACTTGTATTATGATCTCTAAAGGTTTATATTAAAACAGAACTTAAATCTAGAGTTGGTATTTCACCATGCCCTCCAACCTCTACAAGTTTTAATTGTTTCTGTAATGCTTTATTCAATATGACTTACTCTAGGATTGCATTCCTCTAAAAGCTTAACACAAAGTGTTATCTTCTGGTCAGAATAAACTGAAATTATCCAGTTTCATTAAAACTAGGGTTTTGATCAGTTTCATTGATGTAAGTTCTTTGCATTTATGTAAAGTTCCAATGATTTCAGGAAATGTTTTGATTATTTCTAATTAATTTGCTGTTTCTGTCGCTAATCGAATCTGAATATGTCTATTTTTACTCCCCCCCTGTTCTTCCTACTCTCCTGCTTATCATGATCTGTGATTTTTGCATTTGCTTGAAACAGTCAAGAGAATTGCCTTGCTTGGGAAATTGCAGATGGGTTTTTGAGATGACATCTGTTCTTTAGACAGATTGATGATGATCTCTTATGTTGTCTGTCTCTCTTGACAAGTCCTGGTAAAAGCTTTCTCTTGTTGAACAAGGACTATAGCCAACCAGACTTAACCCCTGTTCAATTATTTTATTCAAAATGTGTTTTTAAAATAATTTCTATTTATTTTAGTTCTAATGGCTAATAACTTTTTTTCCTGTCAGGACAGTTAAGCCATGTGTAAACAGGCTGCTGTTACAAAAGGAACACCTAGGCCCCAAAAAGCAGGGCATATGGATCTTGTGAAATATTCTCTACTTCTTAAGAGGTACTGCATGAATACTTGTTTAGAGACTCTTCTAAGTGTAGGCTGAGCAACAAAAATATTAATTTTGAGCAAATCCACCACTAGTATTCTTAAACTTGAGCTAAGCAAACGTAAACATGTCATTTTTCTCTTTGTGTATTTTATTTCATTGCTCTACTTGAAGTGTGATTTTGGGCATTTCTGTAATATGCTAGAAACCGATAGCTTATGTCTTGTGAGGCATTTGATAGGTATGAGTTAATTGCAAAATCATTTACTCTTTAGAAAGTTACATTTATAGTAACATCCTTTGTTATTGCAGTTTTAAACTCCATTGCACTTAATCTAAACACAAAGAAAATACAAACCAGACACCGCTAAAATATTTTTCATTAGAGATAATGGAAACTATTTTTCTTTGGAGGCCCATAAAAGGCAATGAAGGCCCCAAAACATCTAGAGGTTTTTTGTTTTGTTTTTTTTTTTTTCTTTTTCATTCAATGTTTTTATCTCTTGTTTCTCCAAAGGCTTTGCTATACCCTATGAGTATTTGTTATGAAGCCATGTACAGTCAAATAATAGCATTCTGGTTTACTTCTGTTTAAAATAAGTAAAATCTTTTACGCTTATATAAATCTGGAATAAGTGATAAATTTTTACTAGTATAATATGTGAAAGGTTAGTCCTTACACGTTTTACAGACTTGTTTTAGAAGCATATTTACTGCAAGGCATCACCAGTGGTATCCATCCTTCAAGGCTCTTGACGTTTATTTAATACCAGGCATAGTGGATATATTGAGTCATAGTGCAGGGTGCTCTTTTTTTATTTAAAAAAAAAAAAAAAGGGCATTGGTGATTTGAAGGCTCATGGAGCACACTGTGTCTGAGGTTCTGAAAAGCAGCAAAAATACAAGAACTGATTCCAATCTGATGTGCATTGAACACAATTTTCAAAATATACAAATTATCAAATTACATATCCTGTCTTTTGAATGGATCTATGTCTGTAGATGCAGAGCAGCTGATAGTATTTTATATACTCTAGAATTATATAGAGTAACCAGTTTCTTAAATAAATTGCAATTATTAGCTCAAAATCCATGAAAAAAATGAAAGCTTGTATTCTTGCCCTTTATTAAGGGTGTAAGGTAAACTGTTTCTAAATATGGCAGAAAACACCAAAGAACTATCTCCTTCATATGCAGGACTCGATAACTTTCTAATAGTTCATCGATTTAACATTCATGGAAGTGAAAACCTTTACATATGTAAAAACAGGTGCTGTTGCCTTTTCTGGCAATAATCAGAACTTCATTTAATTAAAAAAGAGTCAAATTAATCTTGTCACTTTGGCAGGGAGTTTGCAAAGCACAGACTTCCAGACATGAAGAGCTGCTGCCAAGCAGTCTTCTCCCCTAGTGATCACAGAGGCTAGTTGTGAAAATGATAAAAGTGGGGTCTGGCCTTCAGTAGCCTCAAAACTGACTTTCTCATCTGTATGCCTGGGGAAATCACGCCAGATTTTTTCTTCCACCAAAGCACTTAAATTCAGTTTTGGGGCCATAAGCAGAAAGTTAAAGTCTCTTAAACTAATAAAGCAGTCCCTGAAACATGTCACACGAAAGTTGTAAAAACTGTTAGCATTCAGCTGGCTCCCTTCAGAACTAGCAGCTACTTGTTAATCTGCTCACAGCTTCATCTGCTTCTCTGAACTCCCAAAAAGTAAAGGGCAAAAATCTGCAGTGACTAATAAATGTAATAAATAGAAAGGAAATGGAAAGAATACATACCCTGGTTATGATTAAGGGCTGGTTAAAATCTATTCCTCCTGAGAGCCTGAATCCCCAGGGTGCCGGTCCTTGGAGAATAACGTTTTGTGGCATTGTGGAGAGGTTTTTTTCTTGGTTACTGTTCTTTTTTCCTTGGGTCTGTGTGAGGATCCGAGCTGTATGAGGAAGGGTGCTGTCAGTAGAGCACCTGCCGGACAGGGCAGCTGACCTCGTCTACCTCTTGGGAAGTTTTACTCATCCCACAGCTGCCGGCACAGCACTTTATCCCTGCTCTTTGGGTGACGTCAGCCAGTCCCTCAGCCTCTCCACCCACAGAGGGGAGTATCAAACTCGGACAAATAAAGCCTGAATGCTGGAAAGTTTACAACAAATACATCAGCTTTATCTGCTGCTTCGGCATCCCCCTCAGCCCGACGATCAGTAAGCCTCAGGATGCAATGTTGTTCTGGTTTCTTAAAGCAACCCTGTTGCTCGTTTGATATCATGCTGATTACGTTGCTGGTGCTTGTTTCAACTCTGCAATGCACTGCTCTGACTTTGTACACAATTCTCTTTCATGTAAACAGATAAAGAGATTTACCTCTCAAACTCTTGTTTTACATCTTGTCCTATTTATAATGTAATAGTTTATTACACTTAAAAAGTCCTTCCAGCCCTTCAGCTGAGCTTTTTGGCTACAGTCTCTTGAGACCATGGCATCCACCAACTCTAATGGCTTGAAAAATCTGGACTGATGTCATGCATATTTCTCATACTGAGGAAGAGTGTGCAGTATAAGCTGACGATGTTTCTTCTTTTTGTAGAAATCTTAACTATTTTTAAGGTAGTTGCACATACCTTCTGTTGGTTGATGGTCTTACTGAATAAATTCTTTTGGTTTTCTTGCATCAGCTTGATCAGCTTGATTCTGAGTTCTGTATCCCTTATATTTCATTCAAAAAGATGGAGAATTTTTCAGCAATGGTCTATGTGTTCGCTCACTTTCTTATTTCTCTTTATATGTGATATTAGCAAAGTTAATATGTGCATGGGTAATACTCTTCAAGCATCTCTTTGCCCAAAGTTTGGCCTGTCCTAGGACAGTATCTACAGCTTTCATCAGACAATGTTGTGGTTATTTTTTCTTCTCTCTCCCATCCCTTCCCTCCCTCCCAGTGACTCAACAGCAAGTCAGTGAGAGCTTGGAAAGGATAAAGACTGATGAGGATATATATTTAGGTATAATAACAGTACACATAACTTTTTTACCTTTGAGGAAAGTTTCTGGTTGGTGTTTTTGTGTGTTTTGTGGTTTTGCTGGTGGTGTTTTGTGTGCTTTATTGTTTTGGGTTTTTTGGGGGTGTGTGAGGGTTTTTTTTTTGGTTGTTTTTTGTTCCTTATGGCAGAGGGTTTACCCACTGTAATGGTTTAACCCCAGCTGGCAACTAAGCACCACCCAGCTACTCACTTCCCCCCAGTGGGATGGGGGAGAGTATCAGAAGGGTAAAAGTGAGAAAACTTGCAGGTTTAGATAGAGACAGTTTAATAGGTAAAGCAAAACAAGGAATTCATTCACCACTTCCTGTTGGCAGGCAGGTGTTCAGCCATCCCCAGGAAAGCAGGGCTCTGTCATGAGTAACAGTTACTTGGGAAGACAAACGCCACCAGTCTGAATGTCCCCCTTTTCCTTTCTCTTCCCCCTAGTTTATACACTGAGCATGATGCCATATGGTATGGAATATCCCTTGGTCAGTTGGGGTCAGCTGTCCCAGCTGTGTTCCCTCCCAACTCCTTGTGCACCCCCAGCCTACTCACTGGTGGAGTGGGGTGAGCAGCAGCAAAGGCCTTGGCTCTGTGTAAGCACTGCTCAGCAGTAACAAAAACATCCCTGTGTTACCAGTGCTGGTTTCAGCACAAAACCAAAACACAGCCCCATGCCAGAGTCTATGAAGAAAATTAACTATCTCAGCCAAAACCAGGACACCCACTTTTGTTCACTCTGTGCACTTCCCTTTCGCTAGTTGTAGCTTGCTTAGAAGTCTCTGATGGACAAGAGCAAGCAGTAAGTGAGATGGAAGAATAAAATGGAGGTTCATACCATTCATATAATTTCGGATATGGGTAATACGTTTATCTGTAGATTTCAATATAAAATTGGCTTCCACTTCTTAATCTGACTTATTGAATGTCCTTATCTGTGTCTGCTGTTAATGTCTATATAGTTAAAGTCCTTCTCAGTAAGATATCCTGAGTTTTGGGGATGGTTGGGGTTTTTTTGGGTGTGGTGTTTGGTGTGGTGTTTTGTTGTGTTGGGGTGTTTTTTTTTAGTGCTATGAAGGTCGGCCTCAGGTTTTTTTCCTTATGTTTGTCCTTTATTTGTGGCTTCCTAGTAGATAGGAGTGGTGTTCATCAGGGGTTTTTGTATGTGTTCTTGTCTAGAATATTTCAAAGACCTTCTCTATCTTTAGAGTATATTTCACACTCTGATTGGATGAAAATAAATAGTAGTAACTCTTTCAAAGTAATGTATCAGAAAACACATCTGTATCACAAAGAGCTTGCAGTGTTACAGTTGTCATGAGCTTGTTGGGGGCACAGCTTACATTAGGGATGTAAAGGAAAACAGACACATTTAAAGAAGCAAGGCAAGGTAGGTGTTTAGGTCAGGGGTATATCAGTCTTGGTAGCTCAGATATTTTGCATGTTTGAAGCTGAGAGGAAAAAACCCCTCTCATTGCTTGTGAGCAGTGTATATACTCTGATATGTTTTGAGGTTGATTCAATAAATGCCTTCAACATATTGATACTATTTATGCAGTTAATACTGCCAGATTCCGTTGTGTGTTTAAGGTCAGAATTTATTACTAAGTAGAATTTCAGATTCTTACCTTTTTTCTTCCTTCCTCCCTGAATACCTGTTTTGAGTGAAAACACTCTTGTATTTGGTGCCCTTTTTTCACCCCTTTTTTCCTAGTGAATCCTGTACTACTTTTGATTTGTAGCTGGGAATGCATGGCATGTTGTATGTATTCATTTAAAGAGTTCCTTAATGTGCAGTTTGTATTTTTTTTTTTCACTGAGTACTGGCAATCTCAAATAGTGGATCCTTTGGTAGAAGAGGACTCAGAAATACAGGAACTTCTGTGTTAGGTCAAACCCATGATCAGACTCTGTTTCCAGTGTCAAAAATCAGGTACTTGTATTATAACTTGTTCACTTGGGAGGTTTATTCCAAATTCCTATTAGTAAGTCTATATCTTAATATTAGGCTTTTTTTTTTTTAAAAAAAAAGTTTCTCCATGCCTCTTTACTATGTTGAGATCTGCTCGTAGGTCCCTTCTAATCTGGTTAGCTACATGTAGGGGGAGGGCAGGCTTAACCTATTGCTAGGCAGGTGATTGCTCTTAATTTCATTGGAAATCATGTGCTTATATGTAACCAAGCTCTGAATCAAAGATATTTTTTTTATCTGGTTTACTGGAAGGGTGACTTGCTCTCCAAGGTGCTGTTGTTCCAGACAGTAATTGCTAGGTCTTGCTTTATTGATGTATCATGGGTTGAACTTTCAGTCACTTTTTCTTTTTCCCCCTCTTCTATAATTCTCAAAAAATAAAAAGATGTGAAAGGCAATACTGAATTGATAATTGTGACATAGGGCTGTTTCCTTGTTTCTTTTCAGTGACTACTTTTAAGAAAGTCTTTCACCCATTCACAGAGTATATGTACGGTTTTTTGTTTTCATTCCCTAAAGCCGTTCTGTTTCTTCATACTAGACCGAAATGACCATCTGAGTGGGATTGAAGCTAGACCCTTTTATCCACTTAAAGGTATATTCCTGTCAGTGAAGTAAAGGCTATGTTCTTTTCTTCTGTCTGGTTTTAAAGTATCTTACATGTAAGAATACTGTCCTGGGACAGGTTAGACATTCTGAGCAGCTTCTAAATAAGCAAATCTTGAAATTAAAGATTCATCATAATGAAACAGAGTAAGAGGAGTCTAAGATAATGATAGTACAGATTTCAAACTGTATACCTAGCTATAGCTTTCTCTGCTCATAGTTTTGGCTTTCATAATAGTTCTAGCTATGAAAATGTATTCTTGTAAATATATGTGTGACACTTCAAGGTTTTTTTTTTTCTTGTGCTATTGAAGCTTCCATATAAGAAAACAATTACTTTTAATAGATTTTCTTGGTTTGTTGTACTATAAGATCATTGGTGTTACAATTTTTCTTACCTGCAAAAGTATATCCTCTGAATTTAATGGCTGCGTTTATGTATGAAATAGCCTCCTTAGAATCATAATATACTCTTTTGGTTTGTAGTATGACTGACCATAATGCTTGAAGCAGGCTCTTGCTCTCTAGATTGGTATTTCATTTGATGTTTGTGCCAAATGTTATCTTTCTACCCAATTTAATCTGAAAGAGTACAACCACTTTTTTTACTGAACTGAAGGTGGGGAGGCTGTGTCAACTTTCTTCATATCACTCAAGTTTTTGAGATTTGTTTAGTGGGGGCAAAAATTAGGCATCAGAGTGCACAAATCTGTCATTGCATACCATGCCACCTCACTAGATTTGGACAAGCCTGTGCCCACAGCATGGCATCATTTTCCCCTGGCATTAGTGAAAGGCACGCTTCCTAATTTGCATCAGAATATTTTTGAATGTCAGTTTCCTATTTTCTCTCTCAGTATGTCCCTGCTTTGACAGAAGGAAATGTTGTTTTCCTGACAATTTGGCAGACCGAGTGTTGAAAAATAAGTTATAAGTAGCAAATGTTTAAAACCAGTTCATCCTTCTATAAAGTCACGGAGTGCTTTGTTGCAGTCTGCAAAACTAAAACAAACCTTGGTAGAGGAAGAAGCAAAAAAGCCTTTTCAGAGTGTGCACTTTAAGCCATAAACTTCCTGTCCTATTTCGGAGCTCAGTCTCTGTCATGATTCATAGCATCTATGATTCTCTGATAAAGTGTACGGGACCGGGCCACTGTTTGCAAAGTTTAGATAGTAACAGCCTGGGATACTAAAGGAAGCTTGAAAATTACTTGCACATGTGGAACAGCATGTACTTAAAATGGCTCTCCCGCGGTGAAAGGCCAGCGTATTCCCTACTGCATAGCCTGTTTTCTATTTCACAACACATGGGTATATGGGAAATCTTCTTGCAATAAAAGCTACTTATTTTAAAACAATTTCCCAAAGCAATAAGCTATGACTGTTTATGTACAGTTCTGAAGTTTTTCCTAATTGTGCAGTCAGGGAGCAGGAATGGTTAATAACTTGGATCCCGATGAACTCTTCATATCAGCTTTTGGTTAGTAGATGTCTGATGAATTAGCAGTACCCTTAGTTTTTCCTGGCAAAGGAGAAATCCTCTTTCCTTTTCCTAGCTGGTATGACAGGCAGCTCTGGTATTCTTCTCGTGCACCTGGCAAAGACAGGAGGAGTGGGGCTCTGGTATGGTACCCCTCTCCCAGGCATTAGAAATTTCTAGGCTGGAAACACCTGTGAAGTGGAGAAGGAGATTCCTACAGGTCTTTCCCACCTGCCCTAGCTTTGTGGTTGTTTTGAAACAGTGATTTTGCTCAACTGTCCTCTCATTTTAAACTTTGAGTTATCATTTTCAGAGCTCCGATACTTTTCCCTTCTGTTTAGGTTCTGAGTAGCAAATTGCACCTGATAAGCATCTTCGTAAATTTTCTGTCTTCAGGCTTGGGAAGCCAGGAATGTCCTCTCTTGTCCCTCTCCTGCCATTAATCTTTTAAGGGCTATAAATTTGTTCTGAAAATACTGTAGAAACTGAAGGTGTAAGCCTACTCACCTTCTCCTAGAAGCTCCCGACTTAGCAAGTAGGGAGTAGGTGTCTTATCTTTTTAAGGCTAAGCCTACATTAAGGACGTGGCCTAAATCAGCAAGCAAATAAATGTAAAGTGTTTTTTTTTTTTTTTACCGAAATGGTACATTTCAGAACTGTTTCATAAGCTTCTAAGCAAGTTGAAAGTAGAGACTAGAATCTTCTATCTTTAAAAAAAAACAAACAACTTGTTTCATTAATTATAGATGTGCTTGTTTTCATTTGCATTTTCATCTTATCTGAAACTTGTGCACTGATTTTTTTCTTGTTTTCCTTTAATTTTCAAAAAATGTAGGGAGGAGTTGGGGGCATATATAAAATAGTTACTGATGTTTTAAAAAAAATCTAAACCGTATTTTGAATGGAATGAGATGCTTGAGTCACGTTGACACACTGTTGTCCTTCATTTTGAATGCTTTTATCTGTAACTTGTCAACGGACATACGACTTTCCATCTGTGTTGCTAAGATTCCAATTAGTGCATCAGTTACCTGAAGTGTTGCTTCTGTCATAGTATTTCTACTGTGCCTTTGCCTGTTTTACATGGATTAGATATTGTTGTGACTAAGGAACTTGTTATCCTTTGTTGGTTCTTTGTGAGCCTGATGGAATGCCAGCTCATATTTTAATTATGGTTCCTAGCCAAAAAGTAAGTTGCAAAGAACTTCTCAAATTTAATGTTCAATTACTTTTATGAGAGTTGAATGTTTTCTGAGAGGATTTGTGTTTCTGTTGGAAAAGGGTTTGCCCTTCTGTTCAGACAGCCTGTAGAAGTTCTGATGGAGAATCTTAAAGCTGACTGTGAGGAAGGAGTTGTTTTTTCTTTTCAGCTCATTCACTCATCAGTGGTTTTGCTCCCTTTAATAGCTACAGTCAAATGTCACCTCCAAATCTGGTAAGCTAATGCCTTATTTGGTTTAAAGTTAAAGCCCCTTTTGGCACTGGAAACTTGAATAAGCTCATTCCAAAAGACTGAAGTTGGAAGGAAATTAGCAAGGCTCTGTGCCAGCAGATAAGTCCAGTATGCTTCATAAATTAACATGCTGACACTTACATAATTTTAAAACAATGTAAGGTAGCTGTTAAACAACTCTCTGATGTGCTTGCCATTCAACATTACCTGAACAAATAATGCACAGAAATTGTTAGATTTATGAAATCTCTTTTGTGATACGTATTACAGAGCAGCATTCAGGAAACAGTTGAAATACTTCATTAGGTGTGTAATGACATGTATCTACAATAACCATAACTCTTCAGACACTCAGCATTGCCTCTAATAAAAGCAGAGTCTCATTTTGTATTTCTACAATAATTAGTCCTGTTTCTTGATTTCATCTATGACTGTATGCATTTAGCTACCATCTAATCTTTTTTTGCTACATCAAAACTTTAACCTCCTCGTCTTTTTTTGAAGAAAAGCTTATCATATTTATTAAAGGGATGGTGAAGAGATCAAGTGGGATCAAGAGACTTATCCCCTGTTCTTTCCAACCCATAGGGGTAAAATGTGAACTTTACCACTAGAGTATTTTCAGTGGCTGGTGGTGATTCTCGCAGATGAGCTTTTCTTTGGCAGTGGCTATGAACAGGCATGAATGTGTGTTCTGACAGCTTATTGCCCTGTATACTGCGAACAAACAGATGTTGCTACCTTGCTTGTGGGCCCTGGTAGAAGTGGATGAGAGTGCTTTTTGTTGTCTTTATTACTGCTTGAGACACTTTGCAGTACTTGGGGTAGTTTCTCTATGCCATACATCTTGGGAGAGCAGAGACTGTAGAGCACCAACTATTAAGCTTTTCCTGGGTGCATGGACTGAAAATGGAAGGAGTGCCCATGTAGGCCAAAATAAATGTATGAGTGCTTTTAATATGCCAGTGGTAGCTAACCATACATCTTTTCTTGTGCTGGGTTACGTGATAAAAGTCAAGTATTGACAATGCACAGAAGGGAAGAGGCTATCTGACAGTCCTTCTGGAGGAAGTAAAGTGACGAGGATCAGGGAAACAGGCAGTAGAAGTGGTGGAGGTACCATCAGCTCTTCAGAGGGGGTATGTTAGAAGCTGTTGGCTGACTCTGTTTCTGAGGTGACCC
Organism: Psophia crepitans; assembly: GCA_013399095.1. Classification (NCBI taxonomy): domain Eukaryota; kingdom Metazoa; phylum Chordata; class Aves; order Gruiformes; family Psophiidae; genus Psophia; species Psophia crepitans. The sequence continues at coordinate 321,636 of VWZZ01000302.1, read as the reverse complement.
AGTCAGCTTCTGCTGTGTACACCCTGCTTAGACATTGCATCCTTTCTTTTTGGACATGTGTTTTGTCATTGCTATCCAAGTCTCAGTCATGAGATGCGAATTACTGTATCCACACTAGTCAGAGTCTAAAACTGGTACAGAATGCTGTGGTATGTCCCTGCTATATTAGTTTATAGGAATATATGCTGTAATTCTGAAAGTGTGATCTTTAATGTGAAATGGCTACAAGACCTGCAGAATTAGCCACCTTCTATGTCTTAACTAATCAAGATAAAAGGTAAATTACAGGAAAAGGAATGTTTATGTGGAGATTACGTATGCTGCTGCTGAGGACGAGCTGATTTTATTCAACAGTACTTGATGTGACAAAAATTTCAGAGAATTTTGCAAAGTTCAAGACTTTAAGAACACATACATAGTATAATTTGGGAGAAACCTCTCAGGCAGGAGGTAGTAGCTTTTTGAAGAGATTTAACATTTCTTCTAGTCGTTACTGAATGATACCGACCTAATTGCGGCCTTCCAATACCTAAAGAGGACCTACAGGAAAGCTGGAGAGGGGCTGTCTCTTAGGGAGTGTAGTGATAGGACAAGGGGGAATGGGTTTAAACTAAAAGAGGGGGGATTTAGATTGGATGTTAGGAAGAAATTCTTTCCTGTGAGGGTGGTGAGGCACTGGAACAGGTTGCCCAGACAAGTTGTGGAGGCCCCATCCCTGGCAGTGTTCAAGGCCAGGTTGGATGGGGCTTTGGGCAACCTGGTCTAGTGGAGGGTGTCCCTGCTTGTGGTAGGGGGATTGGAACTAGATGGTCCTTGTGGTCCCTTCCAACCCAAACCATTCTATGATAAGAGAAAGCTTGTCCTTCTTGGAGTGGTAAAACTGTTAGCTCAAGATCCTGTGTGTAGTGATAAATATGTCTCTCCCCATGGAAACATTTGTGTATGTTTTCTCCCTTCTAGTTTATTTTTGTCAGTGCAAGTTTATATCTGGAAAAAGATCTGAAGTGTCAAGAAAAGAACAGTGATTTCTTGGTAAAGAAGAAATGCTTATGCTTGTATTGTTGTGATGTGTACTTTACACCTGGCCTAAGCCTTTCTCTAGATGATCGTTAAAGGATTTTTTTTCTTTTCCCATCTTTAATTTTAAAATTATTATCCTACTTTTGACTTTCATTGTAAATAACAGATAATAAAAGTCTGGGGATGCTGCTACTAATCTACAAAGTACTTTTATGGAAGGCTGAAGTAAGGTAGGAGGCAAACCTGCCCATCCTGCCTGGGACTTCTGAAGTTTCTCCCAGTTTTCCTTCTAAGCAGTTCTTTCTAGTCCATGCCTTATCCTCATTTGTAAAATAGTGCTCTTTGATAGGGCTCTTCAGATTTAGCAGAGCAAAGTGCTTGTGTACAACGGTACTCCAACAGCGTGAGTGCTATTGAGAGCGTGTGCCTCATGTTTCACTTGGGCTTGCTGCAGGTTTTGAAGGCTGTAGGCAACAGAATACCATAAGGACTTGGAGTATGGGTCGGGGGATTCTTCTGTATCACTGAAATTGACAGGTTTTCCTGTCAACCGAGCTCTGTGTGCTCATGCACATTCGTGTGTGTGAGAGAAATAGGTATTTGCAGTTGTTTTATATTAGTCTACTGACCCAAAACCTCTGAGAAAGCTTAGAAGGAAGGGGGGTGGGGGGAAGTTTATTTTGCCTTGATCCTGACAGACTACATGGATTTTTGTACGTACAGAGCGGTCCAGGGTTTCTCCAAAGCATGTGTCAAACTTTCAGATCAATACCTTGATCTATTTTGTGGTCTCCCAGGAGATGAGACTTCGTACACCAACAAATGATGAGATCACATGTAAGGCCACAGTCATTTGTAGCCCAAGTGCCAAAACTTCCGAGTGTTTTTCTCTAAGAAACAGACATCAGAATTTCTTTTAATGTACAGTCATTGTCTTACGTTCCATAAAGTACTGCATTCAATATCTTTTTCTCTTTCACCTTGTGGCTTGGGTCTAGCATTTTAACAGCAGTTGCTATGGAAGAGTTAGCCATGTTTATAGGGTCATGACAAACCGCAACAGCTGAAAGACAAATATGGTATTCTGTTTTAAGTATAAGGTGGGCCCTGAGCCAGAGATCAGCAGCTTCAGAATGCAGCTAGCCGCAAAACTGGATCCTAGGGTCCTGACGCACACTGTAGTTACTCAGGCGTAATGCTTAAATTTAGCTTATACTTTAAGTATTTTAAAAGGACGCTGAATTAGTTTCTTAACAGCAAAAGAAAATACTGAATGGAAATAAATAATTACACATTTCACACCTTGCCCTGATTGGACTTTTTGCTTTTGTTCAGTGAATGTAGGAGGAAGCGCACTTTGAGAGAACATTTCCAAAAGTTGGCTGTATCATGAGAAAGGGTACAACCACAGCAGGGACAAAACCAGCAGAAACTTAACTAAGACAAACTTACCAGTTTTATTGACATGTACATACTGGATCTGAAATGGTCAATGTGAAAACTGTCAGATATGCATATACACAAACAGTCCTAAAACTGGTATTCATACATCCACTATTGCTATACTCCAGCATGTGGGGAGTTAATATAACTCATGCCATAGCTGGGAACTTTTGCTCTTGAAGTTTTCTAGTACTGTAGAAATCCAGGCCAGAACTTGTGTGTAATCCCTCCATGGCTTTTCAAAGGATAATCCTCTCTCTGCAATGTGAAGACAGGTAAATCATGGTCTATACAGCTAGTGCTTTGAAATATAAGTAAATCTCTCCTAAAAAAAAAAATCTCTCTGGAAATAAAGACATGGAAACTGTCTCGCTTGCAATCCTTACCACTCCCCCCACCCCCCCAAAAAAAAAACCCGAAGAAACCCCCAAAAAAACCTGACCCCTACTCATTTAGAAATGCAAAAATGTCTCCCTGAAGGTTGAGTTTTTCTCTTGCCTGTCCATTGCATTTTAGAAATGTGTGTTGCACTTCCCAGAGCTTAGAAGTAACTTGCCAAAGTCTCCTCAGGTGAGGGAATGTCAGGATGTTATAACCAGCACCAGTTGTGCCCTGTGGGAGCTGTTAGCTAACATTGTATAGCTGGATGCAGGAGACCGCTTCTGTCTTTGGAAGTTCTGGATTTGCAGTAATGATGACCAAGGTGCGGTAGATAATGCTTTTGGTAGACATCTGGGTAACATAAGACAGGAGCCAAAGTGCAAGACCTTGAGTAGATTAAAATGGAATTGCAGTATTTTTCAGTTGTAAAATGTTTCATACTGCCGTGGCAGGTTACCATTCCTTCAGTAGTCCTCTTGCCTCTGAGGCTGGCAGAAAGAGGAGTGGTGGGACAGGAGGGAAAAGCCTTACAGGGTGGGCAGGACGAAGCCCATGGAGCCTGGAGAATTTCAGAAATGGCTTGACTTCTGATGAGCTTGCCGTAGCAGTTTGTATCTTTCCCTGTTGATCTCACTATTTCTCTTGCTAGCTTGGTCTGACATGAACAGTTGCCTTTCTAAGGCTTCCTGGGGCGATAACATTTGTGGAAGTACAGGGTGTGTGTGGCGAAGGAAGAAGGCTGGCGAGACTGGCTCCATGTAGTAGGCCAAGTATCCTGTTTCCAAGGCCTGAAACAGCTCTCTGGTCTCGTTTGCCTCGAGTGTCCCAACTGGACTGCTCTTTCTCCACTAGTAATTGCCCTGCCTCTCCAGACTTGTGTTTGGTGTTGTGGGTTTTTTTTTTTTTTCAGTTGGAAGACTGACTTAACCTGTATTTTTGAAACATCTTTTGTTTCAGAAATCTAAGGTACAGGATGTGCCTGTGAATGAATATGTCTGTAAGTGACGCTATTTTAATCTAGTGAGATTCCCCCCCTGCCCTGTATTAAAGCAATGGTTAAGACCTTAAAGGACCAAGGTCCTCTTAGGATGAGTGCTCTGCAAATAAGCTGCAGAAGGGTGATTCCTGTTTTGAAGCCTGCAATGTTTATGACCGTGCAATGAAATAGATAAACAAAGGAAGTGTGTGTTGCAAAAAAATAAAGAGGGCTTGGAGAGTAAGCAGTAGTTTCAGGACGCTCCCATCTATCAGGGCTGTGTGCTACTGAAAAGTCAGTTTTCTGTAATGGCTTAAAACCCAGCAGTTCCGTAATTTAAACTGTGATGATCAGAAATTATCTGATGCTGACACAGCTTTGGGCCAATTTCTTATGTTTCCCTGTGGTTTTGATGGTATATGGCTTTCATAGTTTCTGCTTCAGATTGTGTGTAGTGCTGCTTTGTGCCTTGTACCTCGGAGTTGGCTGCAGGAGCAGAAGTGAATCTGTAAATAGTTCCCAGAGCTCTTCAGTGGCATATAAGTATTACTGTCGTCTACCTCAGGCATACTGCACATGCTTGTTCTCTTTTCTGGTTTAGGGAGGGAGGGGCTGATTCTCACCTGTTCAGTATTTCCAGTTACATGTGAAGAAAACCCCTATCTATAACAGATGAATCAGTGGTAGTGTAAGAAAAGCTTTTAGGGGGTCTTGAGCCAGTCAGTATTTGTACATGTTTCACATTACAGTTTGGAGCGTTAACCCGCAGGAGTTGGGTCGTTGCATGCTCGGGGTTTATCTAGCAAATCATAGTGACAGAAGCAGTGTAATGACCCACTTAGAATGACATGTTCTCTCTCTTCAGTGTTCCCCGTCTGCAGTGCGGGTTTCAATTGTATGCTCGACCGTGTGGAGGAAAAAAATCAAACCACCTTGACGCAAACAACTGAAAGTTTATTATTTTAATATGAGAGTCCATTTCCTTGGTTCTTAAGTGGCACTTGTAGAATGTCTTGAAATAAAATGCCTCCATTTTATTTTAATGTAAAGCAGCCAAAAAAGCCTTAAAGGACTGGATCCTTTTAGATATCTAAATAGCAAACTACTATTTAAATCAGTTGGAACCTAGAGCTAGACACCAGAGTGGGCCCATGTGAATACAGGACCCTCTCTTGCAAAAGGGAAAAGTGGCCTGCAAGAGAGAAGTCGATTTCCCCCTTTTTGGAGGGAAGTATCAAGAGTCGTTGTGTGTAGCGCTCTGGTAGTTCTTTGCTGGTAGAAATAAATTATTACATTATCCTTGGGGTATTTTTTAAAGTGGTTTACGGATTTCTCTGATGGATGGAAAATGTAGGAGGATTACTTTGCTATGCATGTATGTGGGTGATGAAATAATGGCTGCCAAGTTTGTTATTTGTGTTGGCAGTGAGAAACATAAATTGTCGAGTTGTGAATAGAAACCTAGCAACGCATTTCTGGTTGTCAGTCAACACTTTTTTTTTTTTTCCCCCCCTTCCCTTCCCCTGTGCTGTCACTTGTGATGTAATGCTATTCTGCTGAAGTGGAACCCTCTGTGTACCAGATCTGTAATTAGATGTGACATCACTATACAAAGGCTACTTAAAAAATTGGGATAGTTTTTATAGGCATTAGAGCTATTTTAGTAAGAATGTTTTCTAGTTTCTCAAATATTAAATGGTCTATTAATACAGATCTTTTCTCTATGACTCTTGAAACAGAAGTTAAATACTAGAAGGCATAATTCTGTAATGATTTATATATGGGATTCACATTGATACAAATGAAATGGGAGCTGGGAGTTTTGGGTGCAGAGCTGCTAAAGAACTACAGTGCACAGTGTAACCAACCAGCAGGCTTACACTAAATATTGTATCTGCAGGATTGTTCAGGCTTTTCCCTGGTTTCATCACTGCCTATTAACCTAGGAACTTCCCCTAGTCTTTCCGAGTTTCAGAGGTGACCAAATACATGAATGGGAGCCTATATGTCACCACTGTCACTTTGGCCTAAGTAGTATCTGACTCGGGTAGTGCAAGCAGGAATCCATTCATTTTGTTTCCCTTTCAGTGGATTTCTGTCATATTCTTTTATAAATCTATACATATATAAAAGAATATTTTTAATTTTCAAAGGAATGTGATTTCACTATATTAAGAATAACAGATTCTACTGAGCAATTTTTAGCTAAGACATTTCCTATTTGGCCAGTGGGGGGAGGATGAAAAAGCTTTTTTTCTTTTTTTTGCATCCAATCAAATAAATAGCTTGATGTTGATTGATTACCTGCAGAGTTGCAGAAGAAAGCCTTTTAAATCCATCTTCCCTGCTCACTGTGTATGGCCAAGCTATGAATGTCTGTGTTGTCTTGCAAGTCCCCTACTCTGTAAAATGGATTCAAGTCTCAGTCTGATTGGTATTTGCTGGATGTAACAAGAGGTTTTCCTGTATAAACATGTTAACAAACTGAGTTATTGGCCCTTTCGGTATGCTTTTGCAACTTTGGAGCCACGTATGATTTCAGTTAACTTGCTGGTTAGATACTAGGGATGGGAACTACCTTGCTGTGCTGTGTAGTGGGAGCAGTCAAAGGTGCGCTGTCTGGTCTCTGCCCACACTCATACGTTTCAATATAACAAAACCAAGCCAAATTGGATGTTCAGTTGCTTCAGTGCTGCTTTTGGGCGATTTTCTTTTCAAGCTAACCTAGAGACTGTATTGCCGATACTGTGGGATCTGTTGACTTCAGTGAAGTTTGCTGTTAACTGGAGCAAAGGCAGGGTTTCACCATGTAACTATAAATGCTGTAAGGGAATATACTTAGCAATGACCTAAGGTCCTTCTAGAGCTACTGACTTCATGTTTCTAAGGCGCCCATTGGCTATCGCACTGCTTTTTCAGATGCACAGGAAGCACCTTGTGTTCTTGTTCGCGTCTGTACATCAGTGTTTAAAAGGCAACTAGTAAATAGCTGGCATTGCAGAATGACAGCATGCTTCGCTTTGGCACGGCCGACGGAATGTTAAACCTGCTGGGGTGACCCTTCGCTTAGTTTGGGATATAGATCATTACCCTCTCATGCACTGGTCTCCCTGGCTTGTTGGTGTCTTGGGGGTTTTCTTGTTTAGAGAGGCCTTTGCCTCAACAGCAAATGCATGGCTTGCTGCAGGGTAGGCAGGGGAATCTATTGGGGTCTTAGGGACACTCTGGTCACGTTACCTACTTATCTGTAACGGAGCACAAACCTGCAGCAAACTTGAGTTCATGTGGACTGAATATAGACTTTTCTTAGTCTGCTAATGCAGCTGCTGTGTCATAGTATTAAAAGAAAAGCCTAACAGGATATGTAGCATAGGTCTTGATTTCTGATAAGATAAAGGGAAATTGGTTTGGTACATGATTTGCTAGGAAAAAAAGGTATTTCTGTGAATATCTGGGGCTTTTAATTGACTTGTTCTGGTTTCTTCCTAGATATTAAACTGGCTGGCCTCTAATTCCTCAGGTATCTTCCTCTGGCCTTAAGGACAAAGCACCACCTAGTCCTGTGGCGGGGGGGAGGGGGTCCCCTTCATGAATTCATAGGAAGTATACAAGGAAGCCTAAAAAAAAAAATCCTTCACTCTGTTCCTTACACAGTATAGGTGGGTCTTCAGCAGACTTAGCAGATTTGAATATATTTAGTTTACCTGGACATAACTTTAATATATTTTTTTTTTTTTGACAATCATTAACACTACAGTTTTTCCTGAAGTGTCAATGACTTGCTCTTCTTACTACAGTGACCTATCGTCTCCCTTTTTTCATCCTCTTTGCAATTAGCAGAGGATGCTATTTCACCCCTTAACCACTCAGACCCTTAACCTTCTTGGGGGGAGGGTGTGTTGGTATGTTTTTTGGTGTGGTTTTGTTGTTGTTGTGTGGGTTGGTTTTTTTTTTAATATTAGTGAGGCTACCACAACCAGCTGATGTTGGTAGACTAGTTTGTATAGGAAAAGACTATTAAAGCTCCGTACTTCCTACTTATAGGTATATGGCACAAAGCAGTGCTTCAGTGATGTCCCAGGTCCCACACAGGGTCACCCAGCAAACAAAGGACATTCATTGTATAGTCCAGTATTTGGTTATAGGGCTGTAAAAAGAGATGCATGTGGTGAGTTTAAGCCAGCTTAGCACTGGAAGGGCACATTTACCTTAGTCATAAAAGGACTGACTGCATTAGGCCTTGTCAAAATTAAAAGCATTGTCACTGCCAATACCATTTATACTGACAAAGTTATCTGCTAAAGTTTTAACAGCAGTCCCTGGCTTGAAAATGTTAACCGTGTCTGCAGGAAGGTTAAGCTACCTACTCATGCGTTTATTTAGAGGTGTTGGTGGTTTTGCATTCTCCAGCCTAGCTATTGTAAAGACAGAACTGGGCATGAATCAGACTTGGAGAACCAGGTTATTCCTGTCTAAATGCAGGTTGCTGTTGTGCTGCATTCTTCAGTGGTGGAAGTACAGTGCGCGCAGCGTTTGGGCGGAGGCAGCCCAGCAATGGCAGTCAGCCTGGCTTGGAGAAAGGGGACTAAAGTGCTACGGAGGCACTAGCAGGAACTGTGTTACCCACCTGGGCAGGGGGCAGCTGCTTGCTGCAGGTTTTGTTTGAACAGCTCTTCCTTTACCAGACAGAGACATTAGTATGGGGTAATTCAGTTTTTCAGGCAGAGTCCCAGGTGTTAAGATGCTCCCCCAAAAGATTCCCTAAATTTTGCTTCTATGCTGTCACTTCTCAGAGGAGTTCTTGTTTTGCTTTTGTTGAAGGATTAGGGTGTAGGAACTTTTTAGGTATGAAGGGTTTACTGTTGTGTGTTTTACCTTTGTGCTTCTGGAGTGAAGGAAGAGTGAAGGCTCTGGCAACAGGAAAACTATATCAAATTAGCACAGTAATGCAGATAGTCCATAGCGTTACTTTTGCATTCAAGTGTTTTAGGGATGACACTGAGCTGGACCAGCTGAGTGCTGTGTGGGCAATGTCAGTTGCCTACATATACAGCCAGAGGATGCTTGGTGGTGGGGAAAAAATACAATCTCTGTATAAGGCAGAACTATTTGCATGCAAGCTCGAAGAGTTAAGTGCTTTGCAACACTTACTTAAGTAATACGTTATGTGTATTTTGAGAAATGATAGGGGAAACAGTTGTGTACTCCAAGCAAAATTTATTAGAAGTCTATTCAAGAAAAAAACCACAGAGACCTTTTGCTTGTAGGAATTCAAAGCCAGTTACCTGAAAGCCAGGTATGAAAAACCTGTAATTTTCTAAAATCAGTTACAGAGTAGAAACAGTACTTTTTAAATATCACAGGCAACAGATAGTTAAGTCTTCAATCATAAATGGCATCAAAGATAGGTATTAATCTCACAGCAAAGCTGCATGCAGATCTAGCTTAAAATTGAAAGCCTTTGAATATAAAGCTTTTGCCATGAAATCTGCAATTAATAAAGGTATGCTGCACAAAGATGTTTCTTTACTCTTGTCTTAATGACATTTCTCAGTAATAAAGACATATGTACATTTCCATTTGGCTGGTAAACCATATTTTAATTAATAAAATTTTGCATAAAATGCTATCTTACAGAATTGCACTATCCAGATGTGCTTATGGTAAATAGAGCAAGAAAAGAAAAATGCATTGAAATGTTCTGTATGTAAAGAGGGCAAAGATCAAATAAGGAACTTATTTTTTCTTTTAAAATCAACAATCAAATGGCTCTGTACAAAAAAGCAAACATATGTACAAAATGCTACAGAGACTACATACATTTTGATAATTTCAATCCTTTACCCATGAGAAATGCACTAGAAGCTTTTGCCATCTATAAGGTGCTGAAGAAACCAAATGTGGATTTTTATTTTTATAAAGCCATAGTCATTATCATCCTGTGCCTTAATTTCATTTGTTATTTATGCTTACCGTTGCTTATGGAAAATGTATGTTTTCAAATACTTGTTTCATTCAGGCCTTCCCCCCCTCCCCCAACATGTATCACTTTTAATACATGTGACTTTTTTTTCTGTACTAGATTCCTAGAAAGAATGTGTAACTCAGGTTTCGTTAACATACATATATATATATATAGTGAAGTAAATCAGTACATGATACTTGTGAATATTTTTCAGGTGGCTATGTTAGAGGAAAAAACCAAAAACCCAACCAACAACCCTTAGCACTAACACTGTTTACTTCCCGCTTCTTAAAATTCCTGTGATACATAAAAACACTAACGTCTTAGATTTCATGTTGCTTACTATTACAACATTTTGATTACAACCATTTAATGTCAGACAGCAGTAGCAGGTTATTATTGTCTATGCTTATGTCATTGTCTGTCTCTTCCTTAAATCCTCCTTCCTGAGGTTTTATGCCCCTTGCACTTCTTACCTTTTAACAGAAAACACTACAGCTTTATTAGGGAAAAAAGAAAAAAGGTTTAGCCAATACCATTGCACCCGTTTAGAACACCTGCAGTTCTTCCATTTTTCACTACACTTGCTTGAGATTTCACAATCACTGTGCATATGTTACAACATACAAGTGCAGGCAAAATACCTATAATATAATGTCATACATTGTAAACCAGTACATAGGCAAACCTGTGATACGGCAAAGTGAAAGCAACAAATGCTGCCAAGCTAGTAAGAATGTGGAAACTCAATTTTTTTTAAAAAAAGTAAACAGCAACTTCCCCCTGTATTACATGCATGCGGAAAATATCCCATCAGACTTCATGACAGTACCACAAACATCCAAACCAAGAAGAGTTTGTCCCCACCCTCACCCATGGCAATTCATCTGTGTACCTGTCATCAGGCTCTTCCTATTGTGTTTCAAATGAAAAGACTTTAAAGCAGGGAGCATTTAAATGTTGAAATGATTCCTCTTGTTTCAGAAAAGCTTAGTTATTCACACTGTTGTCGTTGCTGTAATACTGCTGGAACGGTTTGGCAGGTGAGATGGGATGAGGATGAACTAGATGGCCTCTATTCGAGACTGCAAGCAAGAAAACGGAAGGCCAGTGTAGCATGTTTTCTAGCAGCTTTATGCAGATGTGTTGCAGAGATGCAGCATAAATAAGTAGGAAAAAAAATTTCACAGCCTCTTGACATAGTTTCCAGGGAAAGTACCAAAGAATTTGGTTCTTCTCGAGGTTCCTGAAATTAGAAGCAATAGATGAAAGATGGGAATAACAACAGGAAATCACTATGTAAGCATGGCCTTCATGTCTGTGTGTTTAGTATCCCACAAACAGAAATATCTACAGTTCTTACAACTTTTGAATTTCAGTTGCAACTGCAGGAAGGAAAAAGAAAATTAAGAGGCATCTATGATTAAATTGTTAGGCCTGATTAAAAGCTGTGCTAAAATTTTGACTCAGTACACAAAAATAATTTCAACATCATCAAATCTATTTAAATAATTTGAATTTTTTAAATGCTGAGGACTAGTTAGATGATTGTTAGCCACTGTGTGCATGAGGGTTTATGGAATGATTAAGCCACCTTATCTAGGCCTTGTTATGACATCTCTGTTCAGCAATTCTTGGTTCTCACAAGCAGTCAATTCTGTAGATGTATTCATGTGAGTAAGTTTTATGTCACCTGGTCTTTATGAAGAGAGCAGTAACGCATAGTCCATTTTGAGTCACATGAGAATGACAACAGTGCTGTACAACAAACTGGAAGCGCACGTCAATTTTTGACCCATCAGTGCCAAAAGACACAAGTGAAAAACTGCCAACTAATTTCAGTGGATTTTGGTTGGGATTTCTCCTGATAAAGCCAGGTTGAGGGTTATTACATTGAATACCAAAAATTAGCTTGTTTAGAAGACACCTAGCAAAGAGGTCAAGAAAAAAAAAAGCCAAACAGAAAAGAAAAAGCAACTGAATTAAAACGTACCCACAAACCATCCATCATCACATTTTTCCATCACATCAATGACATCTCCCTCTTTGAGCTCCAATTCATCTTCGTTCCTAGGAGTATAGTTATATAGAGCCTGAAACCTTAAATAGGACAAACGATGCATTTTAAAAAGAAGTAGGAGTTCTTTGCACCTTTGCTGAAGTAAAGGAGCTGGTTACTAAACATTAAGTAACGCTTCTTGCAGATATAGGGGATAAAGGGTTTATTTTGCCTGGTGGACTTCAGGGGTAAGAATGTATTTCGATAAATAAAGAAAACTTTATTGGAACGGTAACTCATCAGACACTAAAGACTGGGGACTTCAGGCAAGCCCGATGACTCCTCAACCAGTTTATTTAATCAGCTGCTTTGAATGCCTTTTTTTCTTTTTTTTTCCCCTAATCATTTGTGCCCCAGCTATGATTGACTGCATGTAAAGGAGCCGGGTACAACTGCAGACATTGTACAAAGGAAATAGTTTTAATTTCAAAATATCAAAACAAAACATAATTATGTCCATTTTTCCCCCCTCTTAACAACAGGTCACTGACTTTAAAACCTTAATGCCATTACACTTCCCCCAATAAAAACAAAATAACTCCCCCTTTGATGTGTTGGTACTAAGTATTTCCATTAGCTCTGTATCATTCAAGCCAAGTTTCCATCGCTTAAATAAGATGTTTATTTCAGTAAAAAATTCCTGCTCCTTAAAGTCCCATTTGAAAAATCTTATATACAGACTGGTGGTAGGCTTAGGCTAATGATGTCTTTTTAAATAAACCACACTTATTTTTCACATTGCTGGTTTAGAGGAAAAAAAAAGGCACTGTTCCAAGAAAAAAATTATTTTAACTTAACTTCTCGTGACTAGCAGTTATCTCCCCAAATCTGAAAAGTTTAACTTTGTATTTTAATTGTACTAACAAAATGGAATGGGACTGGTTATTTAAGCAATTACCTCTGGTTATTTGTGTAGCAGGAGTAAGAAGAATCTGTGCAAAAAATCAAACGGCAATAACATTTTCTGTCATGCTTATTGCTATTCCAGGAAAGCAGAGCTATGATGATATTCCAAAACTGATTAAATGCAGCTTCCAAAGGCACAGGAGTTGCAGATGTCATGTGTCATGAACAGGATTCAAGCCAATTACTTACTCAAATACACTAACAAGAACTTTCCAGTTAGCACTCTTTGTACTTTAGAAATCTGATCTTAGACATTTCGAGATAATCCTTTTTAATAACCCCTCTGTAGTCATTTCATTCTCTCTTTGTTAATCTAGGAGTTTCTTAGATGTGAAAACTCCACTGCCTTTTACGATACATATATATTGTATATGTATGTATATGAATACATATCGAAGACAAAGAATGGTTGGTTGGTGATTTAAATATATTTCTATTTTTAATTTAAGAATAAATTAATTTTAGGAATAAATTATTTTAGTCATGAACTACTTAAACTGTATTGAACAAACTTAATTAGATAATTATTGCTTACAAAACAGAGTAAGGTGCTTCAGTATGCTCAACAAAACCAACAGGAGATTGAGAAAAATGGGTTTAGTGAGACTGAAATGAAAATGTTCAGTTTTCATTATCTATTAGGGCATAACTCCAAAGCATTCTGATGCCAAACGAAGAATGGCGACTGGGTTCAGCGATCCCTAAAGCAGGACCTGAGTGCAGGACTGGGGGCGGGGGAAGGAATCAATCTTGCACAGAAGTTTTAATAGTCGGCACTGAAATGGCCTTACATGCCTTACATATTTTATCCTAAGTGCTGACATTGTTTGTGAAAATAAAACTTGAGATCTATGTGGTTCTTCAGTTTTCAGAAAGGCTCTCTTGTATCTGGTTTTTCAATTGCACACGTAAATTACAGCAAAAAGCGTGAGCCTGTGATCAACACTGTCATCATTTTTTCCTCTCTATTCACATCCTGATCTGTTTCTGAATAATTTGTGTCAAGTCAGTAAAGCAGATGAGTTGAATTGATGTTAAAGATAATTGGCGTTCTGTGGAGATGTAAAAATGGTGAGAATAAAAAAAAGTCAAACTTGATTTTTACAAAATTATTACCCCTTTTAAGTATTAATGATGGAAAACCGTAAGTTGGCATGTCTGTCTGAGTTTGATGTAAATTAAACAACTAAGGCTTTGCCCTCTGGGACCTTCTTGGATATCTTCCTACATCCTGTGGTTATCTGTAAATTTCTGAAATCTCTTCATAATTGTACTTGGCAGGTTAACAAAGTATTTGAGGATGTGCTGGCTATTGCTTAAATACTAGGGTTTGGTTTAGTAGGCAAGAAGTATACTTACGGTTCCCCCCCACTGTGTATGTTTTCATGACCAAGCACAGGGCGCTGTGGCTGAAATGAAATGATATGAAATGTAATAAAGATTTATAGTCTAAGGCCCAAATAGTTGGATAGGGACATGATACGTATTTGCTTGAGAGTTCATATCCTACCTTGTCTAAAACAACACCCCCTGTTTTCTCCCCACCCCCTTTGCCCCCCGCAACTCATAATAAATTTTTAAGAGACATGGTAAGCAGCAGAATCTTGGCAGGTTTAAAGATCTCATTATTGAAGGACATAATAAAAACTAAAACAAAACTGTGAACTTTATCAACAGTCCATTCTATTTATAGTAGAGTAGAAAGTTGGAATAGAACCCTGTTGCCTCTTTGCTGTGAAACAGAAACAGCATTAGAAAAATCAGATGCAACTGATGAACATTATACATTCCTTGGGTGAAGTGTATTTTTAGACAAGCAGAAATAAAATCTCCTATACACAATAGCAGAATTTAGAATATTTGTAGACAAACAACATACCATTTTACATTACACACACACAGAGTACTAACTTGGCAGGCATCACATGCCATGCTTTAATTAATTCTGTTTCATCACATGGGGGAGCACAAAGCCATGCAGGCTGTTGGGAGGCAAAGAGCAGAAAGAATTTTTGAAAGAATGCATGTAATTGTGTGAAAATAACAACACGTTTACTTTAGAGGAGAAAGTGGTCTGTATTTCCAGTGCAAAGCTTTATGAAAGGAACTAATTTCCTTCTCTGATGAAACGAACTAACATACAAAGTATCTGGGTGCAATGGAAATGAAAAATACTAACCTCCTAGAGAAACCATATCCTGCTTAGAAAGACACTGACTTGTACCGATTAGAATCTGGCTGGGGCCAGAAACAGCACAGGAGCAGCTGCTTGGGAGAGCTCTTGATGTGAGCAGTGATCATATTCGCTGTTGACTGAGGATGCCCTCTGGTCGTGCTGTATAGACTGACAGCCTGACATAAGTCTGGGAACTGTATCTGTTTTGGGAGTGTGGGTATCAGACACAGCACTTTCTTTCATGAATTGAGTAAACTGCAACCTGATCTTGAAGCCATGGGATTTGTCTTACTGCTCCATGGTTCTCTCTTTCCCAGGTTTGACTATTTCAGTTCATCTTGCTTCAGTTTACTCTTGAAGATGGATGCAGTCTTCCATGAGGAA
The DNA here is from genome assembly GCA_013399095.1 of Psophia crepitans. Classification (NCBI taxonomy): domain Eukaryota; kingdom Metazoa; phylum Chordata; class Aves; order Gruiformes; family Psophiidae; genus Psophia; species Psophia crepitans. The sequence continues at coordinate 306,326 of VWZZ01000302.1, read as the reverse complement.
GGCCATGGTAAACAACACACAGCCTGATGATATCAATTCAATGTTAAGACACGCTATATTTTTTTTTTTCTTTCCTCTGCTCCCAGTATCTCCAGATGAAATTGCAGTTGTTACATTTCTTTTCATCATGTTTGTATGTGTACATGCAGAAAATACTGTGAACGTTCTTCACTTCATCTTTACAGTCTGTAGAGTATCACTTTAAAAAGGTGCCCAAAGATGCAGACAGGTAGGTTACAGAACTCTTATTCATATGAATGACAACTAGGTGGGAAAGAGGTTTTCAACATCCAAAAAAAGCTTACACTCTAACTTTCTTCTGTCCCTCATTTAACTCTCCTCTGCCAGTGTACAAGACCGATATTTTTACTGAAGAATCCAGCAATAAAGATTGCAACTTTTTCAGTTGTCAGTAAACCCCCTTCAACAGTTGGCTTGTCAAACAAGAAGAGAATATTCCACTGGGCAGATTGCTTGGTATTTGGATTGGAATCTGACCTTATTCTCTGCTAAGCTTTTGTCAGGTCTGTAACTGAGCTGAATGAGTCAAAGATGCGAGAGCACTCAGCCCAAGTTAAGGATTTTTCTTGCAAACAATAAAGGTCAATGTCATAAACAATACTAAAAATTATATAATGCTTTGAGCCAGGAATAAATTAGGTAAGGTCAGTATTATCATCTTTTTCTGCATATGCGTCAAAACATTTTATTGCTAATTAAGTGCTGTAGAAACAGATGACAAATTCATAGTGAGTGAAGATTTCAACTCTGTTATTGCTACAGAGGAAAATTTTGATGGAATTAGAATCTGGGATAACTAGGGTAAAATAATAATTGTGCTATGTCTGAACATGGGGACCTTGGCGCTCGCTCTGTATCTGAATGCATTCCTCTTCAATAGCACCCCAGCTGACAGCAAGCAGCTTTCTCCCTGTCGTCTTTCCCTAAGCTCTCATTCCCACATACAGTGGCATTGGCTAGAATGGGACTGTTGCAAGGTCTGCCTCAAGAAATATCATGAAATGCATCACCCTATGGGTAGCTCCTGGTGCTCAGGTTTTCTAGTTTCCAGCTACAACTCAGTGCACTACACTATCCTGTTTTCTGTGGAAAATCATAGGACCTAATCCCCAAAACATTAAAAAGTGTGCAGTCAAGTCAGTGGTCCCAGCTGTACACCTGATTTTCATGTGATTGATTATGCACTTCTGTATAATAGTTCTGTATAGCCCTGAACATGCAAATTAGGTGTACAATGTGTTCTCTTGTAGTTTTGGAATTAGTCATAAATGCACTAAACATTGACCAATGCAGTCCTCTTAATACATTGATTACATGCCAGTCATTTAGAGTAACATGCAAAATTAAAATAGAGCTTAATCCCTTTTTAATGGATCTTATTCCTGGTTGAACTTTCTTTGGGATGGTGCTGGTCTGCTGCTGCAAGAACCCTTGCCTTCCTGTGACCTGAACTGCCTCTCTTCAGCGATGAACAAAGCACTGTCTCCTTGTATCTGGTAGTAACCAGAGACCTGCCAAAAAGCCAAGACTTTGAAAGTCACACGCACCTACATATCTTCAATTAAAGTTCAATTTTAAAAAAGGAGCCACCAGAAAGATGATAACCTAAAATCAGTAGCAACAGAATGGAAAATGGTTCATCTTGTTATCATTTTTAAAAGCCAGATGTTAAGAAACCAACGCAGATAATAATTTAGTCCTAAACTAGAAGTAAAATATAACCCATAAATTCTTACTCTTATATAGTTTAGGGTTTGTTGTTTTTTTTTAACACCCCCCCCACCCCCAATAATTTTTGACTCAAAAAGGTAATCTAGCACATGCAAATTCTAAACAATCTGCCCTTCTGGGTAGATAAAATTTTTACAGTTATGTTACTGTTATATTAGAGATACAAAGGGAAAGGCTAAAGAGCATGACAATCTGGAATAACAGGGCTTGGGTAAGTTCACAAGTTGAGAGTGTTGAGTGAACCTAAGATAGTAGCAACAAAAAATTTTGAAAAGGAGGAGATGGATTCAAACCCCAGAATTCTGCCTGTATACAAAAGCCTGTACACATGCAATAAGTATATGTTTTTGACTCTCAGACACTGTAATTTTAATAAACTAGCAATGCTTTGAAATAAGAGGAGTAATTTAGAAAATAAAACCAGGCTAAATCTAAAGAACTTTGATGTCTTACATCTTGTAGCACTGGAAATACTATGCAGTACTGCAGAGATACAATAAACTAATGGATTTATATAACAAGTTTTGGCACACACAGACCCGTTGGCTTTACTCAGCCATAGCACAGAAGCACAACAGGAAGAAAACACGGCATACTGATAGGACTGAGACACTCGGGCAAAAGCGAAATACTCGGAGACTAGACACTGAGCTCCTTTTCTGTGGAAATGCTGTTACTGCACACTGGGCATCCAGTACCATACCCTGTGTGAATAGCTGTGACCTCTGACAGGTGAGCTGCAGGATCGCTTACTCATCACTGGGCTACGAGGAGGTTTACCCATAACAAATAGCTCTCTCTTTAAATTAGCCTAGAAAAACCACAAAAACTGTGTCAAATGAGAGTTTAAATTAGCCTAGAAAAACCACAAAAACTGTGTCAAACGAGAGTCTAAGAATGAAGCATTGTGGGGTTTTTGTTGCTTCATTCATACATGCAAACTGGACGTGCTTTTCTTGATAACAAAAAGCAAGTGCGTTACAGGTACAAACAACAGTACTGTAAGTATTTGGTATTTTCATTGCTGCCACTGTATCTTTCTTCCAACATTTTGATGCTCTGGCACATACCCTTACACATTTCAGTTAAAAGATTAATCACGCATAGTGTATGCAGTTGGAGTAAGAACAATTACTGTATGTGTAGTCACTGAGGTACTTCAGTTAGTAACAGAAAAGCTCAACAGCAAAGAGCAGAAATACTTAGAAATACAAATGACAAAAATTGTAATTCCTTGCTGTTAAATAGAACATGGACTTTAAATTTGCATTTAGAAAGCAAGTAAATACTTGATGGAAAGTACTTTGAAGAAAAATCCTTGTTTTGTTAACATCATTATAAATCAACTAAATATTTGTCAGAATTCAGCTCTTAAGGGGGGTGCATGCAGCAAATGTGAATACTTGGCGGCAGGAGTGAGTCACAGGGAATGGGAGAGGAGGGCTGACATTGGGAACCTTTTCTTTGGTATTTGTGACTGCTTGCCAGTAAAATGTGGCATGACATAAAACCAGCCCCTCTTAGGAGCTGAGAGGGTGAATAACAACAACAAAAAAGATACCACGGGATGGCAAGGAGGCAGGAAAACATCAGGATTTCTCCTTGGGAAGTGTCTCCACAGTTCTTCCTTTGGAGGATACATCCCTCCCACCACCATGGAGCAAAGTGACGCTTCCCACCTATATCTCCTTGTATTCTACTGCCCAAATCCCTGGTCATGCTTTAGATTTGAGCCACATCCCAAATATATACAAACACACACATATCCATATGTATGTGTATATTTTACATCAACAGAAATTACCAAAATATCACTGTACAGTTTCAATAGCTCTCTGAAGAACCTTCTTTCAATTGTGATAGTTGAGTCCTGGAAATTTCTCGTGTTCTTTCTGCTGTAGCGTTGAGAGGAGACTTTAAGCATGGACAACATGCACAAATAGAAGAGGATAGGAACTGTCCATCCTTAAGTCTCAGCCTGTAGACTAAGTAGCAGGAAATGATGACAGCCAAAACCTGGCTACGCTTATTTTAATGCAACTCTATCCTGGCAACATAGTGTTGGCTGAAAAAAGTTTGCTTACCCTTGGTAGGAAATGAATCTTTATCTCATTTTGGAAATATTGTGCAAAAAAAATATCTGTTGTTGGTGGGAGCATATCTAATAATTTTGACAATTTTTCAAATAGGTAAGTCTATACTGATTAAGTTGTTGATAAAGGAATAATCCAGATTTGAAATGGTTTGAAAACAATTAACTAAGAGGGAGAACTGTGTAACAGCCCCCCCAGACCTTTAGTTCTTCTCGGTACTCAGGCTCTTTGCTGCCAGATGGGGCCATCTCCCTTGGGTCCTTAGTGTCTTGCTTCGTGCCATGCCCAGTGAAGTGCAGCACTAGGAGGTTCCCAGGAGCAGATCTTTTAACTCTCAAAACAGAAACTACTCCTATTTCTTTTCAGCTGGGATTAACATGCCTTGCTCAAACAAGGGCAAGGAACAGCAGGGTCACCAAAAAAGGAATTTCAGTGTACATAAGGCACTTTCTGAATTTTGTCAGTTAGGCTAAGCAAAAAGCTTAGCTTTCGATGGCGAATCAAAAGCACTGCACAACTGATAAATTACTCACAGTTGCAGAAACAAATGCAATACTGTGTTTTACCCCTTCTTTGAGGTGAAACACATAAGTCCGTGACAGATTCATCCCCTGGAAAGAATCCTTGTGTCTCTTCCCTACTTTAGGAAAAAAACCAACCCAACAGATCTGGTGAACCTTAAGACTTCTTTAGGTCCATTACGTCTGGCTTTACCATGGAATACGCATTGTAACACATGGTAGATATAAAAAAAAAATAAAATTCCCACTTTTTCTAGGATAGTTTTGCAAACTTTTCACATTACTTTTTCTCCTTTTCATGAGCAAAGGGAGTCTCTGGAAGTCAGCTCTGGAAATGGACTTTAAATCTAAACTGCACTGGGAATTGACTTTGTCTATTTAGAGCAACTTTCCAGATTATGTTTTTCTGCCACAGACCTGCAATGGTGACACAGAGTATAGCCTTGAAGAAGGAATAATTTTTGTCTGAATCCTTGACTAACAGAATTGGTATTTAGAACATGTCCTCTGCAGTGGTGCTTTACTGTGAAATTTATGACTCTTCTCCCAGGCTTTGGACTGAAATTTGTATTGGGTTTGCATGGCAAGGTTTTGGTAGCAGGGGGGCTAGAAGCTTCCCCCATGTCCAACAGAGCCAATGCCAGTTGGCTCCAAGACAGACCCACTGCTGGCTGAGGCCAAGCCCATCAGCGACTTTGCCCAGAGCGACTTTGGTGGGCACTTGATCTCCATCCGGGGCAACCCACCACAAAATTGAAAACAGTTTTTAACTATGAATGCTACTTAGTTTCTGCAAACTTGGATGTGATTCCTTCAATTAAGTAAGAGTTCCTGATGCCCTGGTATAGACTTGAAATAGAGTTGAAGGCTTTCTGCTTTCCTGTCACTGGGATATCCTTAAGCTATTTCACTGTATCATAATGGTTATAGTTGTACCTTTGTGTTTCATTTGAAGAAGGCCTAGCTTAATACTCCATGTGCTGTGTTATTTAATGTTAGTCAAGGAAACAATACATCTGAAAACATCAGACTCAGTGTTAGCCTTGCAGTTATTTAACATACATACAGATTTGCGACAATCCGTACTCATGAGGTGCAGTTACCTTTAACTTCGGTGAGTCTCTCTCCTGCTGATGTAAGGGTTTAGAAAGGAGAGGTGGTGAGAGGGAAGCAGTAGACGGGGATGTTGTAGGAACAGAGTGAGAAGTTGTTGCCTTGGCAGAGTGAAATGGAAGATTAGAAGAAAGATGCAAAGGAGCATGAGAGTCTCCTGACGTTCCCGCAGAAAGTAGAGCTGGCTTAAATGTTTAAGAAAAATGAGAAGTAATTGTGCCATAAAACCAGCTGTGAAGGACGTAACATGCTCAATGTAACTAACCTGAACAATCAGAAATGTGATGCTTTTTTTATTATCAGTCAGTCTACTATTCTGGAAGAAAATTCTTCCCTCAGAAATCAAAACAAGTTGCTATTTGTGGCAGTAGTTTTGACCTCTATGCTTACCGTTCTCTCCTATGTTTTTCAGGTCAAGTAAGGGTAGAGGCAGCCTGCAAAATCTAATTAACTAGTTTTACATTTGGTCTAAAACATATTGTCCTAAGTATCTGATTTACATGTTTGCATGTGCCAGCCAAAGCAACTGCCTGAACAGTCTGTTGAAATAAATGCTGGACAGAAAAAAATCTGTTCTAAAACTTTGCCTGGAAACCACAAAAACTGTGTAGAGTATTGTGGCATCTAATGGCTAGCACACATTTGGGGTAGTTCAGTGTTGTACTGTCCCAAAGAGGAACTGAGGGAAGCATTTGTTGAACTGCCAACCATAATCTGAACTGTTATTATTAGTCACATTCTTGTAACAGAGTCTACTATAAATATATCAGCTGGTGAAGTGACACATGTGAAGTACAAACTGCCAAGTGCCTCTGTGGGAGGCACGTCCCTCCCTCTGAAGGCTGCTGGTAGCATTTGCTTGCTGGGGCCTCTGGCCCAAAAGGGCGGCATGTAACAGGCCAGTGAGGAAAATGGTTCACTGGCTTTTTGCATCAGAAGCCCGATGGCAGCTAACGACAGAAGGGAAAGGACAAGCAAAATTGATACACGGTAGAACTTACAATGGTGTCTACACCTGCTTCTGAGAAGGGAGTAGCCCCTAACTGACAGTGTTTATCCAATGCAACAGTATAAAACTGTGCCTGTGCACAATACAAACGTGTAAACACCGAAGGCAGAGAATAATTATACCGAGTAAGCTACCTGAACACAGAAGCCAGTTTTCAGAAATTAAAATACCTTATTGATATTTGAAGTGTATCCTTCAAAACATACCAATGAGTCTCCTCCACTTGCTACTGGGGATTCTAAATCGTCATATCCCAGATCCTCCTCTATATAGAGTCTTGTCAGTTCTTCTGTTGTCTCCTGTGCTTCTCTGCAGAAATCCGATTCTTGAGGCTGTGACTGATCCCCTATATTAACTGACAGATCTGCAGTACAAACTTCCTCTTCGTTTTCAGCAATTGCAGCTAGCATTCCAGAGACGGAGCCACCTTCATGTGGCGAATGGATGTCACAGATAGCGCCAACACGTTCATCTTCTCTTGTAGTATCTGACAAGTGTCTGGATACTTCGGTAACTGAAGAGCCAAGTATACCTCTCAAGCCTTTATCTTTTCCTGGTTTGGTATTGCTGCTGGTATGCTTACATGCTATGCCATGAGATGAACTGGCTGAAGGTGAGACAGAGGTAGATACAAGAAAGGGCAGAGGAAGAGCTGTAGGATAGCTGAGAGAGACCTCTGTGTCTGGAATAAGGTCATCAGCTGTAACTTGGTGAATGCTATTACCTGGGGAGATTGCTACAGATTGGGATCTTGTTAATGCCAAAGAATTGAGTTCTTCTAAGTCACAAAGAAAACGGTCTGGAGATGGTGGAGGAGGTAAGATGCACAGGCTCGAAGGTGAAAAACCAACAGTCCTTGAAAACCAGTCGCTAGTGGCAGCCTGGAGAATCTTTTGATCAATGTGTGACCAAGAGGAAGAAAGGTGTCTGGAAAGTGGGGACAGGGCTTGGGAAGGCAACTTCAAAAATAAGAAAAACACGGGAATTTAAATGAATAAATAATCAGGGCAGAGAAGTAGGATATGAGTAGACTGGAAAAGAAAAACACCTGTGCCATCATCTGGATTACAGGGTATAATTTCAGTGAGCACGGGTGTCTGAAATCATTACTACATGAATCAGGACAGCAGGAAAGACATGTGAAAAATGAAACTGTATCAGGCTCTGGCTTGAGGCTTAAATGTCAAACATTAAGACAGATCTGAATCATTACATTCACGAAGATGACCTGCATTTGATCTGCTAAAGTTATGTTGCTTATGGCACCGTTAGTGAGCCTGTCACAGGTCATTAAATCGTACAATTAATATTAATGCAATTTTTCCCAAACTGTTATTTTGAGAACAGTATTTTCAGAAGTACGCTTCAGGTGCCAGTAAGTATTTCTTTCAAACCAAACTAAACCAACTGAGGTGATTTCTAGTTATTTTAATGTTACTACTTCTACTTAGTACTCCTGTGGACATGCTTGAGAAACATCTTTAATACAGTGCATACTTTTATTAAGGCACGAGCAGCTGCAGCATGTGTTTTTCTTCAAAAATAATCCTGTTAGTTCAAAATGACAGTAACATTTGTGAAAGGTACATTCAATTCTAATTGAACGTAGGCAGTCAACAATGCTTTAAAAATAGTGACAGCACAGTACGCAGCAGTATATTTTGAGTACGATTACATAATATTGATTGAAGTATCCTTCTCGTAAAAGAAACGTCCTTTTGTAAGAATGAGAGACTGGTGAGTCATACGTACACAGCATCAGTAGATATCCATTGCTTCAGTAAATACTGAAAATGCATTTTTGTTACTATTAATCCTCAAAATTAACACAGAATGAAAAATATTTTGATCTCACTGTTAGAATTATCCAGAGTAAATAGATGTGTCTGGACTACTTTAGACTTCAAGTATTATTCTAGAATAGGAAAATAATTTCAAAAGCCTAAATTAATATTGCAGAATAAGAAGGTTAATTTACTTACCTTCCGCTCGAGTTTTCTTGAGGCAAATAGCTTTATTTTATAGTTAGAAAAACCTTTGTGAGAGTCTATAGACTGATACAGTGCAGTCTGCTAAACAGAGCTAGGCTGTCACATGCAATACTCAGTCTCTTTCTCTCACCTTTACTCTTGAACAAGGGCCTTTACCTGTGGTTTTAGGGCCAATAACACTGCTGAGGAGACAGGGCCATTTTTAGTTTCCCATGGCTACAGGCTGCACTAAGATATAGATGGTCTAGGCCAAGTTTAGAAGAGCAAAGCTTGCTCCTGACTTGTACTGCTTATTTATTTTTATTGTCATTAGGCCAGAGAAGTTTAGCCTAGCAACAGGGAGTGATACATACTAAAAAAACCCCAAAGGAATAGGAAAAGTGTTATCTGTGTGGTAAACTCCGGAGCACATTCAGGACTGCTAAAGTCCTTCTAGGTAGTCAGGAACAAGATGCCTTCTTAAGTGGTATTGCCATTCCTGCGTACAGTTGAATTAAGAAACAAGATGTCTGTTTAACAGTGTCAGTAAAGGCTCTTTCAAAAATTTTTTGTCTTACTTGTGCTAGGACCAGGTGACTGCAAAAGTTTCCTATGTTACAAAGAAAGCTTCTTCCTCTTCTCCCCGCCCCCGAATGAATTTAGTAACAACCAACTTAGCAACACTGGCAGGACAGTTTTGTAATCTGAATGTAAGTGCTCTGAAGCATCACCTATGCTCAACAAAGGTTACAGGGGTTACACAAACACCTGCAGCTTTAGCTGCAGGATGCCTCGAAGAGAAGCTGGCTCCATAGAAACTGGCGAGAGAGAAGGATCCCAAAATACAGAGAGACAGCTCCATAATACATAACACCTAAGTTGCCTCATGCTCTTGAGTTTCCTTCAGGAATCTCTGGATTCCTGTAATAATAAGGGGCCATAGCTTACAAAAACCTCAGTCTGCAGCTACAGAATTTGATGCTGCTTCAATTCAACAGCTGTAGCGAGGGGAGCTAGTTCTCTGCTGTGACATGTCCTGGAAAACCAGACAAGACCTGTTCTACCAACTGTCCAAACCCAGCTAATCTTGTTTAGTTGTAAGTGGTATTTTTAGAGGCCACTGTTGTCTATAAATGACATCTCTTGGTGGCTGTCCCCAAAGCTGCAAATAAATGTGGAACTTATCTCAAAGTTGAAGCCCCTAAGTGAGCACCAGTATGCAAGTATATTAAAGTAGGAAAGGGGGCAATGCCAATTGAAACAAATAAAGATTAATAGCAGGGTAAGAAGTTTATAATTACACACAAAACCACTGCCCATGCTGAACAGATGAACAACAAAGATAAAGAGGAAGATTTAGAAAAGTTTCCATCTTGAGCATTCTCAGGCATCGATAATACATTGATGCTAATCATAGTTTGTTTGCAGATTCTTTCTTAGCCTCTATCACTGCCAAAGAGCTTATGTTCCCCGGACACCTCATGAGTTAATGATACATCAGAATACAGGGATCTTTTTGCAACATTGCGTAGTATGATTTGTGGTAGTTACACAGACTGGGAAGGAAAAGATTTCAGAACCTACAACAGACGTTTGGCATGAAAAATTAAAACTAGAAAGGTCTGAATCCAAGCTTGTTGACAATGTGGTGACATTGGCCTCGCTACTAAATGTAACAATACTGCCACTGTTGTACCACTCCAAAGCACCTCTGTTGTACCAACAGCCTCCTCTGAGCGTGTGAATGGCCAAAGGAGGAAGGTTACCGTACAGAACCGTTAACTGTTCTCCTTTACTTTGAGAGTCACAGAACTGGTCTTGGCAAACTGTGTCCCCATGCAAACTGCCCCTCTTGCCCTCTGCATGCTTATGGGCCCACAGGCTTTTAGGACGGCTGTGTTGTGGGAATGTCTTCACACTGCACTATGAAAGGTCTGCCAGACATATCCCTAGTGCTCAAATCCTGTCTAAAATTCTCAAATAAATTTTGTTCTGTCGGTTTGATTTTTTTTTTGCCTGAATTTTGCCTGGCCCTAGTCTCAATAATGTAATAGCTAATGAAGAAAAGAGCAAAAATCCTGGCAGAATAGAAGACACACACTCAGCTATTAAAATACTTTAATAACAAGTTAGTAATGTAATTCTACTTATGCATGAAAGAAAATGTAGTGTACTTAATGCATAAACTATGTCTTAACAAAAAAAATACCAGTCCACTCTAGGGGTGATAGCAAAGAAAAAAAAAATGCTTACCTTAGTTGAACTTAAATGGTGTATTCTGTCACTAGAATAGCTTTGGGGTATTGGAGGATCAGGGTAGTCATCAACACTTTTTGAAGCATTCTTTTTTATGACTTCTACATAGGAAACAGGGAAGATGCCTTGTCTGTTGGTTCCTGGTATTTTACCTTCATACCAGTTTTGATCAACTCGCTTAAGAAGAATTACTCTGTCTCCCTGAAATGCATTATGAAAATGAGTTATCAGCAGATACATTGCAAGTTAATTATTTTAATAGCAGATGTTATTTTAACACATAGTATTATTTTCCCTGCAGTGCTGTTTCCCATCAGTCTTGACAATCGTCTCCATATTCATATTTCTCGCCCCACTTCTAATAACCATTATGTTATATATATACATGGTATGTATACATGTCTACATGTATACAACTACCATTCCAACAACGTGGGGGGGCTAGTCACAGACTGCAAATGCTTTTCTTTTGTCACAGGGGACATGTAAGCTCCTACTCTTGGTTGGGGGATTAACATTTACACTGTCTTTAGAACACAACAAGGTTTAATTGTTGGCCAAACTACTAGCTAACACCCTAACTACAATATGCAATAGTGATTGCTATGCCCATTTTTCCTTAGAAGTGGTAAAAGCTGAAATCCATGCAAGTACTTTGTTAGCAGTAAAACTGGAGTAAGTGGAGACAGAAAGCTAAAAAATGAGTTCATGGGAAAGACAAGAGAAAGAAGTGCCAAAAAGATGTGGCTCGCTCACTGTTTTTTAGAGAGCTTAGCAACTGAGATAGAAAATACCAACTTTCTATTAAAAAATATCATGAGCTACCCCCTCCTTTGGTTTACGTGATGTGCTTTTTACAGCAAATCCTTCCCTATTAGTTTTGTGTTCTCTTGGGTTTCTGTCATTTTGTTTTTGTAGTTGATTTGTGGAGTACCCTCAAATTATCTTTGGCGAGCCAGAACAAAAGAAAACCAGTGCAAGTTAACTTTTAAAAACAAACCAAAATGGGTCTGTCAAGATTATGACCACCACAATAAGCACATAAGAGATTTTTAAAAATAAATAAATCCTCAAAATACCCTGAAGTATTGAATGCAGAGTGCACTGAAGTACAGTATTTACCTGTAGATTAATTCTGTATAGCAGTAGACACTTTTTATAAAGACAGTTCTAAACTGTACCTTTCTAAGCGATAACTCCACATTTGTGTCTGCACTGAAATTATATTTGGCAATAGCTTCTCCAATCTCTCCGATCTGTGCAGGGGGAGGTGGCCTGGCAGGCTGTGCTTTTTCCGGGGGAGAAAGTTTCTAAGAAAAAAGAAAACACAGGTTTTCATCATCCTCATGCAGTTTGTGGACCTATTACCCAAACTAATTCAAGGAATTAAATCAGAGAACAAACCTCGACATAAGAAATCGGGAATATTCCAACTCTTCCATGGTGCTCACCCTCATACCAGTTTTGATCAATTTTCCTGAGGATATAGACAGTATCTCCTTTCTTAAAGGACAGCTCTCTGTAACAAATTTACTTAGATTAGATGTTTAAGCTTTACATTTAACTCTTCTACCTGCATAGTTTCTGAGATCTTTACAGTTTGGAACTGAACACAATGCAGCAACTGAACATTTGAAAAAAAAGTCACAGCTATGGTACATTTACCAGTTGATTACACCATACAAAATGAAATGATTCCCATTTATGAATCCCAGGTACTATCTGTACATTCTGTGGGCCTGTTTTACACTGTGATTCCAAGGAAGTAGTGCTAGTTGTTACTAAAGGAAGTTGTGGCGAGCTGGGGGTCGGCCTCTTCTCGCAGATAACTAGTGACAGGACAAGGGGAAATGGCTGCAAGTTGCGCCAGGGAAGGTTCAGGTTGGAGATGAGGAGAAATTTCTTCTCGGAAAGGGTGGTCGGGCATTGGAACGGGTTGCCCAGGGAGGTGGTGGAGTCACCATCCCTGGGGGTGTTTAAGGAAAGGTTGGATCTGGTATCTCAGGACATGGTTTAGGGGGTAACAGGTGGTGGGGGGATGGTTGGACTAGATGATCCTTGAGGTCACTTCCAACCTTAATGATTCTATTCTATTCTATTCTAGAGCACTTAGCATAGGGTCTGCGTGCATGTGTGATGTCGTGGATCGCCTGTTTACATGCTGCTTCTGTGACAGGCATCTGAGGAGTATGTGGTGCTCTTTATGAAATCAGTAGGGAAAAGTATAGAGGGAAAAGTATAGAATATCTCCCACATCTCTATGGCCTATTACTACCTTTTTGCAGCAGCACAGCTTGGCATGCTTCTGCTTTATGCATTTTTCTTTCAAGACAGCCACTCAGAAGCACAAAGAATGCAGGATTATGTTCTCAACATTTCTGTACTCAGGGCCTGTGATATGCTTAATGTTGGATACCAAAACAAAGTTATTCAAATCATTAACAACGTTTTCAGATCCTGGCTTGGGAGTTCTTTGCTGTATCATCCATTCCGTTTTTCAAGAGCTAACCTGCTGTTCTGAGAATTCAGGTTGTGAGTTTTCTATGACACACAACTAATCTAATTCAAGTGTCAATGTTTGGCCATATCTAAAGATCATTTGAATGCCCTGGATCATCAGAACAACAGCAGGAATGAAATACAGATGCTCCACCTTGACTCTGTCACACCGTACAACTGTGTTTCCTGATTTTGTTTTGTTATGGACCACAGTGGACCACATGTCACATCCTGCAGAGAGCCTGTCTGTTAAGACAGACAGGAAGATGCTGAAGCATTATACAGAATTTTGATAAGCACGCTACCTATGACAACGTTTTAAGCCCTGTACACCTTGCATAGCCTAAACACAATTCACAACAAATGAAGAGTGTTCAGTGGGTGAGCCTCAGGACCCATGCTCTAAAAGGCTGAAGATACAGGCATTCACGTGTTCAAATACAGTGGGGAATACGATAATTGAAGACATTTTTATTACAAAATAACTTCTCACACAGTTTACTAATGCAGAGACTACTGGGATGGCAAGCAGCGTCCTCTACTTCCATGGCATTTGCTGTTGAAACTGGCTAGAACGGCAGTTAGCTGCCACAAGAGCTAGAAAGAGTTTGCCCGCATTATGAATGCTTAAATGAACAAAAGTCTAGTACTTACTTAGAAGTCTGAGCTTTAAAGTCATATACAGCTCTAGCTGGCAGCTTCTGAAAAGTAGGCAAAGGGATTAATACATTCAGGTAGTATTACTATGTGGTAAACATGTTTCGGCTTTTAAACAGGTGACCAAGATCCAAAAAGAAAAGAACACATGCCTTATAGTGGTTCTTGCAGTAATAGGCAATTAAATACACAGCTTCCTTTTCTAAGGCAGTTAGGTGTTTGGGAATTAGTGTTTAAAAATAGAAATAGCTAAATTTTAATACAGACTGCTTTGCAATTTTTTGTTTAAGAGACCTACAAAAGTAAAAGAAGTTAACTAAATGCCCATGTGACTTGTAGGCTACTAGATCTCGAGGTAGAATGGCAATTCACATGCTTAATATTCTCTTATACTTTGGATACCTTTTCTGTTAACCTTGTTATCTTTAGGCTAATTTCAACTGCAAATGCTGCATAACATTTTGTATATAAAAAGGAAAAGTTACTCTGACAGCTGGAAAAGGTTGGGAATATCTCACATTTCTATAATCGCATTCATAGTTTTAAGAAAGCCTGAGAAACACAGGACTGGAAACGATCTCCTGAGTCCTCTGTGCAGCGCTCCTGCTATCACAGGCAACCACATCATGTCATTCCTTTTACATATTTATCAACTTCTATCCCCAAGTATCTGTAAGCTCAGTATCGTTTCAAAAATAAAACTAAACCACCCCTACCTCTCTTCACCTGTCTGGCTGACACCGATATTTTCACTGTTTTCAAAGCTGTGCTGAAAAACCGAACTGTGAGCTGACCCAAGAGCCTCCCTCATCTGGTATCTGCCTCTGACAGATAACCAGCGTGAGATACATCAGTGGAAGGTGCAAGAAGTGATGAGCAGTATTATGTGAGGATATGATGGTTGGACTTTATGATCTTAGAGGTCTTTTCCAAGATTCTATGATTTTATGATATTTGGTAGAGAGATTTAGTCTTTCTCTGCAAGCCCTTGCGCAGATCAGATTGCTACATTTAAAAAAATCTCTCCAGGATATACTACTGATTAGAACAAGCTGACGACGCTATTTCTGAGGCATACTATTTGCAATGAAGTAAGGGTGCGCACCTTTTTATAAGAGGAATAAAAAGGGACCCTTGTAAGTTTCGCGTTTTACCTTTCTTCCAGGCCAGATGTTCGTGGCAGGGTTCTCTCCCTTCTCATCACCTAAAGGCTAGCAAATCTAGCATACCTAGAGCATTGTCTGTGCTTGAATGGCGTGTAGGGCATTTTACATATTTTCAAATGGAAAGATGACTTTCGATGTCACAGAATTCTTTAAAAGGAACACACAATATGGCTCCTAGAACTTTTTTAACCTTCATTTTGTAATGAGCAGTCTTTTTTTGAAAACAGACTCTTAATCAAATGGCAGCAATATCACCATGTCAGTGGGGTGTAAGTGGATTTGAATTTAGATTCTGTAACCAGTTCTAACCTGTCCACCATTCAAAAAGGTAGATGGCCCAGAGAAAAACATTAAATGTTAGCAATTAAAATACAGTACTCTCTTATGCTACCATTATTTTGTGCAATATTTTATAAAAATCAATGGAAAATGTTAACAATCTATGGTCTGTAGATGTTGGTTACTATAAATGTACTTTATGATTGAATAAAACCCCTGAAGCCTGTTTGGAGAGCCTTTGTAGAAATATTCTTAAGATACTGAATGATATACTCCATTGTCTCATGTATTCCTTTCAGTGAAACTTGTGTTTCTTTAACGATTGTACACCTGCTTCCATGCCCTCTTCCAAAGCATTAATATATACAATCCATGTATAACTACAGTCACCAACTGTTACAGAAATTAAAAGTTGCTCTGGGGACAAGTGGTTTTGTCTAACACACTAACAGCAGCGGTTTTGCTTTTTCTAAACAAAAATAATGGTGAAATACAGCTTTTTTTTTTTTTTTTAAACTAGTGAGGCAGTTTGTGTAATGTTCTGTTTCTCAAAAGAGCCTTTCCCCTGTCACATCTGCTAGTCTTCTCTGTCCCCATTGCCGGTCAACTTTCACAGGGCTCATCGAGGACTAGTACACTTATGTCCATATCTATTTTAACACAAATAGAAGCAGCAGCCTATCTTACAAAGCTTGATATTGACACTTTCTTGAAGTATCAATTTCCTTAATGAAAAAGAAGGATGCTGTCCCATCTCACAATATGATGGTAAGTAACTGTTCCTTTGTTCTGTATCATTACAGCGTCTTAAAACCAACACAAATCTTGACTTGGATCTACTAGCAATTTTCCATATGGATATTGCTGCATTATTTATTCTTGTTTCATTACCTCTTTGTCTGTAGTTCCTCTTCTCTCCCTTGGAGCACATTGTCCCATGTCAGTGAAAGCAGAAGAATAGCTTCCAGGAGACTCCTGGTCTACTGAAAATAGAAATTAGGTGAAACTATGGTAAATTAAACAAAACCATTCAAATCTGTGATGCTGCTTGGTTTCATTTAGGGGGGCGAAGAGATATTGAAATCTATTATTTTACCTTTAATAGAAAGAAAAGCACATGGTATGATGGCTAAAGAGCACCTTTAAAGAAAACACAGACACTGACTTTCACGCAAAGGCTGTCCTCTGATCCCCAGCAGAAGACTATAGGATAGAGGATCAAGAGATCAAAATTATGCCTCACTGTGCCAAGGGATGCAGCCCTACAGGACCAAATGGAAGATGTGACAGCAGTACCGGCACTTCATCAGGTTGCAAGGAACTATTTTGAAATGCCAACAATATAAACACATAATGACATGCAGAAAACATGATTAAAGCATGCTTCAATGAGAAAACAGCAAAGAAAAGTTGTTGCCTCCTAAGTGATGTAAGATGCATTTCTACTTTACCAGGGACACATGGTAGGCAGCACAAGGGAATTTAAAAGGATGTTATTTCATAAAAATGACTCTGTTTTAAGAGATGGAGTATAAATCATTACTCACCAATCTATGTGGCAGCTTTTCTCTAAAGCACATTTTACCAGTGTTTATTATAGGATGGTAAAGACATCTTTTTTGTGTTTTAATGAAAATTAAATAAAAATCTTACACTTTTTATAGCTTTGCAAGTTACCAATGTGAAATGAAAATATAACAGAATTTTTTCAGACCAGAGGATGAAATGAACTGCCTCCCAACTTCTCGGATTTACTATTTTAGTCTCCTACTGCCACAGTGATACCTGTTAGTGGAGACATATGACTGATGTTTGTCTTCCTTTGACTTCATTCACACAACCTGTTCCTACCAAGCCGGTATATTTCTGAAGAAGTACAAGTGGAGAGAAAAAAAAAAAAGAATTGAAAGCATCTCATGCATTATGTTGGGGTCTTACAGAAGAAAGATGTAATTGGCTAAGCCACAAAAACTTGAGGCTATTAATAAATACAGTGGAGGCAAAAAACCCAGAGAAATAGTTGTATTATTTATGTCGTTGGTTACAAGCAAGTAATTACCAGCAGTTATATCACAGTCCCAGTTCTGGACAGGTTTCTTGATATGGCATGTGTCTGTGAATCAGCATCTATGCTCATGGCATAAACCGAAACATATAATGTCTCCAAACACATCTATTATTTTTTAATTTAAACTCTATCAGAGAGGAGACCATGGGAGAAAAGGAGTAAAAAGGCAGAAGCTTTGGGAAGAACAATTTCCTTTATTTCATGCAGCTCCTTATGCAGTCAATATTGGTGGTTTTCAGTGTTTTTTGCTATGACTTCAGGGTCTCTGTGCGGATGGTAGCCGTAAGAGACACACATAGATCCAACAGAACATGAAACTTCATTAGAAGTAGAGCTCAGCCATGACTGCTGCTGATGGAAGTCAGTGGAATATTCTGCTGTCCTTGTTCTCTGTGCTACGTTAGGGAAAATAAAGTTGCCAAGAGTGTACCGCTTTCCTCATGCCAGGCACCTTCCTAGCTGCAGAACCTATCAGGAACCCACATTTACTCCGCACTGCGGATTCCCGTATTTGCAAGGACTGGAAAAGCCTCATTTAGCAACTGTGATACGTGACCAGCGCAATTCCCAGCAAGTTTGGCCTCATCGTGTAGTACTGCCCTCCAGGGTTAATCACGATCAGGCCTCGAGTATGACTAATTCAATTCTGAACTGTGTTTGCTACCAAATTCTCTGTTCCCAATGTGTCTATTTTAACTAGTTAAGAAGAGATGGTAACAGCTTAAATTCCAGTTTCTCTTGCAAGACATGTTTACTACTGTTATTTGCAAAAATTACGGAAAAAAGATGTGAGATTAAAGATAAATGAGTTTGATCAAATATTGCATTATTGATGTATTAAAGACATTATCTCTTACATCCATTTGTGTTTTCAAGAGTGGGTTTGTAACATCATTGAATTCTCAGAGACGCTCTGTCACAGAGGACTGTGTGTCTAGAAGCAGAATTCTTTAACACAGAGATGTTACCATTTAAAAAGAGAAAGAAATTACAGACTTGCCAAAGACATTAATCTAAATCATCTGGGATATACCTTTGTGCACTCGTGCTATGAATCTAGTCTGCTGCTTTTAATATTGCAAGGTTAAACTTTAAAACCATTTTAAAATCAAGCAATTTTTTTTTTTTGGAGAAAAAGCAGCAGAACAACAAACAACTCAAAGTAGTAACTTTAAAGCCAGATCACTGTCAAGACAGACTTTTTTAGAAGTTATACTCACCCTGACAATTTCATTCAAGTTTTGATTACTGAGAACTTCCCTTCTGAGAGGACAGGGAATTTCTCAGAGCTTTGTAATCTATTAAAATTGCATGAGAAGAACTAGTTTTGCTGCCACAGAAATTGGAAATTGTATGGTTTGAACAGTAGAAATGGAAACTTCCTAAAATGACCTTAGGGTCTGGTCTATTCACAAAAAGTAATATAAACCAGCAGAATTAGTGTATTTTCATAAGAAAACAATCAACTTTCTATGATACTGGCAGAATTAACAGCCTTTTTATCACTTACTTACAGGCAACAAAACTATACAGTATAACATGTTTTAGAAGCAGATTTTATTTTTTTTAAATAATAAAGGAATGACTATCTGCATATTGTTTTTTGTTTGACCAGCACCTTATGATGCATGCGTCCACCTTCTGTAAGGTCTTTTTCTCGGGGAAAAAATCCACATTGCTGAATTTAATAACACCACTGGAATTTATAGGACTGATAATTAGTTGAAATACTAACAGATTATTGTTACTCCAGTTGGCCAGATTACTGTATTTTGTGAATAGACAGCTGATTTATCTATCCTCATCACCTACGTAAAAATGACATCCTTCATTAAGAACTTTGTGGAATGAAAGCTTCTTCTAGATGACACACATAAAAATGGAATGAGAAAGGGTGGGAAATACAGGGAGTAAGGTTGGATATGGAAATCACAAGGATAGAGGAAGAAAGTTAATCCACCTTGGAAACACAGTGCACTATCATTGTTGTTAGTTGCGTCCAGGTCTGGAAAAGAGGCACTAAGAGGTAATCTTCCACAATCATTCCGGTACAGTGGGCAATGGATAGCACCATCTTGAGGCAGTGGATGAAAGGGCTGGTGCATGGGACTCTTTTTCAGAGCTTTAAGAGATGAATTCCTTTCTGGAATGTCTGGAAGCAGCTCAGTAATAAGTCTGTGTAATATACTGTTGTCAGGCAAGCTTCCCCTTCTTTTTTCAGCTTTAATTTGATCACAGATGTCTTTAAGCGCAGAATCTAGTGCTTCAAATACAGATGACTTGCATTTTTTCTTTTCAGTTTGTTTTTTTGGAGCTGCACTTTTTTTCCTCCGGAAAGGCACTGGACTGACTAGGAACGCTATCTTAGAGAGGCCAGATTCCACTTCCTGTCTCCTTGGATCTTCAGTGGTTTCTTGTTTAGCCCTTTCATGTTTTAGCATGGTGGTGAAGCGGGTGTAGGATGCTGGGCATCGCCCTTTGCAGGAGCTGATGAGATGTCTGTGGTGGTGGTGGTGGTGGTGGTGGTGATGGCCTGATCCATAAAAGCTTTCGGATGACGTGAAGGAAAAGTGGTCGAAGTCACTTTCACTACAAAAGGAAGAACCTTCTATCTGGATAAAGTCACTGAGGTCAGAAACCACTCCATCCTGATCACTGTCTGAAAAATCCATATGCGATCGTTGTGGCTCATCACTGGTCACTTCAATATGAATTGGCACCAGGGTTTTAGACTTGTAGCTCCGTTGTACCTGAGAGGGATGCCTGCCTTGATTTTCTTCTTCCAGCAAGGATTCGATAGAAAATCGCCTCTTTGGACATAAGCCATTTTTAGGAGGCTCTAATGTAACAGTTGACAACATTTCATCACCTAGGTTCGGCATTGATTTTGACTTCTGGATTAATTTTTCAAATTCAGAAATTCTGGTTGGCACCATGTCTCTGGGCACCTCTTCAGTAGAAGACTCTCTCCAGCCTTGAAGAATACCCTTGTGCTGTTCTTTTTCATACTGCAGTATTCTGGACTTCACAGAACAAATCACCTCGGAATTCATCAAGTCCTTGCGATTGATGCGGTGCATCTTTTTGTACATTTTTAGGAAACCTGGGGCATCATGTGCAGATCTGTGACGAACTCTTGCCCTACTACTACCACGTCCCTCAGGAACATAAGGAGAGGCCCAGTTCATTGAGCAACCTTCTTTGGAGTCCTCCTCACATAACAGAGAGCCCATGCTTTCAGACTTGGCCTGTGAATCGGGAAAGCCATCTCGATCATCTGTTAACAGATCATCGCAGCTACGAGATTTTCTCTTTGGAGAAGCAGTTTCTTCTGTGCTGCTCCAGACTTCTGCATTTTGACGAGTCATTTGCCAGCCATTCTTGTAGCTGATTGCCCTTCTTGAATCATTTGGAACAGCTAAATGTTGTCTGTAAGTGCTACAGTAATCTAATTCATTTGAGGTGTTGTGGTTGTGCACTGAATAACTTAAAAGGGATGGATATACTTTGCTAATATCCCCACCTTTATAATCCATAGAGCAGCATGGTAAAAAAGAGACATTACCAGAAATTAAAAGATTCAGAAAGTTGGAATTAACGTCAGTAAGTATTAGAAAGACTAGGAAAGAGACAGCAATTAATGCATCTATCCGCTTAGGTCAGTACATAGGTTGCTAAGCCTGGGGCAGCAGAGCTAATAATTAAGTTATTTTCCAGCTGTAAAAACGTATTCATGATAATTTGAACATCAAAAAGAATTTCATATGAATTACGGACACGTTACCGGCTCCACAACCTGCCTCCCCCGCCCCCTATCAAAGCACTGTAAGAAAACAAGCATTAATAATGATTTTGAAGCAATGGACAATAAAAGCTGCAAAGGATTTAAAGATGAAGCCAAAGAACAAATCTTGACCTCAAGTCAGCTATTGATTTTTCCACCTGTGCATTCTGAAAGAAGCTGTTCAGAATTTTTGATCCGAATAATGCTCAGAGGGTTCACAGCAACTGCATATTCTAAGATAATTAAGATAGATCTTTACATGAGATCAAATGGTAAATTTCTCCCAGCTGTTCACAGGTAGCATAGGTACCCTGCTCCTTCCCTGTCTGGTAGAACAGGGTTTTCTGCAGCTTGTGGAGGGCAGAACAAGGAGGCTGAAGGACTGCTGTACTGGTGTAAAGGGAGATGTCTCAGGTTACTGAGCCTAATGAGCCTGTAGACGAAACAGTAACCCTTAGCTTGACTTCCATAACAAAACCCAAGTTTTCAAGCAAGTTGTAAGACATGTTTATGTGCATGCTAGGTCTGTAAGTCACTGCGAGACAAATTGGGAACTGTGGTGTCTGACACTTGCACTGAACTTTCAAAAATGGTCTCAAGTGGTGACATCCAAGTTCAGGACAGTTCAAACAGCTCAATCTGCTTTCTAGAAGAACAACTTGAATCTGGATCAGAAACTGAAACACTTCAGTTCAAAATCCATGCTGATCAAACAGCTCAGTAATTGCTGCTTCTTTAACAAAATGTTATTTCTAAGAAAAACTGGCATCCCAGTAGGTTTCCTAATGTCGGGAGAGAACAGTGACACAGTTAGGTCACCTTCCAAAAGTTTGTTACCTAGAGTAGATGTTCTTAAGGGAAGGACTTTCAAACACAGAAGCGTTTAGGTCATGGTAAGTGCTCGTTATCAGTGGCATAATCAAAGGTAAATGCAGGTAAATGGAGTTTACCAACTCTGCAGTGCCTGGCCTGGGACACCACTTGGATGAGTTACCCACTTTTTAAATTACTGCTATAACAGTGAGTTTAAAATACATTCGCTTTTCCATCTCTTCACTCTTAATGTTCCTCACTGCTTTTCTTTGTATGATGCCTTCTGCTGCAGCCTGGGTATTATGTTCTTTTCAGTGGAAACTGACTTCTACAACAAGGGTTTATACAGTCTCCGAAACAGCTATGGCCTGATTAGAAAGTCTAGCTACAAAACACAGCAATTAAATGAATAATAACAACAGAAGGAAACGTTGTATATGCTATTGCTCTGTATATTACTTCCATCGTATGTTTTACTGTCTTGCTAAAAAACCCACCCAAAACCCCAACCACCAACTGATTCAATTATCTCTGTTCTGGAGGGGCACGGAGAACCGTAATGGCATGGCGGGTTACTTGGAAAAAGAATCTAATTAGATTGTGTATGCTGTACTACACACTTCAAGGATTTACAAAATCCAAAATCAGACTACGGATGTTTGCTGGATTGAATTAGGTCCTGATAACTGACAATGTCTAAGACATCAGTTACAGATATGAAAGGTCTACTATTCTGGAAACACATCTTCAAACTTATACGCGATTTGTCTTGATTTACTTTATATACTGAAAAGAGTTTTAAAACCTCAATAATAAGAGAGTAGTATTGTGGCACAAATCACAGTCGTCTTTTAGTCAATTTTGTTTTGTTAGAATAAGCAGTTGATACTGGGAAACCCTCGTTACAAATCCAGCTTTTCAGCTTAAAATTACACACGTAAGAATAAACAAGTTACCCTTTCATGAAAGGCCCCCAGCGGTTGCTTCATACAGCAAATGTCCCAGTGAGGCGCACTGGGCACCAGCAGACAGTTGCCTTGGCTACCAACGCATTGTACAACATACCATCAACAGTTTGCTGCTAACAAACGTGCTCTCCTCTTACCTTTTGCTCTCGATGGAGAGGAAGGAGACGAGCTAGTTAAAGGCTTTCTGAGGGTGGTATATGGGCCTTGCACTTCTGCGCGGCCCAGGTTAGGCCTGTTCGCATTCTGATCGCTGTGCACCCTCTGATGACTTACAGCAGGTTCTGACTTCCTTCTTTTTCTGTAGTCGCTCGCGGTACTTGCGGAGCTACAGAAATAAGCAGTATTAGCAGCAGTCTAATTCTGAAATCTGAATTCAGGAATTTAAAAAGTAAGCTCATAATTATATTATTGGTTAACAGATTAAATAATGCCAGAACAAATACATCAAAACCATGCACAGGGAGAAGCACTCCTCTCAGACATCTTACAGCATATTTCACAGAGAAAAGCTGAGTTTCTTCTTCACCTGGTTGTTTTTAAGTTTTATACAAAATTTCTATCTCATTTTCATAGTGAAAGCTTTAAAATAAATGCATCAAGTTTCTTTAGACTATTTTTTGGTACTAGAAATTCAGCAGAAGACAGACCAAGAACAGATGAGGTAGAAGGCTCAGGGAAACAGCACTGGAAGTGCAGCAGGCAGTAAGGTTAAATGATAGATGGCTGCAGCTGAGACAGCAGCTCAGGGATGTTAGTGGAAAGACCCAGAATACAGCACGGCAAGCCCTTGTAAAAAAAGAAAAAAAGAAAGATGTACAGTTCAGTATCCAAATACGAACATCCTCTCTGTGCATCTCTCCATTTGGTCAGTAGCTCACAAGGTGAAAGTTAAAATCTGACTCTTGGCAACATCTGCTGGCTTCAGGTCACAAAGGAAAACCTCAGGCTGTATAATCTGTGTCTACGGAAATCACAAGTATTTCTTACCTAGAGGGCCTGTCCAGGCCTCTGTCTGTTGAATAGTGATGATACAAGGAAGTCTGTGAAAACAAATATATGAATCTGTTATACATCTGTATTTGAAAAAAGGGTGGTAATTTCTGCTTATCGTGTTTGATTACGCTTTGGTACTCTGTGACAAATCCTATAAAAACAGACTGCGATCATTAACATCCCGGGCACTCGAGCATGGATACTGCAATATTTCATGAGAACAGTTACGCAGTTTTTAAAAAGCTTCACTAGATTTGGTGTCATATTCTACTTCAGTAATGTTTTTTCTTCTAAAGCACTGCTAAGTAATGATCCAAAGTCATGCTTCTCTATACCTTTAAAAAAAACAGACACAGAACAGCTGAAACAAACTTCTAATTATAAAATCATAAAAATCTGAAAATAATTCTTTCACATGCAAGTGAAGGAATCCCCCTCTCCCCCAGGTACTCATCACAATCCCACGATCAGCTATAGCCAGAAACTTTTTGAAGTCCCATGATGTTTGTGGCCAGTTGCTGACCACCTTGTTTTCCTGCTAAGAACAGTTCTTATCACAGAACGTTAGTTGGTGCTTACGGAGTTACTGAAGTAGCTACTGCACAAACCCTGGAAGACGGAATGGAGTACTGCTCCATAGTTTTATTATTAATACAGAGTTAACTTTAAATGACCTCTGATTCTAGATCAATCATTTCATACATTTCAAGCCTGCAGCCAGAATTAAGTAACACAACAACTCTGGTAACTAGGTTATCAATCTAGAACAGTTCAAGGGCACAAAGCAGGGTGGTTCAAGAGTTAAAGTTGTTTCAGGTTCCTGGCATGTCATTTCAGAGCTAATCCGACGGATGGAGTTGAAATAGAACTTTCGTACAGATCTGTAAGCTGCAGGAACTATTTTTCTCTCTACAGAAGCCTTTTAGGCTTTTTCTCTGTATGGAAAAGTCTTCATAGACATTTCTCTGTCCAGAAGGACCGCAGAAGTAATAGCACTCCCTGCTGGTGTAAGTGTTTTTTTAGTTAGATATTCTTTTTTCCAGGGATTTGAATTGCAAGTTCACAAACAGAACTTCACCCAGATTTGTTAACTGACACGTATACTTCTAGAGGTCACCTGTAGTCTAAGAATATTTGGGAACAGACTTCATGGAACTGTATGCTTTAAATGACATTGTAGAGTAATTGTTGAAACAATACGATTGTTGAGTTAGAGTTCTTGTCCCAGCAGGCTTTGTTGTTTAAGACCTGCATCACATACCAAATGATCCCACCAGGACACTAACTGAAGTTTTTGATTTCTGGATTATACTGGAATTTATTATACTGTGAGGCAGGGAGAACCACACAAACAGGATAGAACATGTATCAAATGTTATCTAAAACGTGAGCTAGGATAATTCTGATTTTCTCAGCAATTTTTAACTTTAATTAAAATTACATAAAAAGTCAGATGAAAACTGGCTTTTGGTAAGAATAGCAGCTGAGATATAAACACTTAAAAGATGTTAATAGTTCAAAGACTTTAAAATTACTTTCCAGAGAAAGTAAAGTCCCCAATAACTTATTTAAGATGATCTCTATGTAGGGTTTCAAAATGTTTATTTTTTCTAAAAAGGAAGTTCATTGCTTTGTGGACAAGTATTCAGGTATTTCGTCTGTGTTACTACCGATCACTACTTTTATTCTTGCTGTTAAATACTGTTAGGTTCAAAAGGTCCACTTTGGATCAGAGTCACTTGCCGTATAAACACAACGGTAGAATCCCTCCCAGTAAAAAACCAGTAACATAAACCTGACCACTAGAAACAGCAGAACTAAGGTCCCGATACTTCTCTCAAGTCACCCTTGGCTGAGCGTACAAGGCTGCAGCCGAACTAGCGCTGACATGGATTGCTGTTAGCTTAAGCATTACGAATACGAGCTGTATCCCATCAGCAGTGTTTGCACACAGCTCTTGTTCCTCTCGATTTTGATAGCAACAAATTTTGAAAACAACTTTGGGTTGTAATGTTGGCAAATAGGGTTATGGCAACTCTGCTGTTTCTCCAAGAGACACCACAGGAACTAGCCTGTGAATGAAGAAATTTAGTTCCTAGCCTATTTCAAGGCTTTTTGGTTGGACAGTTCAACACAGCATGTTTTCATCCCACAAACTCTCACGTGCTTTTCATTTTGGAGTATATCTCAAAGCACACGCATGTCTAGGAAAAAGGGAACCCAAGGTTTTGGTTATAACTACTTTTCTGTTTTCTTCTAATTTATTTTGAAATGAAATAGATTACTGGACTAAATAATGAAATCATGATGATTGTTTCACTAAAACAATGAATGTTTTAGTCATTTGTGTGTTTGAATTTGCTAGTCTTTGTGTCTGTTCAGAATGGAAACAATGCAAGTTTCGGGTAACACCTCTAAGAGTCACAGGCTCTAGAAGTGATGCATCATTGTGAGATTTTAAAGTCTCTCTTCTAATATTCTGTCTCCACGTTAGAGGCAAAGCTGCAGCAATTTCTCTGCTGCTGCAATTCTTACCCGATGGATACTGTTAAATCATTCCTGTCAGCCCAAAACCTCTGAAACAGCTTCCAAACCACAAATGTGATTCTCTTGTAATGCACTATGTTGTTCTGTATGACAAATACCTTGTTTTACAATAAAAGAGGAAACAAAAAATTTCCATTCTGTCTCATCCTTCCACTGCTGCACTGCACCACGGATTTTCAGTTTGTGGAAACTGATGATCAAGGTCTGGCAACAATCAGCTCTGCTCCCGTGACTTATGCTATGGATGAAAGAGGGGAGCTAGAAATAAAAGCTTCAAAAAATATTTCAGTGCTACGCTAAAAAAAAAAAAGGGCTACTTGTCCTGGAGTCATTCTTCGCTCATCCAATACAACCTCCAGACACATTAGTGGAGACATGATCTCCTCTATTCATCACTGCAGTAGAGAATGACAAGCACACAACCCACAGAGCGTGCACTGCAGCAGGAAGGAGAAAGCAGCATTACACAAACTATCAATGGCACCGTGTCCACCTGTGAGGAATTACTATTGTCTTTACTCTTTGTAAATTAACATCACCTCAAGCAACACTCATCTGCAATTTGCAGCCTGTGTATGAGAGATCTTGATGTAATCTGGGAACTCAGCTGTGACCAAGAGGAGCAAGGTGAGGCAGTGGGACATAGCCCATGTTCTCAAGGACCAGGGAAATGTGCATCAGTGATGTCAGGAGGATGACGCTCTCAGTGGGGCAGGTCTGCTGTAGCAATAGCCCCTTAGAAGACAACTGCCAATATTACTGATCACATGCCCAGCTTCTCCCAGTGTTAGGTGTTTCCGTCAGTGAAGGTTTGCCTCATACAATGATGTAACCCTTTCCCAGGTAGCTTTCTCTGCTGTGGTACTCCACAAGCTTTTTTCTATGATGCAAGAGTACACAAGACTGTGGAACGCAATCGAGTTTTATCAGAGCATCTGATTTTTATTTGCTAAATTTGCTAAAACCAACCTATTGTTCTGCAAACTAATGTGAAGTTATTTCTTACAAGTTCCATTTTCCTAGCAAAACAGATTTTAAGGTTTGGGGGTTTTTTAAATCATCTGTCATTACATTGTTCTTAGGTGATAAACTATGTATGAGTACACATTTTAAAATAAAAACTGACTTGTGGATTATCAATCTAGAACAGGAAACAGACTAATTGTTAACCAAAGTATTTTAAGTACTGTAACCTAGCTCATAAAGTCAACGGACTTAAACATTGGAGAGAAGGGGTGCTGTGAAACAAACCCATACCATCTGCTCTGGGAAAGCAGGAAAGAATCAAAACTCCTGTCCACAGGCAGATTAAATAGAAGCCTGTATGTTGGAGCCAGTCCTGTTACAGAGGTGTGCCGATGATCATCAGATATTCTGAGACAATAAATCTGATATTAGGACTTTGGAAATTATCCCTATTTTATTTCTCAATATTTGGACTGCATATGGGGCTCATGAGGAGTGCATCACTGTTAACCCATTCCATCTACACAAAGTATCACCCAGTTTGTTTTTTAAAATATATTCTGAAGAAGGTATCTATTCACGAGTCTTTACTGTTCACGCAGTTCATATTATCAAATTTTTCTTTACAGCTTCTGAAAGCTGAAAACTGTAACAATTCTCCTACCACTATCCAACTCCAATGATTTTCAATTACAATGCCAAGTGCCAGGTCCTGCACTTGGGTCACAACCACCCCTGGCAGCGCTACAGACTTGGGGCAGGGTGGCTGGAAAGCCGCTCAACAGAAAAGGACCTGGGGGTGCTGGCTGACAGCTGGCTAAACATGAGCCGGCAGTGTGCCCAGGTGGCCAACAGCATCCTGGCTTGTATCAGGAATAGTGTGGCCAGCAGGAGCAGGGAGGTGATCATGCCCCCGTACTCAGCTCTGGTGAGGCTGCATCTCAAATACCATGTCCAGTTTTGGGCCCCTCACTACAAGAAGGACATTGAGGAGCGTGTCCAGAGAAGGGCAACAAAGCTGGTGAGGAGTCTGGAGCACAAGTCTTATGAGGAGAAGCTGAGGGAACTGGGACTGTTTAGCCTGAAGAAAAGGAGGCTGACGGGAGACCTTATTGCCCTCTACAACTACCTGAGAGAAGGTTGTAGTCAAGTGGGTGTTGGTCTCTTCTCTCAAGCAACAAATGATAGGACAAGAGGAAACAGCCTCAAATTGCTCCAGAGGAGGTTCAGATTGGCTATTAGGAAAAACCTCTTCACTAAGAGTGGTCGGGCATTGGAATAGGCTGCCCAGAGAGGCCGTGGAGTCACCGTCCCTGGAGGTGTTCAAAAAGCATGTAGATGTGGCACTTTGAGATATGGTTTAGTAGGCATGGTGGTGTTGGGTTGACGGTTGGACTTACTGATTTTAAAGGTGTTTTCCAACCTTAAAGATTCTATGTTTTCAAGAAAAATATCTAATGCTTTGAGGTCTGTCTGCAACAGAACCATAAAAGCCAGAGAGTTGCTCACAACAACAGCTAGCATAACCACAGTTCTCACACCTCCACACAACAGAGCGAAGCAAAGGCCTCAGGTCTGTGTGCTTCTCTACGCTACCAACCAAACACATCGAGCCTGTTCTGGAAAATATCAGAGCCGTATTTCAAAACTGGCCACAATTATCAACCAAATCTTTGTCAACCAGTCACTGCCACAGTCCAGTAGGAGCAGAGGAAGGCAGTTGGGGCTCACAGGTGATCTCTGTTACAACTGTCGCATGAGGTGACACAAACATTGCAGATAAATTGTCACTGTGGGGTTTCTTGCGCAGGTGCCAGCCCCATCCATTAGAGACTGGGCCGAGACCATCTGTCCCTTGCTACTGGCCAAACAGCCACAAGGCAGTGATTACTTTCCACCACTTATACTGGCTCCAGGGCTATAAGAACCATGATGTAAATGCAAGGGCGGTGTGGATCCCCACTGCCTCCTATGGAAGGCCATGGGTAAACACACAACTAAAACCATCCTGGAGAGAACTTCTTTATCCCCAGCATTCCCCAGGCCGTAAACCGTGTGTGAGTGATCAGCCTAAGACAGCTAGAATCGCGTCACACCAAAACTGACTGCTGCGTTACTATATGGCTTTTGCTTTCCGTCCTTTGAGATACTCTTAGAACCTTGAATGTAACTTGCTCTTTTGCCCTTCGCTGCCGTCTTTGAAGCTTTTTTCTATAAGATACTGTATGCTGCACATTCTACAATACTAATTTTTACCACAGGCATATGATATTATATATAGGCTGTGTGGAGTTCATACATTTTACCCACAGGTAGAGCTGCGCTGCTACGGCATACAGGGGAGAGGTGGAAGCGCACAGTGGATACGGTTGTGCCTTGCTGCCAGGAGTGGGTACCACTGATTGCAGCTGTCCTGTCAGCTCTGGGGCATTCACTGACCCACGATCCCCCCGCGCGCCTTCCAGGTGGCCTGGCAGAACACATTGCCCCCGCTCCCCATCTCCGAAGCCAATTAGGCATCTTCCAGAAGATTCAACACTGCCCTATATGGATAAAGGCTGCCTGACAAAAATAATTAAATATTGGAGACAAGGACCCCAAACACAGACCGGGTTTGATACTTTGATTTGGTCCTACTCAAAAACTGAGGTATGTGTTTACCACTCAGCCAATGTTTTAGCTGTTCTCATGCATCAAGGCTTTAATGGTGGCTGAAAATTAAGTTAGGGAAAGTAGGCAAAAATTGTAAACAACAAACAGGCTTGTTTGCATGACAGTTCTAATACTGTAACAAGTTATTTTGAAATATTCCTCCCCAATATTTAATTTGCTGTAATTAAAATGAAAAGATAAACATCTTTGTAAATTAAACAAAGAGAAACCCAGTACTACTTAACAGTAGTTTTACCCAGACCGACTGAACATGAAAATATTTCAAATAATCATGCTAGGGCTTATACATTTTTTTCTCCAATATATAGTGTGCTCTCAAGTATTAGTCTAAGCTGGCTGTCTCAAAAGAACTGGGCCCAAATTTCAGAACCCTGGTTTTTTTCCAGATTTATAGAGCTTAAAACCAAACCAGAGTAACTTGCAAACAGTTAACAATTTAAGACCACGATTTGCATTTAATTTTTGGAGAGACTACGGAAGATGAGAGTGAGTCACAAATAGGAAGGAGGTAAAGCCACCATATGGAGTAGAGTTGTCAATACAGGATTCACTGACTTTTGCCCTAATGCTCTAAAAACGGCAGGGGGGAAGGGAGGAGAAGTGAAAGCCTGATTTTCTCCCACTCAGAGTAGGGCAATGACAACCCACTAGCTGATCTTGATGTATTTTATTTGAAGCAATGACAGTGACTGTCAGTCCTGCTGTTAGAAATTTACAACAGAATTATTAATCGTGGTATTTCCTGGTTAGCGACCTTAGTCACTTAAATACTTAATTGGAGAAATGACAGCTTAGCCACAAAGGCCTTCAGTTGACATACAATTTGCATTCAGATGTTTTAATAAAGAAATGCTACTGTATTGATGTGTTGTGTCTGGAAGCAACACACTTGCCCAACTCTGAAGAAGTGGGAATTTGTCAACAAGTTAGAGACGTATGGGCTGCTGTGGAATTCTGAGTGTTAATCCGTGAGAAGTTTTGGGGATAAGGACTCACAGTTCCTAGGATAATAAGATCAACATCCAAATGCACTAGTGATCTGGAAAGATATGAAGACAGAGATGCAGTGATTGTGAATTAGAAACACCTCATAGCTATCAGAAGGAAACCACTAAATTTTAACAAATCCAAGACATAAATGGCGAGCACTCCAACCCTTCTTCCCAAGAGAATCATCTGAACAAGAATCATTCATTTACCTCATTGGAAACACCAGAAGAACTGTCTTGAACATAGTCCAAAAGCTTTTTAGGTGGCTGCATCATAAAGGAGAAGTGTAGAGATGAAATGGAGTAGAATCAATGGCAGCAAGGAATGGAACATGTGGAGAAGGTGACACAGTTAGAAACTAAGTGTTGACAACGTCAGATACAAAGAGTGACACATACGGGTAGAATGGAAGGAAGAATGGGTTACAGTATTTTTTAAATTATAAGCACCTTAATAAAATGTTAGTAACTTTAGGTGGCAAAATTTACAACTGGAATGGTTGAATCAATACTAGCAGTTTTTAATACTGATGAGACAGAAGAGTGTAAAGCATCACAGTTACATTCTGCTGGGGAAAATCCCAATATACTTTATCTTACAGGAGACACTAGTCTCAGGTTATCACTATCAGTAAAATATTGTTGACATATAGTCCATCAGAAGAACGTATCTGGATTGCTTCTGCCCACCTAGAGGGAAGAATGACAAAACAGCTTGAATGGCTAGATAAAATGAGGCAAGAAGTAATAAGTGAAAATGTGATACATTATAGATCATTAGACAACAAATTAAACCCAGATATATTTAACTTTTAATTTTTTTTTTATTTTCAGGTGGTCTTCAACAGGTGATTTTTTTGAAATGTTATGATTAAAAATTTAAACTTTTAAAAGAATGTATGCGGTTTGCTTTCTCTTCTGCTCTCGCTGAAGTAGCTGGGAGTTCTGATTTGGCTTTTGGCTAGCTACAACAAGGGACTACGGTCCCTGGGGTTCCCCGAGTGCCCTCCCAGCCCTGTGTTAAGTGCTTGGGCTCCTCATGTAGCCCAGCAGGCCACTAACCAGCAGGCTGCGGGGAGCTCCAGAGAACTGCTAGCAACAGGGAAATGTAAGAGTGAAAATGTTTTAGAGTCCTGATGCTCTGGAGCTCAAGCACCATGTCTATTTGGGATTTCCTGCCCATGGGCTGGTGCTCGTGTGTTTTCCCTCATGCTGCTCAGAATCAAGGGAAGCCACAGGAATACTTAACCAGACTGAGGAATGCTTGGGTTAATTTCCCTCCTTCCTCTGAAGGGATTTGAATTCACATCTTCCACCTGTCTGGAAAGTACTCTGACCACTGTGTTAGACATTCTCCTGGGATGAAGACATTTGCCATCCTTTTTCCTAAAGATGTTAGAGCGTACAGGAAAGAATTTGAGCTCCACAAAGCCAGAGAGGGTGTGTGCAAAAGCAAGAGCAGGTGCATCTCCAACCTAGTCATTAAGACATTGTGCAGGGAGGAAGTGAAACCTAGTTCCCAGTCTTGCTTTGAGGACAACATTACTGTTTTATCCTTGTATAGAATACATAAACAGCCTTTGGTGCTTACATCCAATTAAGCCGGTGGTATTTGCAGAAGAATTGCGAGTGCCTAGCCAACTAAAGGTGAAAAACTGAGGTATCTCTGACGTTTAGGTGTTTCAACCAAACAGATCTTTTCAAGTTTATAGTTTTAAACATAAATGCTTTGAGTAGGATAAGGTAGCATCTATTTGCCCGAGTCCTTTTTTTGGACCTGGCTGTTTGTGAAGACCAGAGCAGAACTGAAGTCTGCTTGTTCAAGCAGGTGTCCAGCTTGAAAACAGAGCAAACCCATATCTCTGTGTTCAGGTGCAAAACACATGTTCTGCATGTATGCATATAAGCGAGGAAAAGAAAGAAAAATACCTCATTATTTACTGCCATAAGCAATTTGTATACAGCTGTGTGCATTTAGACACATTTCTTCAAGTAAAATACATGATCTGTAACTCAGCATCCCTAATGCAAACAGACACGTTATTCTGTTCTGAAAGATTGTTCAGAAATAATGCAGCCAAATGCAAAAGATTCAGGGAGACTGGCAAACATCCCTGATTAACATGCAATTCATCTTGTTCTTAAATATTTACACACTACTATTTGTCTACTGAGACAAATACTGTCCGTATTAAAGCTATTAAAGCCACTACTGTGGCAAGTTAAAGGTCCACTTGAACAATGGTAGTTACCTGCATGAGATTACTTTATTGACCTTTCTCAAAAAAATCTTTACTGGTGTATGTTCGCTGAATTTGGTAATTTGTAAATTCCTCATCATAAAGATTTTTTTCCTGATGTTTAAATATTAATATTCTGTCCTCACTTACCGGACGTCCAAACTCCAGTTCTGAAAAGAATTTATACCAGGGTTCGTTTTCTAAATCTATGTCATCTGGGTTTATGCGATCAGTCTGGAGCAGTTGTGAAGGAAAAGGGAAGGAAAAGGCACACACTGAGCAAAGGGCTGGAAATGCCGTGTCACTTTAACAACACACACACACGCACAACACAAGTATGGCAAAAGGAAAGGAATAAAATCAAAGAATGAAGATGGTATT
Source organism: Psophia crepitans (assembly GCA_013399095.1). NCBI lineage: Eukaryota > Metazoa > Chordata > Aves > Gruiformes > Psophiidae > Psophia > Psophia crepitans. The sequence continues at coordinate 272,589 of VWZZ01000302.1, read as the reverse complement.
TAAGACAGAATATTCTTATTCAAGAGCTGTCATTGAGCAGTGGCTTTAATACTTTTCTTTTTGGTGCTGTTCTTCCAACAACCAGAAGACATTAAACGTTCTAAAATAACTCTCTTACAGCTAAGAGCGCACTTTGACCACTTCTGTAAACATCACTGCCTTACTTAAGTACATTTACTGCTACTGAAGGTTCTGTGTTAAGAAGACGGTTTAAATGATTGTCAGCTTCAGCATAGGAAAGAAATTGCCCATCTGATCAGCAAACAGCATTTTATCAGTATTGCTTTTGGCCATTCCTTTTCTTCTCACAAAGCATGTTAATTCAGGATCTCGCTGTCTTGAAGCCAGTGCCGAGCAGAGATTACCAGTATGCATCATGCAGGCATGCCTATATTAAAAACCCACTTCAGCATATGAAATGGAACTGGTATCTTTCAAATCCTACGGTCAAAAAATAAGGAACAAAAATTATGCATTCCATAATACTTGTTTTAGCAGTATTTTGTAATGCTTTATCTCCCATGCCTTGCTGACATAATGAAGCATCTTTTTCCACAGTGAAATACATTGTTTTCATCCGAAAATTCTCACAGCAAAGGGATAAAGTAGCAATTGAAGACAGCATTAAGAAAATTTTTCAATGAACAGAAGAATAAGTGACAGATTTATTCAAGTAGCATGAAAACATGACAGTGCAAAACAGTAGAGCTCTCAAAGGGATATCTAATCAACTGTAAACTTGGCTGCATTAATTATTTTCTAAATAGCTCCAGTTCCTTTGTAGGATCTGATGTAAGCTGTCAGGCAGCACGGAATTGCAGTGAACTGTTGGCTTAAAGATCTCTGAAACAGAGAATGCCTCTCGTTAAAGATATTTCTGAATTTAAAATTTGGTCCTCCACAACTGTAATTATCAGAACTTAGACACTAATTATGGTGTGACCTAGAAAGCAATCCTCAAAGATGACGACAGGGTCCTGCATAAAGAATGATACTGGTGATTAAGTATGTAACACTTTTTGCTCCTGAGTCAAGCTGTCACCAACACACCAGAGCAATCGCATACAGCTATTTCTGTTTTCTGCAAGAGATAACACCGTGCTCTTGACCATTTCAGGTAATTAAACATCTTACAGTGCTTTTCTTGCTGCCTTTGATGTTACTGGAACAGACTGCCAGCTTTCCTCTATTGAAAGGTCAACAACTCTTTTGAACTGCCTTGGAGCTGTTCGTGCAATATCTGGACACCAACTGTTGTTTTATGAATCTATCGTCACGACGTCCCTTTCAAGTAAGGGAAGTGTTATTCCTGTGAACAGAGTGGGATGTGGATGCCAGAGATGAACAACTTGCTGTGCTCCATAGCAGGGTTAGGAAGAGAAGCTGCTCTGGTGTTTTGCCCTTATATTTCCACCAGTCACAGCCATAATTCACCACTATGGCTGACAACTATTTCATCTCAACTACACATACCCAAGCCTTTAGTAGGAAAACACCACGGAAATTACTTTCATGAAATGACCAGTAAAGATTTGTGACCTTAATAGAGACCATAACTGATTTAAATAAAAACACATGGCTGTCTTCTACAGAGAGATGACAGCGTGAGGGCAAAAACTGACAGATTCACAACACAGAAGATAACTTCATTACCTATCAACCTGAGTCCCGAATGCTTGGTGCATTCAGAGTTTCTTACTTTCTAAAAAAATTTCCACAATTTAGATCTGGATAATCTGAGAAGACAGCACTAAACAACTGCATTTTCATAATTTCTCCAAACTAAGTTATGGTGTGTTGAAATATTTATAGGCATGTTTTCATCTTTATATCAATGAATTAATTTTCACAGAAATGTTAATGTCCACAATTGGGTGCATCTACATAAAATAAATCAATCAATCCACTGAAATGCACATGGTGTTGAAATTATGGAGCTGTTGGCCCCACAAGTCCAGGCCTACTGACATGACTTGCTCGGGTAGAGAGTATCATCCTTGTGAGCCTCAAGGTGCCCTGGACAGTGGCAGCCCCACACTCACACGTTGATGTACCGGTGTCCCTTCTTGCAGGGAGCCAGAATGCACCATCAGGCCAGCTGGGCTTCCGTCCAGCTAGTCAAGGAGATAAAAATGAGAACAGGAGTTGGCTCCCCTTTTATCTTCAAATACTCTTGCAAATAGGTGAAAGCTTAACTCCCCGCCCCCGTGCTTCTGCTTGTAAGGAAAAAGCTAGAAATAGTGTACTTTATGTAGTTTCCAAGTTTTTGAGTTCTCATATAGTAGTCTGCAAATAAAATGAGAGCATAAGAAAGTGTGTAAAGCTAACACCAGGCACACAAGTCCTACTTTTATTTACAGCTTGAACCGCAGAGGGCAGCAAACAAAAAGAAACGGAGCTCTGAAGCCTGCAAGTTCACTGGTGCCTGGCAGTTCTAGAGAGGACTCTGCCTCCCCGGTGCTACCAAGAGCAATACACAGGCAATTGATTTTGTTTGGCTTTAGGATTCAGTTTTGCTGATGGACTGTTTTCTGTTATCTCCCCTTCTAAGAGACTTAAAGTGAACAAATCACTTTGACTTAAAAACCTGAACTTGGCTTGGTCTCACAAAGTATCTCTCAAATTGCTTGAATAGAAAGGAAAAGCAATAAAGTAAATTCCTTTTTTATGACTTGTCAGGCAAACAAAGTCCCATTCCTATACTCTATCCTTCATCTAGTCGTTTAGGAACATTTTCACTACTTGTTGAAAATACACTACTAAAGCCCAGTAACTTCACTGTTTTCACCATTTGCAGATGGTCAACAGAGCGCTGCATCAACACGCTCAACTACAGAGCACTGCCATTTAAAAAACCCACGTCTGTAGCGTCGCATACAGCTTTGCCCGTGCTCGGTTTGATATACACAAGGAGACATTCACAAGTAATAATCCAAAGTGTGCGTTCAGACTGCTGAGTTCTGAGTTACATGGTTCTTATACGACCTGCATGGTCAAATTAATATTTTGCATTTGCAAGTTCAGACACCATACCGAGCGAAGCCTCTCTGGAACAACGGACTGAGATGTTTGCTGTAATCTGGCTTTGGCATTTTATTAGCTCTGAAGAGTTTGATTTTGCTTTTTCTTTCTTTTTTTGGACTACTTTTAAATAGCTGTTGTAGCTACAAGTCCACTACCAGGTTGACTTAGTCTCTCCATATCTTTATGAGAAGACTTTTTTTTTAATGTCATACCAAAACATACCTATATGTAGATTTTCTGATTTCTTTTTAGAACATGCTGAGAAATTTTTTTTAGCTGACAAAGTGTTACTCAAATAACTAACATCAAGTAGAATATTCTGATAACCTGCTTAAGATGTCGAAGGTGACCAAACTTGCATATTCTAAAGAAAATTCAAAGTTTTTCACTACAGTAAAAACCCCTCCAAAACCCAGACGTACATCATTGTGCAAGCCCGAACGAGTTCTGGTATTTGACAAAACAGTAATGTGTTTTAATTTATTCTGATCATGAAGTCTTCTTGCATATAGAGCCAGTAGAAAATTTGTATACTGAACATATATAAAAAAATGTTGCTCACAAACTTAACCTGACAGTTTCATCTGACTAGTATGTGTACTTTCAGGCTTAGACTAAAGCACCTAATGAAAATAAAGATATCTGTTGCTTGTCCCAATTTTACAAAGTCTTCACAGCAACCTTAAGGTTTTTCCTTATTTGCTTTACTGCAGAAATAGAGAAATGTACACGTATGATGGAATTGCTTCACATATACAAGGCTGAAAGTAGTAAAGAATAAAAATTTAACTTCACATTCATACCAGTAAGATTAAATTATTGTACTGCAATTTACTTACTGAAAGTAAACATCGATTTTAGGAAACAAATCCATGGTTCAGATGATATTAGACAAAAAGAGGAGTATTTTATTGAATTGCAGACGTTGGAGATGGAAACATACATCAGAAGAACTTACATACCACCTTATCAGTGCTATGCTATTAGAAGAAATGGCAACATTTTATGAGCTTATTGAAAAAAGGAGCTGCCACATCGTTGCTTGGAAGACTATTCAACAGCTTAATGTCACTTACTTTTAGTCATAATCTCAAAGGACCAACCCCAAGCCTCTCACTTTTTGTTGATCTTTTATACTCTTACAAGTTCAAGTTACAGACAAAAACCCATTAATTTCTGGTTTCTTGAGAGAAGGCTGCTACATGATACTGCAGCTTGGACGTACACTCATCTTTTTATATCCACAACAAAGATAATCATCTATCCCCAACCAACCTATCCGTTTAATGTTTGTCATTTTTTTAGGTTTATCATTTCTCACATTCTTTTGACCTACTGAATGAGGATCTGCTGAATATTTCCCACTAAATGTTAGATTTACATTGAGTCTCATTTTATTATATTATTCCCATGTTTCTAATCTTCTAATTCACATTAATCACAACTGATTCCAATGTAGCACCTACATTAATAAAGGGAACGCTGATCTGTCAAACCACATCTGTGTTGTTTATCGTCATAAACAGCTGTAAATACCTTCTTTTTTTTTTTTTTACCCCAGATAATTTTGCCACCAAAACTGCAATTTTGTAGACATGAAAATGATTTAATGTAAGCAAAAAAATTCAAGATTTGGAGTGTTGGATAAACTCCCTTTGACATTTCTGGTTTTGGCAAAACTAATAAGAACTTCTAGTTCAGATGCTATAAATGTCCATCTTTTACAACATTACAGAACTATATGTATTTGTATATTCCATATTTTGATTAATATTTTCTTTCAGTATCATCAGAACAATTTTTCAAACATTAAAAATAAAGTCTTTTGAGATTATGAAGATGGAAGGCTTAACTCCTACAATACTGACACAGTCGAGAATTTGGAGTTTTCACCTGACTTTGGAACAAATGCATTGTTTTCAGATGTCACCTTTCCCCCCACCACAGAAAAGTCTTTTGACCACCTCTGCTGATCATCCTTTAAGAAGTCGCAAATTTGGCTTTCCATATCCCATTCAATGAACACAAGGAAAACAAGTGCTTTAGTGTAACCAAATCCTTTTCTTTTTGTAACATGGTCCAAAGGAACATCCAAATACATAAAGCTAAACATCACCTTTATCAAGAGCAGAAATTCCAGACTGATGGAACTGTGGTAGCTCACGTCAACTATTTTTATGTCAGTTAATAACATTACACTAGTGTCAGCACAACTTTCACCTCTTGTATTCTACATTAATCCCTGCTTTACAATCTTTTACAGTGTTGAATCAGACATGAACAGAAAATCTCACTGTTCTGTCCATGAATATTATTTCTTCAACTTTTAAATTTTATTCTACAATGAGATATTTCCTTGTATTTACATCAGCTAAGTCTAAACTTCTAGTCTAAGCTTCAGATGAAAAAGCATGATCTTGCCCTTGACTGATGCTGCTCAGTAAGTACAATGTGGCTACGGCTTTTCTGCATGAAAATATTTTATGGATCAAACAACGCTCAAAATCCAACCTCTTGATTGAGAACATAAAAATTAAAATGCGTAAGTTAAAAAAACCCAAACTATTCAGGAACAGTCAGCAAATCTCACTTTTTTGTCATTTCATTACTTTGTCAAAATTGAAAAATTGTATCTATGATCATATGCACCAGGACTGCAATTCCTATTTGAATTATTCTTTTCACATTACGTTAGTACAAAATGTAATTGATTAGAAAAGTGAAGCTGTTCTTGAAATATCACTGTAATTTTCTTATTTTTAACTTGAATCTGCTGTTATTCTTTGGCATTGGGAAGGCTGGTAAATGACCTCAGTGTGTGTAATGCAGCCATGGCAATCAAGAAAGTGCTCAGAACAAATGCCATCGCCTTTTAAATAAAATGATTTGTTAAGTTCATCTTCACAATAAATACTAAATCCCATTTAATTATATTGATTAATTTGCAGTTCCTGTAGAAACGCTAATTTCCTCTTTGAAAAATGTATCAGTTCTGCAAGAACTTAATTTCAGAGAAACACAGCTTAGTATTTTCTAGCTAAAAAAAATTATATTCCTGCAAAGCCCCCCAAAACACGAGGGAAAGGTGCTTAGTACAGGTGTTTCACACTGGTGACATACTATGTATTCTAGAATTCAATTATTTGTTGATCTTAAGCTAGTAAAATAAATTCCATGAGCAAGCATGTAACACAGAAGCAAATAATAATAATCCAGTATTGATTACATAAACCCCTTCTTTAAAACTGGACTCCTTCAACCATTTCATCCTCAAAGTAAAAGACCAAGAAAATATTGCCGTTGACACATAAGAGTTTTCTTGAAATGAGAAAGTATTGCACTATCACAAAGGTAAAGTAGAAAGGCTGGGTGAATGTGTCTTCTGGCAAATGAAAACTTCCGTTAACGGTTATTTGGCATGCACTAAGCATAGCTCTGTCAGACATGCTTGTGAAAAATTCCACAATTACCATCGTTATGCAGAAAGCAGGAATAAAGACTTCTAATTACATGTTAACGTACACTCCATAACCGAGGCTGGAAAGGACCTCCAGAGGTCATCTAGTCCAACCTCCCGGTCTAAACAGATCAGGTTGCTCAGGACTGTGTCCAGGTAAGTCTTGAACACCTCCAGAAATGGAGGTTCCACAGCCTCTCTGGGCAACTCTGACCAGTACTGGGCCAAAATCTCCTTGCGTGTACGATTAGGTGCATCCTGAAAAGGCAGTTTATTTACACGTTAATTACCAAATATCATATGTGCTGTTAATATTACTGAAAACGAGTGCTGGAGATGGCATGCCAATTAGAAAAAGCAGTTTCCATTAACTCATAGTTCTGCTCATCCTCCCATTAGGTTTGCACAGTGGTGGTTTGATTTCTTGGAAATACCAGAAGATCTAAGATTAGCAAGTCAGTCAAACCCACATTTTCAACACAACCATCGGGAAAGAGCAAAGACAAACTGCTGCAAAGTCCTGTTTGAAAAAGGACCCTTCAATATTCATCTAGGTAGTTCTAATCAATAGTAAATAACAGAAAGATGACTTCTCACCAAACCTCTTACTTTATGACCCATTTCACTTCTGTGCCTTACCGGTCTTTCATGTTCAAGGATCGATGACTTTCCTGGCTCATATTCAAAAATGCTTCTTGGTTCAGAACGGAACTTGCGGGTGTCTACCTTTCTGTCAGGGGGATCCCAGTCATTTCTAAGTAACAAATACAAGCAATTGAGTTAATTTACTGTCATTGCCATCTGCTTTACAGCTCTGTGCAAGAGAAACAGGCAAACCCAGATGAATTTCAGCATGGTTTCTGTTTCCAGAAGTCAGTTGTGAAATGCCTGGCCTAGCATCCCCATGTTTTAACCACTGTATTATCTTAACTTGTTTACAGCAGGTATACTCAGGACAGCAGGAAAAACACTAGAGATGTCCAGCCTATGTGATCACTTATGCTTTTGTTCTAATGGGCAGACCAGTTTAAAAACTTCCCTGACATACTGTGTCAAAATACCATGACATGCCTTCTCAAATTGCTAAGTTACTATACTGTCTTTCTGCACTGTACTAAACCAGGCAAGTGGTAGATATTTTTGTTATCACACATATTACATCCATACTGAAGAAGTTACAAAATTTTCTGAGACAAAAAATGAGGAATAATTTTAAAAGACAGTGTGAAAATCTAATAAATGCTCCTTATCCGGAACTGTAGTTGACCTGCCCCTGAAAATCCCTGGAAGCAGTATACTGTTTCCTTGGAAATCTGAACAGATTAACAAGAACAAGCATTTGGCAGTTGATTATGGGACAGAATTTTATCCATTTTCTCTGTAATTATGAATTTGCTTTCAATTTAACAGTGCTATACAAAGAATAAAAAGTAACCCCTACTACTCTATTTTTTCAGTCATTTACCACGTTTTATTAATAGCTACCCACATGTCTTTGGGGGATAGGTAGCTAGTTACTATCACAGTGAGAGCTACCTTTTCATGGCAATTTTTGTAGTCACTATCTACATTGCATTTGGAAGCCTGTAGCTCACACATCTTTTTATGTAGCTCTGTTGCAGGGGAAATCCTATCAACTGTTGTCTGTATTTACAGTAAGAGTGAGCATACACTGATTAAATTCTATCAGTTCTATTGGCCTTTCTGATGTGACTGGGTTTGATGTGATCTGACACAATAAGGCACATGTCACATGCCTTAAAAAAAAATAATCTATGGAGTAGCTTTTGTTTACAGTGTGTTTGTGAGTGCAATTTCTGAAACAGAAGCCCCTCTATTTATCAAATGCCCTACATTTCAAGGGAAGTAGTTCTGCATGGCTGTATTGTTTATTTTCACTGAGGAAAAAAAAGTTTCAGAGCAGAAAAGGTTCCATCTTTTGAGAATGAACAGGAAAATGGAAATGTTCTGATCAATTTGCATTACACTACAAGTTACTGAAGAAAAAGGATGCGGCTGAAATTCTGATTCACGCTCAGTTCACTTAATTTACAACGTTTAGCCTGTAATCCCTTATGGACTATATTTTTGAGCCTAACTGTTAATGCAAACCATATCTTGCCTCCCAGCTATAAAACTGCGATACATGTGGACCTAAGCCTCTTATGTGAGATTTTAAATACCCAGGCTTTATAGGCAATTAAAAAAAATATCTCCCATTGGCAGGAAAAGATTGACGAGCTGTAGCTGTCAGCAGCAGGCAAAGCATAACTAACGCGTTTGGCATCCCCTGGTCTGAAGAACATAGATTTCCACTGCCTGTCTTATCATGCAGGAGATTAAAAAGAGAGGCTGAACATCCAAATTCAGTGGTGAAGCATTTATTTTCAAGCTTGACAACAGGAACTGTAACAGGCCTCAGTTTCTGTGACCAAGGCATTTGGCCTAGTGCAGGATGACAGTGACTCACATAACTTCAGAGATCAAAGCTAAGCAGATCCACATTTTGGTGCCTCGCTAATAAAATCTACAACTTCTGTATGACTTGCTAACAAAATCCAAGCCTCACGGCCTTTGGGAGGTAGCCCAACGCTAAGCACTAGCATTTCCTCTTGAAAACTTGCCCCCAGCAACAGCAGTAGCCAAAATCAGTAACCACTGAGCCATCTCATGTTCCTCTGCAATATCCGTATCTGCTGCATTACCTTTTGGATTGCCACCTACAAATTTTACAAATAGCCATAGCCTTAGTCTTAATTTAAAACACTATGTTCTTTTCTCATAATATTTTATGCAAACTGCAAATTACTTGAAACTGTTTACCATAATTCAACTTCTACATATAAAAATGTTCACAATGTCCAAGCTGACAAAACGGGCAAATTCTGTTTTGTGGCTTAAGTGTAACCAGGAGAGGTGAGCTTGGAGCCACAAATAGAACAAAAAGTGAATCCTTTTCACATATAGAATATATACACATGTACATGCACACACACATAAACGCATAACAACATAACGTATTAACAGGTAGTACTGTCCGCAAGTTGCGCCAGGGGAGGTTCAGGTTGGAGATGAGGAGAAATTTCTTCTCGGAAAGGGTGGTTGGGCATTGGAACGGGTTGCCCAGGGAAGTAGTGGAGTCACCGTCCCTGGGGGGTGTGTAAAGAAAGGTTGGGTGTGGTACTTAGGGACGTGGTTTAGTGGGTAATAGGTGGTAGGGGGATGGTTGGACTAGATGGTCTTGGAGGTCTTTTCCAACCGTAATGATTCTACGATTCTATTCATGAAGGTAAACACTAAAGAAAAAGCATTTTGCTTAAGCTAGCAGCTACAGATGTACTGAAGAGTGTATAGTCTGTCTGCAAGGCACTTGACATGTTTTTTATCAGAAGGATAAACATTTCTTCCCTGAGTTAAGTATTAACCTTTTCTAGACTGGACTCAAACCACTGGGACCTGGTTTTGTGCAGCAGGTTTGAAGCTGGAAGAACCATGAGAAATCTGAAATGCCCCTTTAATCTGTAAACACCACCTTGGTCTAGCAAAATAGAGATGGAGATTTAAAAAAAATGGGGATATAAAGCACTTCTGAGCCCTGGGGAAACATCAGTTGACTCCTACACTCCTACAGTTTTGCTCTTCCTTGAATTTTGATTTACAACATCATTTAGATCCTCTCTCTTTGCTGCTGGATGGCAAAAATATCCTTTCCTACTCAGAGACTAACTATTCAAGACAGTTGCTGGAGGACAGATTGTTCTGAAACACAACAAGCAGGACAATGCCACTAATGAGAATGAAAATCTTAAATGCTGGTGGTGGTATCGCTTGTAAGAGTAAGCGCTTCTTTAGCATGTTAAAGAAATGGCAGCAGCACACATGACGTACACCCTACTGATAAGGATTACCCATCATCACCCAACTGTCTCTTGAATAAAGACCTTGAAGTCCTGTTATTCTACAGCTGCTATTTTATCCCTTGTGATATCCCATACGCCATACCAAAACCATTTTTGAGAATATGCTAACTTACTTTTCTGTTGTAGACCGTTCCCTCAGACGATGTGGTGGTACTGGAGGTGGCACATGGGGAGGAGGTAAAGGGGATGAGACCTTAAAGGCATCAGAGCTACTGTCAGAAGCACTTTTGGACAATGGTCTGTACGTCTGCGTCTTTGCAGCTGGGTGTGCCTGAGCAGAGAAGGATGGACTGTAGCTACCTAACATAAAACAAAACCAGAAGTAGTCACAGAGTGAGAATGAGTTTTAATAAAACACCACACGGAACGCTACAGGAACCCTCCGTTACTCAATAAAGCTGCAAGGTTACATGTATGTCTAAATGCATTTTAACATGTGCATTGCTGTATACTATGTAGCTCATTACAGTACTTTTAATTTATTTCTATGTAAAACTACAAACACACAGGTAAAGCTTAGTAAAGTTAAAATAAATTAATGATTATTTTGAGAAGGGGAGAGGTTAATGGCTGTACATATCCATCAGAGCTGTTAACGATAACCTGTTACTAATCCCCAGACTCATCCTGCCTCTCAGCTGCTGTGTTCAGAAGGAGAAGAGGCAGGAAATACACTTTTTTTCCCCATTAATAGTTACTGTTAGCCTGGGACAACTAGACAATAGCCTATCTTGAAGAGGATCACAAGAACCCAAACAGGTCTTGAACAACTGACATGCAACAAATACTCTCAACAGCACACCAAATGGCAGGGTGAGAGCATGTCAAATGCAACCAACACTGAAATGGAAGAATTTGTAATGGCATTTTTGCAGAAGGCACTATGTCTGGGTTTTTTCTCCCACATGTAGTCTATGCACACTTTCACTTTTGTTCTTGTAAATAACTTATCACATGGTTATGATCTTCTGAAATACAATTATATATCTGCTAGACGAATACGTCTGTCTTGCAGCTAAATAATATCAACACCAGTGCCTATAGCAAAAATTAACAACATAAATCAATCATCTTTATGAAGCATATGAAGCACTCTTACTGCATATTTTAAAAAGGTGTTTTCAGTACAACCTTTATGTCTCCTGTCTATGTAACTAGCATTTGTACTTTCACACAGGAGCTCCCTTTTCATTTTGATAAGGAAAGGCTGCATTAGTCACAATCACTAGTGAAAACAAACGCAATGTAATCAGAAATTACAGTATTACAATGTATCCCATCTGCAGTAAGAGGCCCACAGCTGCAATTCATTTCTGTGGTAAGAATGAAACCAAAATTAAACTTTGTTTCATTTGGGAAAAAAGGCATGAAAAAACACCAACCGAGATCAAACAAGATGATAAAAAGTGTTTATATAAGCATTACAAAAGCAAGCATGAACATTTAACCACTCCTGTTACTTGCTGACATTAACGACAGACTCATTTTGAAGTGAGGGAATAATTCCTACCAGTACTGTATGCATAGGCAGTATTATACATGTCTGTGTCGTCATCTACAAAAAGAAATACACACGTTACAGTAGTGCAATACCTGCTGGTTTATCACAGCAATGCAGCTTTGGTTTTGCAAATACAAACAGAAGGTTGGTAGGCAATCAGGCGCTGCATTTCTTCATCTCATAGCTGTCTTCTGACTCTCTTTTCCCATTACATTTATCATAGCTTATTTTTACCATCTTTTTTTGTAAAATGGTATCTTGGTGTCACATCACCCATATTGTGTACTTACTCGTTAGCACCGAATAGCAAATTACAGCTTTTTGTCTGATCTTCTCCCTTCCCCAAACTCAGTTTCTTCCTTTTGTCAGCTCTCCTCTACTAGAGACAGCATTAAGTGGTTGTTCCTACCACAAAAGACAGCCTCAAATATCTACTATGTGACTAGTGTTCAAAATAGATCTTCTAAGCCAAAAATTTCCTGCTTACTTTTTTGTTCTCTCACTAACATTCTGCGTAAGCACGCTGAATACAAGCGCTCTCTCAGGCGAGTAAAGTTTCCTTCCTTCCAGAGGTGTAATGAGCGTTACTGCTGTTAATACACTTTCATGACATCCTTGGTGACAATCATGATAAAGGACGTTAACTCTTAACTAATAATGTCACCTAAGCTCCATTTCAGCAAAACCAAATAAGACATTCTATGAAAAAAAAATGCAATTCAGACAGAAAGCGTATCCTCAAAAAAGGCTGTTTACTCGCCCATGCTGTTCTAACACATATGCTCTCCAAAAGAAAGCCACTACGGCAAGAGATTTACAGAGGCCAATTTCTCATCCCTCCCGCTGGAGATGAGGGTCACTTTGCTGAGCTCCCCAGTGACAAGGAATCATACTGGTTGCATACCTTTAATTTTTATTTAGTTTTAGTAGTAAAATAAACCCATTAGAATTTTTCAGGCTTTAGCAGAGGAAAATAGCACACGGTACAGTAAAACCTATCATCCAATTTACCCATTTGATTTGATTCACAATCTGACAGTTGGTGAACACTTGTGTTTTCACACAGCAGACAATCAAAACGTATTTTTAACACCACTGAGAACCACCCAGCCAAGACAAAAGCATACTTACCAGGCTTATGAACCATATGGATTTGCTTGAACATTGTCTTGTACCAATCCTTTGGCCTGTCAACTGTCTAAATAAAAGAGTTTTAAACAATTAACAAAAAAATAAAAATCCCTGTGTGTACAGATCTGATGAGACGCTTAATGTTATTCTGGACACAAAGTCTAGTATGTTTTGTCCCCTATTTAATATAATAATGTTTGTACCATCTATTTCAAGTGGTGTATTTATGCTTTTCATCTAGGAATTCCTGTAACAAGTTCAGGAAGACACTGAAGACTGAGTCAGTTTTGGACTTTGTTCTTGGGAGGGTACAATGGTTAGGAACACAGGAATTAGTGCCAGACCAAGAGTTTATCTTCTTATGGCCCTATATTTGAGAACGACGAATGCTAGATACTTTATAGGCAAATACAAACACCTCAGCAATTACAGGCATGTAAGAGCACCTTCTTTTGAACTCCTGGCAATTTCCAACTTAAATTATCTTCAAAATGTAATTGTTAAATAATGCAGAAAAACTCTGGAATACTACCGAGAAACAAATTAAGACAATGCTGTATTTAACAGTTACTGTTTGGATTATAACCAAACCGTATTTCCTTTTATTGGTTTTGAATTCCTTTTCCAGGCAACTTAATTTAAACTGATTTTTCTATTTTGAGAAAACTGAATACAATATACCTTTCAATAACCACTCATTAAATTACACCTGTCCTTATTTTTGTAAACTAAGCAATCCCAAAGTTCTCAAACTCTCCCCATACCAACATTTGCTCGTGCTTCTAATTTTTTCCTCTTACTCTCCTGTATTTTCTCTTTTGCTGCAATTTTGTTTGAGATAGGATGATAATATTTCAGAAAAGGAGATAACAAAAGGGAAACATGTTTTCAGTATTATTATCCTTAGTTCCTGCAATTGTACTTGTCCACAGCAGTCAGAAAAACAAAAGTTTTAATGCAGATGTACAAAATTATCTTCAAACCTCATGGTGCACAGGGATAATTCACAAGCCCTCTCTTGATGTGCATTATCTTGCACTAACTAATACTAAACCTGGAATCACTTTGCCCACTCCTCTTTACCATGGGAAGTGAAAATCCACCAACTTTTCTCTACAAAATAACCGACAGATCTGAGTGTGATCACCTGGCTCCATGCCATCTTTCCTGAACCATGCTTTTGCTCTAAATACATGTTACAGTTACTGCACATAGTTCATCTGTTTTGTTAACAACCGTGAGCTCTTACTCTAAAGACTAAGCAGAAAATTCTCCCATATTTTGAGCAATCAATATGTGAGTTCTCATAAAATTGCTACTAAATGACTTTTTAAAAAAAGAACAAACATTTAAAAAGAAGGCTGACAGTCAACTGAAGAACTCGGGGATCTGCTGTGGAAGAAAGAAATGTAAGTCGCCGGTTATGTTTTTTACCCAGACCTGCTTGCAAGAACTGAAGGAGATACAGTTTTGTATCAAGATCAAGTCCCTTCCCCCACCCACGAACATTCCTGACTTCTGGCAAAGATAAGATATTCAGAAGCAGATTTGGACCTTTTTAACATTGTTTCCTAAAAGGTATTAAAAATCTATACTAGAGGAACTCTGGTAAGAACAATATGGCTGGATTTGAAACTAGTATGCAGTTTGGTGTGCTAAGATCATGTATGTTCAAAAGTTTACAAGGAAGTCCAGAAGGTCTGAAAGAATTCATGCTGATGGGTATAACCTCCACGGTAGTCCTCATTTCCCCAGCACCTCAAACCTGCAATGGTCCCATGAAACCACAACTGCCTTTCTGGTTGTATTGGGCCAAGAAGAGTCTTCCAACAGAGCTTGAATCAGTAGACTGGAAACAGCGTATAAACATTATTGCTACGATCCTCCTGTGTGTCAAGGGACAAAGGTACAAAGATATCTCTCTGCTGGACCCTCCTATCAGCCAGGTCCTCCTCAAATCAACAGGAGGCTTCCATGCAGAGATGGCGTGTGGAGAAGCTCCCACACGACCAGACAAGGTGGTCTGCCAACCTGGACGTTTGAACGTTTTTCTCTCATCATCTCCCCCTCAACCCCCACCCTGGGGCTTAAAGCCTGAGCCAATATTTTGGCTTTAAATCATAAGCCAGATAAGATTAGTTAAGGAATAAATTAATTTAAAAATACATTTTCTCTATTCATATTCACTAATCCCACAGATGAACATTTGAGGAATGAGTGATGTTCACAACACATCAAGCCGTTGAGATGCCATCCTGCTTTGCATATGTTATAGTTGTTGCAATTAAATGTTGGAACGTGCTATATCATCATACGTGAATGAACAATCAGACAAATAGTGTGAAGAGGGCATAAGAAGTATCTCCAGTTGGTACTTAGGAGAATCCATAATCATTGCAGTATTCTAAGAGTCAATCAGAAAGTATGCAATTTAAGGAGCCATTTATGAATTTCAGTGGATCTTCTGTGTTTTGTTTTTTTTTTTTTTCTAGCTGAAACATTACATCACTACGTATGGAAAAAAATCTGATGGGGCTTCAATTTTTTTTTTTAATTATTCTTAGTAAAGAGAGGCCTTTTCGGTCTACAGATTAACTTTGATAGACATGAAGCAATCATTTTGGATAGTCTAAAAGAGTGCAGTCATACTGTTTTCTGGGAATCTGTTTCTTCCTTTGCTAGGGCACTGCTGGTGGTAAACTCCAGTGGTGCCATTTGACTGAATGTCTTTCTGAGTGAACAGTGTTTTCCCCTTTCTTTTCCAAAGACCTCATTTTTAATGCCTTGAAATCTCACCCTTGTCAGGGCAGGGCTTGGCATGGTGGCAGAACTTAACAATGATCTGAATTCTCAGGCTTCAGACTTGCACTTCCCAGAGCTGGCAGGAGCTCAAGTGGTACGGAGAGATTGTGCTAACATGGGACATAGGTTCTGAGAGAAGGCAAAGCTTTACAGGAATCCTTCCCCTCTCAGCAGCTTTGGACAGAGAGGGTTTGTTGGAAGAGGACAGGAGATCACTCTGCTTTCCTTGGCTAGACATCTGTCACGTGCTGAGAGTAAAGACAGACTTAGAGGAGATATAACCACAGCTTGAAAAATCTTGACTAATTTTAAAACGTCTTTTTTCCTCCAGATGGAGTGAGGCTGAACTTTGCGGGAGAAGATGCATATATGGATTGCTCACTGACCTTAGAGAAAGAGCAGGTGACACATCCTACCTTCTACTGTTCATAGGAAATGCACTTGCAGCACTTCTACATGTTTCTGCATAGCACTGCACTTCTGAGGGGTGTCAGGGGGCAGCATATTTGAATCTTTTGCTGACAACTGTCACCTTTGTTCTACATTACTGGGGTACACAGGGATGAAATATACTTATTAATCTCAAATCAGCATCTTGAAAACAATCTCACTTCCAGCTAAGTTCTAAGGAAGCAGAAAAAGAACATGCAGTGGCACACGAGACACACACAGGCACAATCTTTCAACTCAGAGCTCATTGTGAGAATCATTTCTACAACACTAAGTTTACAAGCTATATTTTGAAACTGAAACGTAACAAAACCCATAGAAAATCCAGCTGAAAAGTGTCCTAATTCATGATGCTTTTAGGAGAAAATCTGAGAGACTCAGACCATACCATCCACAAGTTAAATACAGGCTGGCAGATTGCCAACTCTCTTAAGCGCACTTGAGGGGGATTTCTGTTATAATCTTATGTAACTGATATGCACCATATTAGATTAGTCAGCTATTAAAAAAAAGAACAAGAGTCATTACTTTATCCTATATAAAGCATAGGGACACATTTACTTAAAAAGGGGGTAGGAAGCTAGAGCATTGTTGCAAAGAAATTTCTTCATTTTTTAAAGATTCTGATGGTATTACTTTTAATGTCAAAAATAAAGCAAGAAATGCCAGAGTTTCCCCCCATTCTTATAAAGATTGTCCCCATCTTACCACTCATTCTGATTTTTTTCCTATTGCTTTTCTCCATCAATTCCTGATTTCCCCCCTAATTTTTCAATCCATTGAAGCAGTTCTTGGCTGTACAACACAGCCCCGTATGTCAGTACTGGCAGAGAGAACACATCCAACAGCTGCTACATCCTTGCACCTCACAAAGACTTCACCTGCAAGGGCTCTGCCGCTTTCATCCCGGCTCCCACTCTTCTTACTCTTTCTCCGTCTAGCACAGCACTTCTTCTCCGGCTGGGAAGGCCGGTAAGCACTTCCTTCACAGACCTAGCGCAGCTGCCACTGTGCTCTCTGGACCAGCCAGAAGAGGCTGCCCTGACAGCGGAGTGGAAAGAATGCTTCAGCATAGTGAAAACAAAACTCTTCAGTTCCACATCCTCAGACCACTCAAGCAGCGACTAGCGGCGGATGATCAAAATTGGGCTAGTCACAATGAAAGGGCTTCCATGCTTTGTTTACGTGTCACTCAAGGGCACGATGATTATATACTGCACTTCCACAAAAATGCCAGTCCCTTAGATTACTGTCAGAACAAAAGTATTCATTTCTACGCTACCTCAACGACATGAGAATCATTCCCCCCCGAAATGCAGAAGCGTGAGATTTTTATACATACACACGCATATGTATACATGTATATTTGCACGTGTGCATATATGTAGTATGTATAAACTTTATTTTAAAAATAGCAAAACAAATGCAATTACAGTATATCTCCAAAGGGCAAGAACTACAAGAGAAGCAAGGAAGAGACAAAGTTTTGGCTGCTTCTAATTAAAACTAGAAACATGAGGTTGCCCAATTATGCTCCCGTCAGCATTCTCCCTTTCCGTCAACACACAATATTATATTCACGAGCTCGCTGATTACGCACGCTGTAT
Organism: Psophia crepitans; assembly: GCA_013399095.1. Lineage (NCBI taxonomy): Eukaryota > Metazoa > Chordata > Aves > Gruiformes > Psophiidae > Psophia > Psophia crepitans. The sequence continues at coordinate 254,697 of VWZZ01000302.1, read as the reverse complement.
TCCGCATTATATAAGAGTAGAAGAATGTGAAAAACCCATTACCAACAATCAATTCATTGTATGAGTTCATACACAGATTCCCCAGAATTTCCTACCGTTCTAATTGCTGTAGGGATTCCAGATTCATCTACTGGGCCAATCCCTGCATAATGTGGAGCTTTAATGACTGTAATTTTTTTTTCTTCTTCTGAGGATCTACAGATTGGTATTGTACTGGTGGTGCTGGTGCTGCCAACAGTCTGAACATGCTGTGAGTATGTCTCTGTCGACTCTGTAAAGATAACGTGGCAGAATATTGTATAACGATACAATAATCATACTTGGCAGTTATAACACGCTTCCCCGTTTCAGTATGCTGTACAAAAACTGACAACAATCTTAACCACATATATATACAACACTTAAAAAAATTATTTCAGCTGAGGCTTTGTCCTACTTTATGTTATGTTAATAGAATTATAAACTTATTTAAGGACTAGACAGGCTATTCAAGTCAGATCATCTTAGATTACAGATATGTTTTCACAGCATCTTCCTTACAAAAACACCCAAAAGCCCCACAACCCCAGGAAACTCTACTGAGAAATAGCAGCAGCAGCCTTTTTCCTATAAATCAAACTCTTGCACCTTTCCCATCAGTCATTGAACCTGGTGATATAACTTCAAAACTTCTTCCCCCTTCAATCGAGCAAAATATAGAAAACTACAGTTCTGTAAGCGTAGCCACAGAATTCAAACAGGCCTCCACAAAGACTTGTGTGATATATGTTTAGAAACATTAAGTTTTGATGCATTATTTTTTTTTTTAAAAAAAGATTTCAATGTACGATTTTCACCCCTTAAAGTTATGCTCATACCCTGAAAGGTAGACTTAAGTGCCTCTACATATAATCCATAAAAATGAACCTCAGTAACTTGGCACCCATAGAGCGATCTGATGACCCACCTACAGTGCTTCAGGTGAGCTGTGGAGGCTGTTACTAGTTTGTAGTGACTTGCAATATTTCTATCTATTCCCCAAATCTTCCTTTATAATTAAAGAAATTAATACGTCATTATTACCTTTCCCCTCTTTGCACTGCTGCAGATGCTGCGCTTCTGTTGTGCGTGCAGGAAAAAGAGCCCTACTGCTACTGAAGCAGCATGCTCCAGTAAATTAGTGGGCTGCTATGACAAAGCATCTTGTTTTGCAAGAGCAGGTACAGTGTTTGTGAGACAACTCCACTGCAGAATAAATGAATGTAGGAAGTAAAAATAAATATTCTAATGCTACAAGGAAAGATTACAATTGCTGTTTGTGCGACATAAACGTCTGTTGATTCTCCTGAAGCAAAATACTTGAATTGTAATATAAATCAGCAAAAGGAGCTCTGATGACGGAAAGCTCTAATTTTAATTCAAATATTTCTGCTCCTACTGCAGAGAGCTAGATTTGGCATAGCTGTTTCAGCTATTTACTTGAGCTTGAAATCCTGTAAATAATCCAGTGCTACACATATATGGTGAGGGGCAACTCTGCATGGCAAACGTCTGAATATTTGGGCCTTTTTCCCAAAATGCATGTTAAATTTAGCAACCGTTTTGGATTTGATCCTTCATTCTTTGTAGGCTTCAAACTGAGGCTATCAGTGGGATTTTTATGTGAGCAAGGAGACCTAAGTCAGGCTGTTACTGTGGCACAGAGAACTTCAGATTCATACAAAAGTCACAGGAAAACACTTATTTCAGGTATATCCAAACGAGAATTGACAGGCCTTCAGCTCAGCACACTAGAAGCCCATGTATACAGAGTTTTTGTTCTTAGCGTTATGACAGGGATAGGAGAGTTTGTCTAAGTTGTAAGTCTCAGAGTGAGAACTGCCACCTAATGTCCCCACATGCACAACAAAAAAAGTAAACTCCAGGATTATGTTCAAATTATTTTGCGTGTATAGTCTTATCTGAATATGCAAAACACTGGTTAAAAAAGCAGCAAGCAAATGATTGTACTGGCAAAACTGGATTATACTGACAAAGCTGATTTCTACGGCTGATCATGTATTAAAAAAAAATTAACAACGCCCTACAGAAAATACATGACTATAGATTGACATGGCTTCAGGTGTTTAAAAGTCCAGAGCCCCACTCCTTGGCCGCAGTATTTCTTCTGAAGATTACGGGAGTTGTGGGGAGGACCAATGTACCAAGCTGGCCTGTGCTTTCTTAAAGAAGGCAAAACTTGAAGGGACTGCACAGGATGAGTCACTTTGATCCGTGCTCTTTCCACAGGAAAGCTAGTAGAAAGGTGCCAAGAGGTCACTCTCACACACATAACACTGAAGAGTAACTCCAGTTCAGGATCACTATGGTATCTCACAATAAACACTACTATTTTTTTTGCATTTACTTCCCAAGGTAGATGAATAGACAATACCTTCATTATGGGAGCACTCTGCAATTGTTTGCAATCTCTGCCACGTGAATTGGAATATGTTGCGTAATGTATAAAGCAAACATTCCGTGCGAGGCTTACCCATCATCCTGCCATGCTGCATGATAACAATGTTGGAATTGAGCGAAGGTGGTGGAGGATAAGCTGAAGAAGGGGAAAAAGGCCTTTGAAAGTGACTCACTGGGCTGGCAGCAGTGCCAGAGTTCCCATTCACTGTGATCTGAGCCTGAGAGAAACAAAACAACATCCCATTAAACTATACACAAAGCTCTCCGTCTGCCATCCCAAACAAAGAGTGATGCAAGACTGTTATCCACACAACAATTACCAGTTGGTCAGTACCTAGCTGTAATGGCACCTGCATTCACTGAAATCCAAAACTCATCCCAAGGGGAGCAGAGTGTGTTCCTTATATACCTTGTACCTCCTCCCTTCTCCCTCTGTACATGCTGTCTGTGAGGCATGCTGAAGTCATGGGAAGGTGACAGAAAGACCATGGTCAAGGTAACGAAAATGGCACAAACAAGGTCTGCAGAGGCCTCACAGTAATGTAAAACAAAGATGGCAGTAAAAGTTCCTCTCCCTGTGTGACAAAGGCTGCAGGCCACAGATCCTTTGTTCCAAGAGATATGTTCCCTTAATGCACATTCTCAAGCCCAGCTGATATTACTGGGAACTTCTGTGCAGAGCGAACGGGAAAATCTCATTAAGACTAGTTAAAGGGAGTGAGTCAAAGCTTCTTTAAAAAATGGAAACCGACTGGAGTGACCATGGGATACTGATATGTAACCTACCACAATAAAAATAAATAGCATCAATAAAAAAAACCCCCAAAACATAACCACAAAACAACAGAACAAAACCAAATCAATAAAATGGGAATGGTAAGGAAGCAGGTGGCATAGCTGCATCACAGGCCACTTAGGCTTAGGTCATGAGAGGTACTTCTGACACAATCTGCTTCCCTGACCCCAGGTTTAGAATCCCCACACCTGGGCTCAAAGACAGCATTTCAAGAGGTATGAAGCCATGTTTTCAGGTGAGGATCCTAGATGAGGCCAGCTGTCTCTACCCTACTCCAGGGGTTCACCCATTCTCTTTCCTGCATACAGTCTTTTTGGGAACGTTTGTTTCTAGGGAAGGCAGGGTGCAGAACCTTACACCCTCTTACTCATACACTATGGGTTTTATTTCTCTGAAGAGAGGAGCAGAACTAGTGTGAGTTCTCTGTAGACTGGAAAGCTACTCCTATGAATTTTGGTAATAAAGATATTCCTGTGATGGGCATTACCAAATAGCTGGGTTAGTATGGTTCCTACACTAAGTAGTATACAATGTTATGAAAACAAGACCCACACAAGTGGTTGATGGACATCAGTCATAAATGTGTATGTGGCATGTCCATAAATCGCATTTTTGGGTTTGCTTCTAAAGGTCTTAGGGAGGACATCAGCTCAGCCAGAATTTCTTAGTTCCCAATGAGTTTCTCTTGGGAAAGTTTCTGTGAAGATGGCTGTTGCATTTGTTTATCTGAGGCATCTTGCACTGATGAGAGGGTTAGCTATAAAAGACAGTTTTAAGAAGTTTCAGGTTCCAAGGGCCTTTCCCTGCCCTTGGAATCATTTAGGAGCTATTGAAATTTCAGCCTGAGAATGTGATGCTTTAGTTCCAGGTGACAGAGTTTGTTCCCAGATTTTACAAGGAAGTGAAATCTTTAAGGTGCCTATTCACGAATTAGACCTTTTAGTTTCCTAGGTAATCTCCTTTGTGGGAAAATAAGATGAAACAGAAAATAACTATTTCATCAAATTGCACCTATTTTCCAGCTGTGGGAAGATAATCATCATCTCTCTCATGCTGTTCATGTCCCTGGGCTCCTCCATTAATTTTTTTTCTCTGGTATACTTTACCTATGCTCCACTGCTAGCAGAGGCACATCCTTCTGCTGCTAAGTAATTAAACTCTTCTAAAGATTCTTCCTAGGTACCAGGTTTAACCTTCCTTTCTTTTGCCTGAGCATCAGAAGAATAATCTCTCTTGACTTCTGAATCAGAGCAGAAAAAAAGCATCTATTTGGGACTGGAGCTGCTTTCTAACTTTTTGCTGAGGCAGGCAGCAAAGAGGTCCCATTACAGATATCTGAGCAGTTCTGTGCAGCGATGCTGCACAGCACATTCCTGGCCTCAAGACATTCAATTAGGCTGAAATACTCAGGATCAATTCTTGAAGCTTAAGAGAGTCTCAGAACTTTGGAAAAGGCAAGAATCTAATGTGCACTTCCATTTCCAAGTTTCCATTAGATTATACAATTTTAAACTACATAAAAAAAAAAGAAGCAATGAAAATTACTTTATAAGGGAAGTGTTCATAATTGGAATAGAATCAGAAAAAAGTTTCCAAAACCAGCTGTTCTCCAATTTTAAGTCAAATTCTAAGCATAAGCCCAAATAAGAATTACAATTCTCATACTTCAGGTTTTCAAATAAGTGCTAATCTGTGATTAAAAGTATGGTCAATTAACCACAGTTTTAAGGTTAGCTCTGCCTTTTGCCTGGAATATTTCACAAATTTATTGATTCGGCTTTTCCTAACGCTGTTTCTTCTTCTCAGAAGATCTGCTGTAAAACCTTTTTGCCTAAGCTCTCATTACAGACCTCAAGAACAAACAAATATCCCCAATGCAGACATGTCTTTGAAAGCATGGTTCTGTCTTACGCAGACACAGTGCTGGATGGCACAATCCTATATTACTTTTATTGTTCTTTCAGCAATTTTTATCTATAAAGTCAACAAGAGTCTCCTTTGAGACTAAAGATCATTACAGGAGTAGAGCCACTAGCAGCAGACGCATGTGTGCCACCAGATTCTCCATCATTTTCTCATTTCATGGATACGTTTGTAGTCATCTGGTCCTCCTCTATAGAGGATGAGAGACGAAGACTTCTCTACACCACAGAGGTGGGTCTTGCCAGCAGTTTAATTTCTCCTAGGACTGGGGATTTTTGTTCTTTGGTGGGAGACATCCTTTTTCTTTATCCATTAATGGTGAGTAACTGTTATGCTCATACCTGCCATGTCTCAGAGAAAGCCATGGTCAGGCCTGACCATTTCATACTCCTCTACAAGGAGACTACCAAAAAAATGGAAGGAGGAAGGACTGTTCACTTTAGCTTACAAAAATGGTGCTCAAAGAAAACACATACAGTTAGCTGATTATTTTAGAAGTAGGTTAGAAGAAAATACAAATGTTCCATGCTTTCCATAGCTAGCAAATGGTCATGTAGTGATTGTGCCTTATTTACAGGTACCAGTCATATTGATTATGGAATCTTTGTTTACAACCACTGGGCTGTCTGCAGATTCACAATACTGAGGTCTTAAAAAAAAAGTTTCAGAACTGTGTTACAAGAGTTAGAAATGACAGCTTCTACATGCCTGTTGTTATTATTATTATTATTATTTTTTAACAGCATCCAGAGCACTGACAACAGATCATTTACTTTCCAGGTGACCATGTGCAAGTTTGGGCTCAAAATACTTTTTTATAATATACATGAAACTTTAAAACTATACACACTGTTTCTGCTTTTCAGATTTGAAAATGATAGCATGCTGAAGCACGTGTACAAGGTTTGAACACTGTTGTGACCCAGTAAAACTTTGGTCTCAGAACATCTCTTGGTTTTGTAATTCAGCAATGAATTGCTTAATTTAAATGAAGGCTTTGTTCTGGCTCATTTTAATCATGCAGATAATCTCAAAAGAAATCAGAAGTGATCTGGATTTGACCCAAATTCCATACCTTCTTTCTACCCATATATGAGTGTACTAAGGTACAGAAAAGTGAATGTACATACAAAATGTCTAATTGCATGCTGGTTTTTCCCCCTGACTTAAGCAAGAGAAAAGTAACAGGACACCTGGGTACTACAAGATTATTTATGAAGTTCACTCCTGTAGGAAACTGTGCTTAGGAGAGGAAAAAGTTAGTTAGTGGAGAGAAAAACAATTCCATGCAGTCAGTAGTCATGGCTGGAGAAAAAACTGTATTAAATATTGCCAACATTTACTACGAATTTACAAGTTATATTATTGAAATCTGCACCTCAGTATAAACCAAAAATGGTGGTAGCCCAGAGGCTGCAAAATCCACGAACCTGTATGTTGCTAACAGTATTTTAAACAAATCTCATCAAACTCTACAGACCGCTTCCTTTTAAAGTGTTTGGAACAGATATTTATTAAATTTGTTTTCATTTATTTTAAGCAAAGTGTTTGATATGCCTTAGCTGACGATACAACTGTGCAACAACTGAGTATCATTTTTCTATTTCCAAATCTGCTACGCCAATGATTTCTTTTAAACAGCTGTTGCAAAACAGACTGCAAACACAGAAAGCTACTAACGGAATACTTGTCTGTGTAATGGGATAACAGACACGTTTGCATTCTTTTCCCCTTTGACAACCTGTTTGAACAAAATTTGAGGAGGAAAAAAGGAAGGATAATTACATGAGAAGTGGCAGCAGTGTTGGTTAAGGTGGTGCCATCTGACACAGCAGACATCTGGCTCAAGGTTGGGGAAGGTGTTTCAGAGCAGTCAGTAGTATCATAGCTACAAGTCTGCAGCTCATCTAGAATGGCTGTGGAGGACTCACTCACTGTGCGGGAGGAGCACTCACTCATGGCAGAATCTGTGCTTACAGAGGCTGTTTCGTTCCTGTGGACAATACTTTCAGAAGCTAGGTATGGGTATTTATATGAAAACTGTGAAAGGGCTGGGGTTTTATAAAAGCGTGAAGGCAAAACATCATCAAGCGATGCCAAAGAATATGGTACTAGATGGGTGCCACTGTCTGGTGAGAAAGAGGCTCTGTTAACTGGTACCACAGGAGGAGGAAGAGGCAGTGGAGAAGCTTCTGTTGCTGTTTGTCTGTGTGTCTGTGAAGCATTTACCTCCATCACAGGGGCAGTTACTTTCTGGTTTCCAAGCTGAGATTTGAGGAAAAAAAATAAGAAAAGAAACAGATTACCAAATGAATAAAAAACTTTTCCCTTTGCCTCTTGCTGCGTGTAGGAGACTTACAACAGCGTAAGGTTTTCAACAGCCCTAGGAAGTTCACATTCACATGGATTAGGAAATAAATCAACCACGCTCTATATTAAAGTAGGAAAACATGACAGAAATGAATGCATCAAACACTAGTGGAAGCAATGCCAGAAACCGTAGTGTGCTGGGGCTGAATATTCATAATGTACTGCATATATTAATGGTCCCAGTTGTGCACTGAGAAGGTTCACAGTGTTTGTAGTTTACATAAATATGAGGCCAGAGAAAATCATGTTCATTTTGTTTGGAAAAGGAAAAAAGAATCTGCAAGTCTCATCTCTGTAAATGTTGATCACTTTTTTTGTCAAAGGATCAGTATACTTTTGAAAGTAACTGTAATATACAGGTAGGCAGGACTGCAGGCTAAATGGAACCACTAACACTGAATGTTCAGATGATCTGCAAGCAATAGGTTGTGAACTTTTTGGCCTCTTGTGACTGAATACATCTTCTCCACTGCCTCGCTAATAAACATGATGGTTTCATGATTTCAGAATTTCCAAGCACCCTGGAAGCACCCTGTCAGCCTGCTGGGTAAGGTATACACATAGGAGCCGTTTCAACATTACAGGACACAAGGATTGTTAGAGTAACTGGTATAAATCTGATGAACCACAAAGATTGGGAGCACAAGAACAGGACAGGGATGACTTCGTACTGAAACAAAACACGCTAGTTGTTTGGCTTTGGCGTAATTCTTTAACAGTTCAAGGGAACATCCTCATGAGAGCACTTCTGAAAACTGTCCCACAATGTCTGAGCTTTGTGTTCTTTCAAATCAGTCACAGGACACTGAGTTGAAACCAGTCCTGAAACTGGCTTTTTGCATCTGCAACTTTTATTTTTTTTCCAATTAAAGATACATGAAAAACATGTTGGTATCCAGTCTTTGTCAAATGGCTGCACAGATCCTTCTCAACTGCCTATTAGCCACAAACTTTCAATCCGTTCCTGAAGCATGTCAAAATACTGCCCTACTTCAGCACTAATGGTTTCACTTTTGATAGGGCTGAGGAACCCTGGAATAGTGACAGGGAAGGAGTGTTTGGGATTTTCAATTTTTGTAAAATAGAGGACAGTAAGATACCATACGTAGTAATTGCTATTTAAAAAAGCAACATTTGGTCATAGATATTCACATTGTTACCAATAAATATTATGGTTATTTCCTATGCTGAGCATATGCAGATGTCTTTAGTCATTCAAAAATGTTTTAAGCCATGAGATTAACATGCCAAAATGGCATTTTAATCCAAAATCTGAAAATATCTTCTAAAGCCCTTATGGAAGAACTGGAACACAACCCAGACTTATGAGAGGTCACTGGGGGTCCAGTTCCGTAATTCTTACTAAGATCAACTAGAATTTACACAAATAATCTTACAGAGATCAATGGGACCATCCCTATGAATAAGCATTTCAGAAAAGAATCTTAAGCATGTGAACAGATATTCCATCACTTGTTCCAAATGATTCAAAAGACCTCTTAGGCATTACTGGACCTCCGGAGTACACAAAAATAGCCAAAAGCTGCTGTTAAAATCTGCAGTTAAAACAGTGAAGAAATTCAGCAAAGAGTGTAAAATCCAAATTGTATTCACAGCAACGTTTCAAATCCACAATTGAGAAAAAACCCTTCAAAACAATTTTTCCATAAAGTAAATCTGAAAATCAATAATTGAGTGTATTACTATAAAAGGAGATAAGGTTTTTTAGAGATAATTAATTTGCCAATGGAAACTTCAAAAGAACAATGGAATACTATTAAAATAACTTTATGAAAAGCAATCATGTGCAGATGTGAAACAGCTGGTTATACAGCATAGTATATCAGGGGTTAATGTGTGTGCATTTACAGACACATAAGAAACAGTAATTTCGCTTCACAGATACATACAGAGAAGACAGATCCATCATTCATGATGAATTTCATCATCGATGTCATAATTCAAGATCTCCAGCAAAAGACACAAACCAGGAGATCATAACACAATTATGAGCCAGAGCCAGTATGACGCTCTGAAGTTCTTGAGACCAGATATCCTCTCAGCATTCCCAGAAGAAAGCAACATGACTGAGCCAAAATATGTACATTGATCTCTAAATTGTTAAAACGACAAGAAATTTTGCAGAGTTAAAAAACCCAATAAGCCTTCTGGCTTCAAACTGAGAAGATTGCCTGCATGCTTGAGAAAATAAGGGATGGACAACACAAGAACAGATATTCAGGGTGCATCCACAGAGCTAGTGAAATTGAATTCTTAAAGAATTAAATTAATTGTGTTTGGCAAATAACAGCTGATTTAATCAAGCCAAATTCTTAAAAATAATATAAAGTTATCATTCTTACAACATGGGTAGAAGGAATGCAACAATTCTAGGTACTGATTCCCTGCATGGAGTTTCTCAGCTTTGTAGGGTGAAATTTTGAAACAAACAGAACATTCTGTTTCTAGAACTCTGTCGTAGACGCAACCATAGCTCTGGGAAAGAATGGCTGAAACGGTGATTTAAACCAGCATTATTTTCAAAACCTGATTAAACGATTTAAATCTCTCTCAATATGGATTGTTGATAAACTCTACAACAGATATGTCTGGCTACTACTAATCCATATTTTTCACCGCTGTGTTCCATTCAGTTCCATTCATTCACCAGTTCCATTCGGTGTGCTTCAGATTAGGTGTGTTATTGTTATAGCACAAGAAATGCTAGAAGTAGTCAGGTGGATTAAAGGCCAAACAAATAATTAATTAGGATGATGAAAAACTAGACTACATAATTATCTTGGGTTGTGGAGCAATCCTTGAGAGAGAGAAATAAATGTCGACACATTCTTGAAGTGAATTGAAGGTCTGAAGCACAGCTTTCTGCTGGTCCTTGGAAATGTTCAGCTTCTATCAAACAGTAAAATGTCAGCCCTGAGGAACACAGTTTCTACCCAATTCACATGAGGTAGGTCACCCTAGAAGGGGTTTCAAACCAACCCTCTGTCATTTTAATGTAAGATCCGTGGGGAGTGGTGTGGGATTATGAATGACACCGAAGTGCTGGCCTTGCTTCAACAGTCAAGACATAAATAAGGAGACTCAGAGATAAGTGAATAAACTCATTTTGTTAATAGATAGCAGAGTTTAGTAGTCAACAATCAAATTACACCCATACGCTTGCACAAATGGGTAAAAATACCTCTACATTTAATTGTTAAAAGCTGATGTCAAATCTCCAAAGTGATGTTGCAAGTTATATTCCTATGCCCATTTTTACTACCTAGCCCTCTTAATCTAAACTCAGTATAAGGAAGTGGAGTTCAGCCCTCGTGCAAAACCACACTAGTGACGCTTAAAATGAAAATTACGTTCTTGATTTTCTTTGCTTGCCGTCTGTCCCCAAAACACTGAAACTTGTCTCCTCTCCCTTCTACATTGCTCAATACGTTGTCAATACCTAACAAGCAGTAATGGCTGTATTAGATAAACTGATTCAAAAAGTTTTTTGAATTCCAGGCTTATTTTCCTTGACTGACTTGTCTACAGCTATAAGGCTGGCAAAAGAAACACTATAATAAACATAATAGTTTTTATTCCTCCAGGACACCAGGACTTAACAAGCGTTCACTCATCCATGGAATTCAAACAAACGGGACAAATGTTTTGAGTATGTTTTGAGACAGCAGTATCTAGAACAAGAGGACGCTTATGAACCCAGGAACAAAATAGGAAGGTGCAGCTCAGAATTCTTCCATTTAGAACTTTTGCTTAGAAGAAATCTGGAGAACAGAATTTACCTCCTTCGGCTTCATACTAACAAACACTAATTTCTCCATTGAAATAATTAGGTGGTTTCTCCTGTATCTGCAGTATGGTACAAGAGCAGCAACATCTCTTGAGACTGTACTAATGTAAAAAACCCTAATACTGAGCAACTTGAATGCTTCCCTTACCATATGTACTGCTAAGGGGTTTAACCTTTCTCTGAGTAGGAGTGTTTACAAAATGTCGCTTGGTGAGTCACACCACACTTGTGCTTGTTCCTAAAGTTTCAGCAGATAAGCTCTGAAATGAAGTGCAAATAGGAGCACAAACATAATAAGATACATTAAAGAATACCACAAAATTGTTGTGTATGAACTTCGACCTCACAAGTTCTCTCGACTGTATTTTTCCACACTTTGTGACATAATATTGTCGTACGTGTACCCTACACACAGATCCTCATACATGCACAGTATTTCTCATCCACCAACTCTTAAGAAGTGATGATTAGCCAAATCTTACCTCAGTTCCCCTCCACACACATAAACCGAGATGCAGAGGGAGAGTTGTTTGTTTTTACAGTGCCTTTCTAAATGGATTTGGCTTTTAAGAGTTTCTGTGGCAGCTTTGAACATTGCTGGTGGGCCTAATCTATAGGCTGAGAGCATCCCTAGAGGACATAGCTTAACATAAAAACCTTGTACAAAGTCCTGCAGAAGTTGCAAATCTAAATTGATTTTAAAAATGAAGGTACTATCGCACATAGTATACTGAAAGTCAATTTGCCTATGTGAGAGAAATTGTAAACTTTGCAAATACCATGAGATAGTGCTGAAGGGGATCATAACTTTCCCATAAGTTAGAACAGTTCCAAGATTTCAACCAGAGACCTAAGACAGAAAATAAATATTTTTAGATGTATAGCTGTAGCCTCTATTGCTAACTGTAGCCAATGGCATCTTGGCTTTTGGACCTCACCTGATGCAGAATTTTACACCACCTCACATGCTGATTTGCATTCTAGTTTTAGGTTTGTTTTTAACACAGAGCTAGAAAAACCCACTAGCTCCATGACTCAATTGTGATGCCAGATACACTTCTTCACACTAATGTTCAGAATTTATTTCAACATTGAACATCATGGAGAATGACAGCTGAATTTTGCAGGCAAGAGATCAATAAATGGATGCAGTTTGAAAAGCTGGCTACATTCCTTAATGATCTCTATGATCAACTAAAATTTTTATCGTTTTATCCAAAGAAACCCAGCTGCCAAATTTCTGATCATTCTTCCCACACAGTGGAAACAAAAAGGCAGAAAAGTAAGTGTAGAATTGCCAAGTCACAGCTACTTTTCTAACTTTCATCAGCTGAAAGTGAAATTGCAAAATACATTTTGATTTTTAAATTTTTAAAAAATAAGTAGCTGGAAGATAAATTATTTTTAGTCATTCTGATTAGAGTTTCAGTGTTATTCTGGATGATAAAAAAGGTATTTCCCCTAATTCTCATTAGCTGTCATAAACCTACTTTCTGTTTGAGAGACACTTTGCTTTATCTGAGCATATACAATGCATCGTATTACTAACAGGCGGAACAGCTATTTTTAAGTGAAAAGAGAAGCCTACGATGTACTGGCCACACCTACACCTGTTCTACTGCCTGACAGAATCCCTTATGCCCACATTTAAAAGGTTTGCAAGCCTGCCTCCTATAGCTGTCATACCTACGCTATCTACCAAACAAACCTCTTGCTCAGCCTTCATTGCTGTTTCTGACATTTCTTTCCTGTGGCTCTCGCCTGAACTGTGTTCTACTTGATAAAAATCACTAAGTAGCAAACTGCTTTTTCTCAAGGGTAAGCAACTCATTTTTCTCAAAACATTCTAAATTCTGTGCAGCCTAGTCAAAGGGTTTAAGACAATAGTTTTGTTTCTAATCCTGAGAAGGGTAAATGTGGTTAGTTCTTCTGTGCTCCCATTTATTAATAGAGCAGTTTCAAGAGGAGCATTGCAAATTGTCACCGTATGATTTCACAGAGCTTTATTTTGATCAAAATTTTTACTCAGGAGTTGATGGGGGAATTCACATATCACAACTTGTAAAACTACCCTGCTAATGCAGATACTGGTTGAAGGTGATGTTCTGAAAGAACCAGTCAGAGTCTCGATGTGTTGACAAGACTATTGACAAGAATGGGGCTGTCCACAGAATTTCAGGTGGCAAGATTGTACCATATTCACTTCAGAGTAGTCCCGCTGATTTCGGCAGAACTAGGTGAACACAAATTCACCATGACAAGATCCTCACCCAGACAAAGCTTTGAGGCAAATATGCCTAGACCTATAGCAATCCCTACCTCCAACTGAAGGGCTTTCAAATTCAGATAAGCTGGTATATTGATATACTAGAACAATTAACTTTTTAAATAGAAAAATCTTAACATGACTAGGTAAAGCAGAGTAGAAATAACTAAGTTTATTCAGAGCTTTCCTTTTGCCTAGTATGTATTTACTGCTGCTTTATTGCTCCCAGGCTTATTTTATTTGACTTGGTAACTTTACTGAATGGTGACAAAACCTGCTCAGACTCCTCTGGTCCTGATGGTCCCATTTCTCCTAGATGAGATCAGTACAGTTAAAGAATTTTCATCTCTGTAGGCACAGGGGAAATAGAGGAACTTAAAAATTCAGTGGCTTGTGCTTCATGTAGAGGTGACTGACAGAAGATTTTATCAACTCATTTTCTTTAGAAGAAGTGCTACTACATAGGAGACACAGGAGACAGCAGTGACTAGCCTTGCAGAAAGCAACAACTCAGAAAATACCTATTTTTGGTGGCCCTAGCAAACTGGCAGAGCTGCATTTGCAGAAACCCCCCCAACCGAACTCTTTTCTATGCATACTTGATCCTTCCAGCACCTACAGCAACATAACGCTTTAATATAATACCTCTAGGAATAGCCACTTAAGCACATGCATCACCTACAGTTCACTCATTTCCTATTGTACATTTGTACTCCATGAAGTGCTCACAGAAGAACAACTAAGTCTAGCTTAAAACTGAGTTAATTTTTTTAATACACTTCCAAAAACTTCAGGTTTTGTTCAGATTTGTTTTGTTCCATGTGACAGGTAGTTTTACCCAGAAAACACAAGGTCTAATTTTGATAATGTAAGTATAGCTAAACAGAGGGTTATTAGGTGATTCATGAATGATCTAAAATAAAAGATGGAAAAATTAAATATACCACATGGTATTCTGCAGCCTGTGAAGAAGGAAGAACTGTAGACTTTTGTCCCAAATCCTTTGAAGACATCTTTGAAGTGTCTGGAGAAATACTAGGTGGATGTTCTTGGATTTCAGGCTCTGCTTTATTGTCAGGGATGGGAGCTATCTGAATGGAAAGAGATGCTGTGTGTATCTCAGGCACGGGGTTACAGGCAGGTGAGACAGGCCCTTGTGGAAATACTGGCACTTCAACAGGCTTGAGCTGTTGCTGTGTATTACACTGAATGCTACTCGCTGGGTCACGTGTCTGGGCTAATTTCAGGGTAGATACCCTACGTTTTTGAGACTGTTGCCTTTGGCCTTGATGGAGAGCAGTACTAATATCAGCTACTGTGCTTGTGCCTGCACTGGAGACTGAGGTCAGTGGTTTAATGATTTTTTGTGCATAGGACACACTTGTGTTAGATATTTGAGAAGACACTGTCTTCTGGACAGACTTCTCATTAGTGTAATAGGCAGTATCTGTAGGAAGGTGTTTGGCTGGACCAGTTGTTACTGCCTGGAGATTAATTTCGTTCTTGTGATTAGTTACTCTTGCTTTCCGAAAGCTTTCTTTTCTAGGGGGTGGCAGAGGTGCCTTATTTGCCAAAAGCATCCACACACAGTAAAATAACATTGAAGAAGAAACAGAAAGAAAGTAAATGTTAGTAGGAGATACAACTCAGTTTGACTTTTATCTTTAAATAAAGGAACTAGCAACTTAAGGGGCTGCATCCCAACATTGTTCAATTCAATGGACAAATGAATTGGTCAGGTCCCCACCACCTTTCGCTGTGCAGGACTGTACCGCTTGTGTTTAGAAAGCCAGCTGTTCCATTTGCTCAGAGTAAACTAGGATCAGAAGGGAGCCCACAACAGTCCATTTTCTTTTTAAAACAACAATGATTACATCAAATAAGAATTACTGTGAAATTGCTCAGATATGTATGTAATTTCCAAAATGTACTCCATGATCTCAGATAACAAGCTATTATTCACAGTTAACACACATATATAAAACACACTGAGCCTCTTAAACCTTCGAATTACAATAGTAACAGAGACAGTATTGACATTGGTATGTTGATCATTTTTTGACAGATAAATGTTTCCAAGCTACTACTTTTTTTTTTTAGTGTGTTCTAATTATATTGTTCTGCAAAACAGGCAGAAACATTGTCTATGTTATAATTAATAGACCTTTATCCTCAGATATTATTTTGATGACTGATGCATTTCTCAGAGTGTAAAATATTAATAAATATTCTTTGAAGTCTGAGAACACTCCTAGAAAGCTTTCATTTGTGTGTGACCTACTTTTATTTAGCTGGCTGTCTCTTCATTGAAAGGAATTTCTGGTAATTAACTTGAAGACATGCATCCTGTGTGGAGTATACTTTATCTATGCAGTAAACCAGTTTGTAATGAGCAATTTGAATAAGTGTTTCACGCTATCTGGGAGACATCAGGACAATGTTCCATAGGGTATCCCATCTATATATGCTATCCCCCAGGAATAATCCAGGCAGAAACACCAAAGCATGAAACTTGGTGTGTTCAGTTTTACCTGAGTTGGTGATTTTTTATCCTGCAGATTTGGCCGCACACTCCTAAAACCTTTTGCCGTAAGAGAGGAAGTGCTAGCATCTCCATTCAGAGTCTCTCTACTTCCATCATTGTAAGATCTCCAAGCTTTTGTAAGGAAAAAAGAATCAAACCATTTTTTTTAGTAGTAGATCTCTATATTGCTACGATCACAGCAACCCAACAATTAAACAAACTGTGGAAAAGTTTAGCTACTACACAACTGACATTGCTGCTGTTATCACCATGGAAGTTACAAGAACAAAGCTAAAGCTGCCACTTTACAGACTATTTATCTTTAAAATTTAGAAAACTCAACCATTGAGGATATTGTTGGTAGCAGTTTGGTATTTCCCCACAACATTCTAAAAGGGGGAGATTTAGATTGGACGTTAGGAAGAAATTCTTTACTGTGAGAGTGGTGAGGCACTGGAACAGGTTGCCCAGACAAGCTGTGGAGGCCCCATTCCTGGAAGTGTTCAAGGCCAGGCTGGGTGGGGCTTTGGGCACCCTGGTCTAGTGGAGGGTGTCTCTGCCTATGGCAGGGGGGTTGGAACTAGATGATCATTGTGGTTCCTTCCAACCCTAACCATTCTATGATTCATACAGACTATGGATTTTAACCTTGTGAGCCCTTTTGAGATGTTGGTATAAAGCAGGCTGAAGGACTTTCACAAATCAGGTTTTTGAACTTTCAGAGCTGTGTCAGGTTTTGAAAAACATCCCAGCTCACAAAGTTAGTTGGTTTCAGCAAATTTCACCAGAACACCCCATTAGTTGTTCTAATAATGCACCTTATTTCCAAATCTGAATGACACCTCGATTTTCCAACCAACCAACCATGTTTTGTCTCTATCCTCAGAGCTAAAAAGCCCTCAGGGCATTGTCCAAACACAGGGGAGATACTATCCCTGCCTCAACAAGTTACAGATTTGAAGACAAAATATTGTAAGAGGCTGGGAAAAGTAACACATTATGTGAGCAGGCTGTTAAGTGGGGTGGGCAGAGCTTGCCATCCTGAGTGAGGGACTAAAAAAGAAATAGCAAGTGCCACTGAAGCTAAAGGTGGCAAATTAGCAGTCTGTATTCTCCCACACAATTCATTTTCTGACAACATACACTGTGTTACAGGAAATACTGCTTCCCAAATAAGACCTGAATTTGAGGTCTTAACCACTTGCAATTATTATTACAATTTCAGTGGTGCTTTCCTTAGAGGATGTGGATATATGGAGTAATGAAATCACATAAATGGAAGATTGTTACAATTCATCACATTTTATTACGTCGATATTACACTGAAATAACAGTGTTTTATTTACCTGAATCTGGAGACTGAGAATCAGACCCTGAAAAAGAAACATCCAATATTACTTTGTGTTAGAAATAAAACCATGATGGCATGACTTAAAAAATACGTAGGAGTCTTTGTTCAGTTGCCTCCTGTTATCTAAGCACATCCCAGAATATTAGACCACACGAGCAATGGTAACTGAACAAGGTTTATTGTACAATTTCTACAGAAGGTTATAGTGTGCTAAGAGTTACTTAAATTTAATCACTTCTATTTCAGACAGCAAATAATAACCAAACATTTACTGCGGGTTTTTTTTCCCCCCAATAAATACTGTGAAACACTACCAGCTAAAATCTAGATATCAAAAGAAATATTATTCCTTTAAAACGAGCTGAAAAGGTTTAATTCAAAACTAAGAAGGACGCCTACAGATTCTCTCATGATTTTCTCTCCCCCTTCACACCAGAATGTGTGATGCTTTCTTCACCACTTCAAAGCAAAACACAGAAACTGATACATATATACTGCCAGCACAGAACAGATTTGAAATTCTGGTGGTTTTGTGGATTACTTCTAAAATATTAGTCTTTTTTTCTCCTAAAGAAACTAAAATTCTGACATGTCTAAAGAGAAATATTTTTAATGTTCAATAATTATAGTGCTAAGAGCACTCATTACTAATTTTAAGTGCAACAAAGGAAGGCATTAAGAGACTTGCGTTGCATGCTTACACGATAAAAAAATTGTTAGAAGGGTTGCTAAGAAATAAGAACACAATGTTGTCTTAAGTGTACATATGTGCAGCAATCTAAATAACCTTTCCGTTACCCTTAAAAAGAGTTGCAACCAAATTTTTAATTTGCTTCATAAATGCTAACAGTTCTTTTTCCTGACGATTAGTCTTGTATTTGAAAAGATCTACAAAACAAAGACTTTATTTTCTGGCTCATTCTTGATTCAGCTTTCTGTATTATACTTGTTTGGTAGGAACACTGCACGTTCAGATTGGTGTAAACTAGTCTATACCACTCAAGATACTATTTATATCTATAGCTACTTAGTTCAGCAGTGAACCTGGGCAACTGATACCCATTAAAATTTAGTTTTGCAAACCCAGACACGAGTATTGCTAAGAAGCAGTTCTGCCTGCCTACTGAATATTCTGTATGTTTTTATCGTTTTAAACATTTTCAGGAAAACATGCTTGATAAATGCTATTTTTACACTTAATCTGCCTTCTGATGATTGTATTACAAAAACATTCAGGTCCTTTTCCTTTGGCAAGAGTTATTTAAAGCAAGTTGCAATAAAAGACAAACCTTCCTTTTTATGCTGTGTTATCTTGAAAAAACCCCAACAAAACAGGGGACATGAGACGCAAAATTAATTTATAAATAACTATTTTTTCTTAAGTCTTCCTTTTTTTTTTTTTTCATCAATGGCTACTAAGCATAGACAGAGAGAAATTAAGACTACTTCTACAATGCTCTAAAAAGTAACAGACCTGTCGGTAGAATAGAAAATACAGTTACCCTTCTCCTCCTTGCAGAGTAACACTGCAGGACTGCGTAACACTACAGAAAAGCCATTCGGGAGTAGTATCTCACTGGTTAGCGGGTTATACCTGAGGCCAACAGGTTTGGAGAACTCTGAACTCTCTTCACAGCTGTTAATGTGACAGACATTGCAGCACGTTTGCGAGCACACCCACCGCTATCTGGAAGCACAAAACAATACAGAGAGCAGCCCCAGACAAAGGGAGCAAGCACATGCAACGTATCGCAGGGTGAGATACACCAAACATACAGAAAAATAAACATGCAGTTAGGGAACTGCTGCAGGAATGTGTAAATTTGCAAGTTTCACAGATTAGCAGAATACATAAAGTTTCACAAGCTTTAAACAACAATGAACCTCACACAAAATAAGAAAGCAATATTTAGTACTTAATCCAATAGAGAAATATATACATTCTGTTACCTGAAAGACTGCTTAATTATAGCTAATTAGTAAAAACAAACAAGTAATCAAGATGAAGGATTAAGCATTCCAGAGTAATATAATCTGCACTGTAAAATCATTAGAAAAATACATTAGAAAGACACCATTCATAAAGTAAGCTTATGTTTGATCAGCTGACAAAGTGCTTTTGTTCAATCTTTTGGATTCTTTAAGCTCAAGAAAGAAAATTGCTAAGGATGGCATAATGTAGGGCGTTTTTTGTGGGGGTTTTTTTTGGTTGTGTTTTTTGTCTTTTTTTTTAGCTAATGGAAGACAAAAAAATTATATCTGAAACCCAATAACATCCTGAGGGAATGACCAGAAATCTAAAATCATCACTGAACATGAAATGGGAAAAACCTTTCTTCTGTATCTTACACGACTCCTTTCTTTCCTCACACTCTGCTCCTCTCACTTCGAGCTGTCATTCTATCTTTATAAATACTTTGTTATTATTAGAAGATAGCTTTCCCACAACTTGGCTTTTTAGCAAGTCTATCAGAGTTGTAAAAATCAGTTAATAAATATTGCTCCTGATCATATTTAATTAGAATATTTTTCTGCTCTTCAACGTAATAATTATTTTAATTTTCATATTTGATATTACTGAAATTCTATAGAGGGCCCCACTGAAGTCAAGAACTGCCACAACTGTGATAGAGGCCCTAACATTTTTTGTATCTGTGTCCTACAACAGGGAGTTTTATAAAATTATGCTTAAGGAAGACCTGCAACTTATTAGTAGAAAGTATGTCCTACGATAGCAGTAATTTGAGCCAGAGAGACATCTTTAACCCGTGTCTGCAACACAAGTGAGCTCCTGGTATTTCTTTGCTCATTCCAATATTCCCCCAAAATAGCAGAGCCCTCTGGCCCCAGGTCTTGCAGGATATGCATTAAGCAGTTGTTAACATTGGCAAACATCAGAGCCACTGCCCCAGGTGTAAGCGGTTCCAAGGATCCACTGCCAATTCCAACTCTCAAGGCAAAGGGCCAAATGATTTCAGTCAGCCATAATCTAAAGCAATACATTATCCCCAATTAATTATTGGTGTTGTACATGTGAAACAAAAACAATAGTTAGCACATCTGCACATTTGGTTTCGTTTGCTTACATAAACATAGAATGGCAATGGTAATGGTAATTAAAATCACATTTTCCGTTCTTGCATTCCCCCCACATATACCAGAAGTAATTCCAAGGAGATTCAATAATGTGCTGACATTGAGGTTCCGTTCTCACCTGAATATTGGCAGACTTTGGCAGCATACTTTATTTGATTAATACAAGCTAACAGGCAAACATTTTGCTATGCTGTCACATCTTTTACTCAAAGTGATGCTTTATTTATGTTTTTTCAAGAGCTACCTTTCTGAATTTCAGGATAGAGAAACTGAAATGGGAGGAAAGGAAGACAACGAGGAAACTGACTACAAATATTTCATCATTGTAACTTAAAGAAATTCTGCTTTAATTTAATTTTTAATGTAACTGAACCAAGTCAGAGTTTTATAATTAGAGGACCCATTGTGTAGCACAAATTGTTCGACATGGCTTCATACAAGATAGACAAAACAGATTTCTAATTGACTATATACACAAACACATACAACATTTACCCCTATATATAGAAGCCCATATGCAAGTCTGTACCTGCAATAACATTCTCAGTACCTGTACGAAGTAATGAGTCCATTAGCACCCAGTTAAGACACAGCTGCACAAATATAACAGATTGAGTTGTGCAAAATTTCTAATAAAATATGAATGTGTATGGGGAAAGCACATATTTATGCATGATGGATTCCATCTTCCCACCTTTGTTCAGGTCAGGCTCCCATTAAGTCAATGGCATCATATCTGAATGAGGATCAGAAGAATCTGCACGCTGCCTCAAAAGAGGTAGTTTTCAAGCTGCTTCCTTTATCTGCACGACCTTACACAGTCAAGAGACTTATTCTACCCTGTATTCCTTTTTCACGGCTGCAACAAATTTCCAGCAAATACTAACTACAATCAGCCAGATTCTTGATGTCTAAATAACAGCAAAAAGCTCTAGGTCTAGAGAATGGAGAATTCAAAACAGTAAGGGAAGCTAAATTAATGATCATCTGCTCATCTCACTTGCAAACTACAGCGATCAATATTGCATGGCTATTACTCAAGGAACGAATGAAGAGATGTGAAACAATCTATACAAAATGTATGCACATATGAAAAATGAAATGTTGCAAATACATATATGCTTATCTGCAATTCTCTATGCTTTTGATATGACAAATTCTTCAGGAGTGAGTGTCCTGTCTTACCAGGTATTGTTTTAACATTGAAGCAACAGAGACTTGAATCAGCTAAGGTCTACAGACAATAATGAAGTTGGACAATAATTCACAATCAAATCAGCTGCCTAAAATGCAAGTCCAGCTCAAATCAGGACTTAGCATATTTGGTGCCTAGATATTCTTTTGCAAGCCCTAAATACTCCCATCAAATCAGCACATGAAAGAGATAAGTATCCTTAGCAGGTACTGCAGAAAGCAAAAGAGAAAGAGAAGGTAAGTATTATTTGATGAGACATGTTTCTGACAATATCTTGCAGAGCCAAAGGCCATATAGGGATGAACTCCTGAATGCTAGGATCAATGTTGCAGATTTACCCTTAAAGAGAAGAAAAAAAAATTCCATCCACTGACTGGAAAAGACAGGCTAGGTGTTGGCTTGTCCTCCAGCTAAGAGGATGTGTGTATTTGTGTACCTATCCTAACAATCTTTCTGTTAGACTTTCTCCATTCCTCACCTTTCCTTACTTCCTTACTCTCCCTCCCTTAATTCTGCTTCTCTCCACAAGTACTTTAACCCTTTCCCCTAAATCCACAATCCCAACAACTCCTCCCACTACAGACAGCATCACCCTAAGTGAGGTGCATCTCTATTTGACATATAGTCTATTGGTTAGGTCCTGCTCTAAGGCAGAAGGGAAGCAGAATAGAGCCAATACAAAACACCACAATCGCTTTCATTTAGGAACATGAGGTGGCTGTTTTGGTTTTTTTTTTTTTACGACTTTCAGAGAGTCAGTAGAAGCAGTGGCATAAACCAAGCTGGCAAAGATGAAGGGATTGTGATCTCTTGTGAAGAGCAGCCGGGGGTAGGAAATTTTTAATAAGCGCCCAAACACAATGTTTGCTGCTCATTATTCTATCCGCTGTACTGGTGAATTGTTTAATTTTCCCCTTTGTCTGTACAGTGAATTCAAATAAGTCTTTAGACCAGGGATTCTTACTCCCTATTCGCATTCTGACCTGAGACAAATACATAGTGCTAGATCCAACAGTCCGAGACAGTCACAGCTGCTGCTTCTCCATGTTCCCAGGTCCAATCAGTATTGAGTCTGGAGATGTGTTCCCAGCAGATGTACACACTACATACATACATGGCTGGCCACACAGACCACAGACACTCAGAGCACTCACACTAGCACAGACAGCACAATAGCCTCACCCCCTCTCATCTCTGGCTGAGCAGGACAAAGCTCCACTAGTGAGAATATATATGTACACACACGTACCAGATGGATCCTTCCAGCAACTGGGCTCAGACATCAAGTTGCCATTCATTCCATGCCCAGACTCCTGGGACAGTCCTAGGAGGGGCCTGGACAAGACAGACCTTGTGCCTCCGTTCATTCCTTGGGAGTCCTTCATTTGGGTTCCTGCCCGGCCTTCTGCTCCTCTGGACTTGTGAAGATGGGCCTTTGTTGCCTCCTGTCACGGCCCAGGAGTAGCCAGGCAGGGCAGGCTATTATTTGGGCTTCCCCTCTCCCACTGTTTCTCCAAGCTCCTTTGTGGGTGTGCAGACAAGCCTTTATCACATAACTTCACACTGAGTACTCAGGCAAACCTACTGTTTGGTTCTTTGATGCTGCTAAATTACAACAAATAATGATTAAGTAGTAATTTTTTTTTGTAGAATGCCTGAAACACTCAAGCCCACCTTACCTGCTTTAGTGATCTAAAAGTGGTTTTGCAATCTATTCAGGAACTCTGCAGGGATCCAAGAATTTCTATTCTTGTGTCCCAGACAAAATGTAAGAGATTAGTCCATGTGATGACTTCCATTAGTAATTGTAACAAACACGAAATATTTGCAGTCTTCCAGAACTGCATACTTTTTCACTCTTGGCTGCTCTTTATGTGCTTCATCTACTGCAAACAGCTAACTTGTTCAATGATTTTAAAATTAGATACATTTACCAAGAGTTATCTGGGTGAAACCCTGCCAAAATATTTGGATAGACACTAAGAATCTGTTTTAGCCTATTAACTTGTATCCATTCATTATTCCTCAATGCAATTATCCCTCCAACATCAGCTATGCATGTACATATATTGTATGAACAACATATACATTTATCCTGTATTTTAATCTCATCTAAGCTTCACAGGAAGCTCAGGTTTTATTTGACTTAGTTTCTCAAAATGTCTCACGAAGTTAATGCTACTCATCAAATATGCAAAGTACTCAAAGACTTGTTGATGAAACACCCTATATATAGTTAAAAAAATTATTCTGTTGATGATTGCTTAAGTCCGGGTTTAAAAAAAGCACACATTCTATTAGACTACTATTTTTACATTATGACAGCATTTAAACACCAAAAGGAATTATGACCAAAGCACCTTTGGGACTTCTGAAACCTCCCCTATACCTTATGTCTATTTCTTTGCTTTTGCAAACATGTTTCATTGCCTTATGTTGAATATTCCTTCCTAACATGTGGTACAGAATTAACATCAAATACTAAAAATCCCTCCCATATATGGTAGAGTATTGAAAACCAAAGCTCTTCAAAACATTTTCTCTGTAGACAAAAATATCTTCCACAGGGCTCACTGAGACAGACTGCCAAGTCTGCAGCCGCAGGGAACACTGGATTAGAGGAACACACTCTAAGTAGTACATTTACTTTTTAAAGCTGCATATAAGCTAGCTTTGTCACTTAGCAGTCACTGGCATCGAACTAGAGTGCTTGTTTATCTGTAGGAGCAATTAACAAAATGCTTATTTTTAAAACAAGCTAGAGGCAAATCACTAGGATCTGATAACCTCCAACTGCATCGTGCACAAATTCAAGTTAAAAAGTAATGAAAAAAGCCTCAGAAACCAAAACTGCAGCACTCATTTTATGTTCATAGACAACATAATGTAAAAAACCCCCAACAACTACACCAGAACACCATGCAGAACAGCTTTCACCTCAGTCACTCTCTTCCTTAGCAAAGTGATGCTTTACCAACAGATAGGTGCAAGATGTTCACTTTGACACCCTACTCACTGGGTTNCATTTGACACCCTACTCATTAGGTTTTTTTTTTTTTTTTTTTTTTTTTTAAAGTCAGGAAATAATCTACATCAGCAGAACTGATAGGAGATTCTACGTTTTTTGTCAATACCTCCTTTTAGTGCAGCTGGTAACATGCACATTAATATCAAGCACACGGAAGATGAAAAATGTTTTCACTGTGTAAGTCCCGAGTAGATTCAAAGTTCAGCTTACAATCCTGATATCCTTAGGTAATTGGAAAGGATTTCAGGTATGTTCAGGTCTTTTAAGTTGGTTTTCAAGGCTCCTGTGTGATCAGAAGACTCTCAATCCCGAACAGAAGTCATTCAGCCACATAGATTACTTAAACATCACATCTACTTCCCTTGAGAATTTCTAGCTTACAAGAAAAAAATCTCAGTATAACACAGAGCAAAGTCGTACTTCAGAGCTGCAGTAGCACAAACTGGCAATTTACCGCTCTGAGACTATCCGCATTTTTCAAAGTAGAAGTTATAAAGTGACATCTATCATATGATTTTAACTCATGGGATTGCAATGCACATTGTAATCAGTCAAATGTATGATGATTAGCTGAGTTACTTCTGAAATTACAGTTCTATGAAGAAAGCCATATTTCAGTACTACCTTAATTATACAGACTGACATGTTTAGGAAAGACGTCTTCACTAAAAATGCATGAGGATAGGACAAATTTCAAATAGTATTTCCATAAATGAAAAGCACACCACTCTGGTTAGTGTCTCTAAAATAATCAAGAACCATCAAAACTTTGAACCCCCCCACCTCCCTAAACTCAACTGAGAAATTTCATTTCTCCTGCTTAGTGTATTTACAAATATAGTGGTTTCAATTGAGCCAATCCATTTTAACTCTGTATTACAAAAAAAAAAAAAAAATCTGTCCAAGAACCTGATTCTACTGAGCTCCAGTCATTGTCTAAGACAAAGGAAAGCCAGGAAGCCCAATTAATACAGTGGTCTAGATAATGGAAAAGCTAATCCTTTCCACTTAGAGTGTGCTGCTGAAACACCCGAACTGGTTTCAAAGGTAGTTCAGGTCCTCAGGTCCCACGTAAGACATTTTGCTTATTTCAAGTTGTCATGGTGCAGCACTATGGTCAATGATAAAACCAACTGGCTTGGAGAGGATAGGTGTGTCTATCCTTGTGCCAGAGTTAATCTGCAAACCAGACAGTTCACCTGTGGAGTACAAAAGCTGATCGCAACTGATGGTTTACCTGACACGAGT
This sequence comes from Psophia crepitans, assembly GCA_013399095.1. Classification (NCBI taxonomy): domain Eukaryota; kingdom Metazoa; phylum Chordata; class Aves; order Gruiformes; family Psophiidae; genus Psophia; species Psophia crepitans. The sequence continues at coordinate 228,653 of VWZZ01000302.1, read as the reverse complement.
GAGACCAGGGTTTCACCAGTCTGCTTCCGAGAGGCCTATTCCCACTTCCAGCAAACCCAGCAGCGCTATCTATTGACTTTGTTTCAGAAGCAAATACTAGTACCTTGCCACAGATCATGAAGATAACTTCCTATAACGTAGAGTACTTAATTTGGTCAATACATCTATCACAGCAATTGAGAAAAAATATAAATCCCTGTAAGTATGAAATAGTCATCCTCATCTGATTATGCAAGCGTAGCTAATAACACAGGGTAGTATTTTTATGCCCCTTAATTTAACGACAGTAGAGAATGAAAACAAAGCATTTTTAAAGCATGTGCATTTTCTTAGGAAAATGTGATGCTTTAACACCACTTTTCCATAGTTGTTATATCCTCATACTACATATTTTTACATCAAACATACACATACAAAACCGATCTTACAACTTAAGCACAGAAAGCTAAACATGCACGTAGATTTCACATATCCATATATAACCATACATAGAAGAAATGTATGCAGATTTTATATATGGAACACAAATGCACGCAAGCAGATATATTATTAGAATACCTTGCTTAATGTGAGTTCAGCACCAACTAAAGTACAGTTTGTTCATAAAAACGTAAACAAATTTGGGACCTTCTCTGCTTACTAAACAACACATAAAAGTAAAGAGAAATCTCACAGAAGTAGCATACCTGTGTTCATTTTGACACTGGAGGATTTGTTATAAAAGTCTTCAGATTTCCTGCGAAAAATAAAACAATCTATTAATTTGCACAAGACAAGAATGTGTGGTAGAAAATGGCAGCAGGACTTCTCGGAAGGGTGGAGAATGACTGTGATACAAATGACAGTCCTATTTTAACACAGCTTTAATTAAATTGGTACTGCTTGTCCTTCCAAAGTTAAAGATGAGCTGTAGCTGCCATTATAAGCTACTCTATTTTCAAGTATTTAGTATCTCTGTTGTAAACATTTGCTCTGGGTAAAAACCCTAGTGATTGACTTCTGGTCTTGAAACTAGAAACTAAAAATTATTGATGTACAGGAATGGGGAAACATTTTTAAGGGCTGCTTATAAGCTTTATTCACTCCTTTATGCAAACTACAAGATATAAAGAATAAGTGTGTCTGAATATTTAAGCACCCGGTTACCAGGTCTTTTTCAACAGTTTATAAGCAGGAGATGCAGCTGGTTTCATGCAGTGATTTAATGTGTCTTTACAGACAACACTGACACACTTGATGCTGCTCACTGTATGGCTATGCACAGGATCAGGGCGTGCGTCTTGGCATTCACAGGAATCCATTTCAAAACCCCCAATGGAGTCAATCGGTAGGGAATCAAATCGCTATACCTTTTTAAAGGTAATAATTTGCACCAAAATAACATAAAACACATGCAAAGGTTGAATCTCTTTATTTAGATTTCCCAACTCTATGCAGTAACTTACAAACAAGCAAACCGTAAAACCCCACAAAACCAAACCAGAACTGTAGAAAAAGCGTGACACCCTACATTAGCAGGTGACTTCAACCTACCGACAGTACGTCACAAGACAATCTAGACAGTATTTGTCATTTACTGCCAGTTTATGTCCCAGATTCATCTTTTGATCAGGAGCTTTGATACCTCTTCTATTCAGGCTCTTTTAGAGTTAAAAAGACAAATAGGAAAGGTTTCCAATGGCACTCTGCATACTGGCCAATCTCAGCTGTACCATTACACATATTCTGCCCACTGTAATTTACTGAGTGGACAGACATACTGAAGGCCAAAATTCTGAGAGCTAAAAAAAGTCATTCTCTCTCTGCACTGTTCCCACACCAGCAATAAACACAGGGAAGATCAGAATCTTTAAGGCAATACAGTATCAAAAGATAAAATAAAAATATAAGCCACCCAACTATGTTGAAATTGGAAGGTATGTGCGAGGAACCCATTTTATAATGGGAGACTCAAGATACTAATTAATACAAGTAAACAAAACATTGAAACAGAGTCCCCGCTCAGCAGGAATCCTGAATTAATTGTACCTCTGCGGTAACATGTATATTGCTGTATTCTCTTGGACTCATGAGGCCAGATTCTCTCCTGCTTGAAAAACCTACTGGTTTTCAGAAACTGTTTCAATTTTGTTGCTATTATTCAGTCAGTTTTGTGACAAAAAAGATGCATTTTAAACTTCTGCAGAACTACGGAAATAGATATGTGGTAGTGAGCAAAGTTTTATTACATTCTTTTTATGCTGCAGCTATCAGCAAACCACCTCTGAGAATTTCTAAAAAATTTTTATAGATTAGGGAAATTTTACTAATTTTTTTGATAAATTGTCTTTGACTGAAATTTTGGATTTCTGTAACAGTTACAGAATATTCTTAAAGACTCAAATTCCTACAGTGTTTTTAGGCAGCTAGAGACATCATTTTCAAGCCTTCTTTTAGCTTGGAACTAAACCACTGAAGGTATGCCACCAAAGCTAAGAAATGCAACGTGATATTTATTTTCAGACCCAACAAGTACAGAACTCTTGGAATGTTGCAGAGCCAAAGTGATTTCTAGCAGGTGGCTTCGATATATTTACATAAAGCGTGCTTAACTCTTACCCAAGTTTTAACAGACAACACTCAATTTTAGCACTACAGCCTTGTCCTCTTAAGCCCTCTTAAGAGTTTTTCTATCTGAACAACTCAGGCTGCATTGCTGACACTCAAAACAAGGGATCGCATACAAGTCACTAATGTTTCCACAATAACCTCATTTTGCTGAAGAACAAATTAGTCTTCCATACCTGAAAAGTATGCATGTAAATAAGGCAATATAAATCGCACTCATGCAAACAGTAGGCCTTGCATTTAATAAACTGCCAGAGATCACCTAAAATTATTTGGAATTTTCTGCTATTAAGGAGCTAAAGTAGCATTCAAATGCTTAGTGATACTGGCAGTAGGATCCAAAGAAATGCAATGAACTTAACAGCATTTTACTTGTTTCAAGCAGTCTTTAAGATCTGTACTTCAAGAAAGGGGTGGGAGTAGGGAGCAAAGGGCTTTGTTTGCTTTGTACTTCTGTTCCTACTTCATTGCCTTCTAAAAAATGTTCTTTGCGAAAGGGTTTGTAAGTAGCTCTGACGCAGACTCCTCACACAGGCAAGATGGATGTTCCACTGGAAGTATCAGACAACTCTTTGCTGCCAAAAAGGATGTCCAATGACCAGCTAAGACACTAGGCTTTTAGCTAATGTTGCAACAGAAGAAATGTCTGTAATTATCGTGCAGACACAAAGTGCTACTGGAAGGCAAAAGTTTGCAAAATCAGAGACTACTGTTCTGTCAACTAGATCATGAAGGTTTTCTACTGAGCCCACACCTGATCTTAGATGCTGAGATAAAAGAACACTAAGTTCAACTACAGTAGCATGCCTAATGTTTGCGGAGGGAGATCCAGGATTAATCTTCACGGCATTCTTCTACAGTTGGCTTCATCTGACAGAGGGAGGAGTAGGAAATGAATGGCTGCATTGATGCACAGAAATAGGTCTGTCAGGTTGGATACAGCCGCAGTTATCATTGCTGCAGTTTAACTAAATACATAATATATGTTGCTGTGTTACTTCTTGATAACTGCCTGTATTTCTTGCTAATACTACAAAGACTACCTTGGCTCAACAATACTCTGCATTGAGAAGCTACTGAAAAGACTTCTGAGAATCTCATTGACACCTGCTCTATTTTCTCCCAGAGACCCTGATAGCTAGTTCCAATTGCTTTTTCTGTTCCTGGTAAGTGCTGAAGTGTGGGGTGCTGCAGGGAGCTGTTCTGTCACCCCTTCTGTTCCTCATTTAAATGGAGCTATAAAAAGGGTTAGTGAGAAGTCAAGAAAGGTTTCCCCACCCTCAGTTTATTCATGGATACAAGACATGACTTTACTCTTAGAGGTTTAATTCCATTACTGATCAGATGTTAGAGCAACTACAGCCGTAAGGTAGGACCTCTAACATCCAACCAAACATCAACTAAATAAATGTGAGCAAGTGCTTTGTGAATCAAAGCCTAAATGAGTACTAACATGCTACTATCTGCTTGTACCTCATTCAAATAATTAAGTTAATCCTTGTTAATAACCATAATCCATAACTACCTAAGGATAGAGACCATCAGAAGTTAGAAAGTAAAATTCTGGAATGAACTGGGAGGTAAAAAAGGGAAGGAGATGAAATTTTTTTTTTTTTTGCAAGTGCATATAGGAGCTAAAATATTTATCATTACAGTTCTATTAATAACTTAATATATTGCAAACTCCTAAATAGGAGTACAAGATCCAAGACATCCAAGCTCATGGGTAACTTTCAGGGTCCTTTTACCTGCTGCTCTGTAGCCACGGAGTCTAGTCCCCTTTGAAATCCCAGGCTTGCTAGCTGTGTAGCTAGCCAGGGGGCAACTCCAGAATGCTAGTTGCCTGCTTGCTTACACAGCTTTTGAAGAGCAAGGGGGTAAGTTACCTTGTTTGGTATGTTTTGAATCAGACTTTATTGCTGTTTCAAAACAAGCTGGCAGTTTCCACATAGATTATGTCTGAAAATATTTTTGACCTATTCTACTTAATATAGTCAGAGTATGAAAGAGGCTCAAAGGGAAAATATTATTACAACCTCCCTTTTCCACCAACAGCAGCCCTTACAGTTATACTACAGGCATTCTTGGTGCTGAGCACTGTAGGGTAAATTGTGAGTTTGACTAACTTGAACTATTTTCCTCCAAGGTATTAAAACCAACTTTTATAAAACGAGAGAGATCAACCAGACAGCATTAACAGACTGATTACTATTTTTAACAGCTTCTAAGTTACCTGTTATTTACTTCTTGCCATTTCACAAAAGATATTGAGAAAAGCAGGTTTAAAAATGTGCTTTCTGATTAACCATTTATATTAAAGCTAACTCTAGTCTGTGCTCTTTATAGTTACCACCTTTTGTAATGAGTTGTACCCCAAGGACTTTTGGTGAAAGGAGCAATTGGTTTACAATATAGCACGCAGATGGATCGACAGCAGGATAGATTTGAGAGAGATCTGGCTGGAAAAAGACAGATTTTCATTGTCTTAGGTAGACAGCAGTGCCCAGATATTTGGAGAGAACAGGAGCTTTCCAGATTTGCATGAGGAGTGTCAGGCTTGCATTAATGTCGTTTGTGAGTTTCACAGCTTGAGCTAGAGACAGTAATCTATTTGAGAAAGTATCTGCAAAATTAAGGAGTCAAATCAGTTGATGATTTTACTCCAAGGACTGTTTATCCAGTCAGTTTAAACATGGCAGGTGATCTACAAACACATGTTTATTACCAGGAAGGATTCTACATCCTAATTTGCATGTAGTAGTAAATTCTTTTAACCCATAGCATTAAGACTCTGCAGAGCATTTCCACTCTCATCTTTGCAACAGGCCAATATACTTTTATATGCCAACTCACACATTCACTGATGGAGGGGTAAGTATGAAGTATTAGTTCTGGAAAATGGTGAAGCTATTTAATTTCTCTCCATTTTTAGAAGAAATTGTTTCAGATGTTAGAAGTTACAGATTAGGTATTAGGAAAAATTTCTTTACCAAAAGTGTTACCAGTCACTGGAACAGGCCACCCAGCAGAGTGGTTGAGTCACCACTCCTGGAGGTACTTAAAAGATGTGTAGATGTGGTGCTTAGGGACATGGTTTAGTGGTGGACTTGGCAGTGCTAGGTTAACAGTTGGACTTGGTGATCTTAAAGGTCTTTTCCAACAAAAATGATTCCATGATTAGCTGTAGCAGAATGACTACAGCAGTGAGAATGCAATGAGAGCCTGACAGACCATAAAATGTTTAGATTGTGGCAACAGCGACTCACACGAAGAAACCACCTGGGGAGCAGAGGTGTCTCCTGCTGAACCCCTAAGCAGAACGAAGGCATATATGCAAATGTATTGTTTATATGAAAAAACATTTGATGGAGCATAGATAGATGGTGCTTATAATAAAAATTGAGAAGGTACTGAGGAAGGTTCCACAACATATCAATTTCATTAACATGCAACAAGAAAATAAAATGGCAGGGATCGTGTACTAAGATCCATCCCAGCAATGCATGTGCTGAGCATATGCTTAAGAATATGCTTTATGTAGGTATCACAGACCTATTTCTATGCTTCATGTTAAATATAAGCATAAATACTGTTCGACCCAGATCATGTTGCCTCACCCTACAAGGAGCTGAATACTCCAGTTCTAATTAAAGTGCTTTCAGGCAGGCAATCAGAGAACAAAACACAGGCCAACAACTACCATCATAGTTCCTGTAATTTTACCTTTTAAATTTTGCTTATGGAATTGTGAACACATCCTCACATTAAATGCACTGTCATGATACATGTGTTACTTATGCAGATCATCTGCAAATGTATTGATCAGGTCCTTAAACAGTTGGGGTGTCTCAATAATTTTACACAGCCATGAACTTCTACTGGAATGCAATGGATATATCACATTGTAGCCAGCAGTAAGTGGAAATCAGGGAAATCTGTACATACAAAAGCTCTGCTTACTGGATCATCTGGGGAGATACAACACACTAGGAAACATGTCTGGTCTGCAAACAGCATGAGTTGGTTAACTGACTGGGAGAAGCTGAGGAGATCTGTGTTTGTAGAGGTTCTTTCAGAGGTAGGAAGTGGATGGGTAGTGACCCTGCTACAGCTGCCAATTATTGGTTATGAGCAACGTTCTAGTGGAAAACAGGTGATTTCTGAGCAGTGGAAAGGCAGCAAAACAGACAAGGAAGTTGGATTTCTGATTTTTTGCTGTTTACCAAGCTGTAATTAAGACTAAAAACTTGAAGATATTCCAACTGCCTACAGTATTACTAACAAACGAACTTAAGTGGATATCTAACTTAGAAAGTATCAGACATAGAAGCCCACTTCCCCTAGGAAATACAACACTAACATTGTTATTCAAGGCACTGGTAAGATCTTGTCTTGAAAGTCACAAGCAATTCTAGTTCCCACAAGCAAGAGTTCAAAGAGCATCAGGTACAGGAGAATCCACCACAGGAGTCTACGGCTGATCATTCTCTATGAACACATCAAGATTTTGGACATAACTGGATGAAGTAAAGGAACAGTGTTGGCGTAAGGACTACTACTAACCATTTCATTTACCTGACGTTTGAGTGGTAAATCATAAGGTAGGTTTCTATTCATGACAGTCATTAAAGTCTGGAGTACTTTTATCAGTGATATCAAACGTAAGAGCCTGAGCGTGACAAATGTATGTGGAAAACATGGCTGTCTGAAGGCATGGGAGTAAATTCGATGACACAGGAAACTCTTTCCAGACCTTGGACTCCTGTCCTAATGCCATTTTTTTGAGAATGCTATAAATGCAAGATTAAGAGAAAGTGGTATTTATCTCCTCTTTTTCCTCTGTATTGTCATGAAACATATTAAAATCAGTATCAACTCAAGTCTTTCTCTCTAAAGAAAAAACGTGAAGCTTAAAATTTCTCCTGTTGTAACACAATTTTTACTAGATGTGTATTCCTTTGACTAGCTGTGTACTAAAAAACAAACTGAAGTCAAACTTACACACTTAGTTCTAAATAGGTACTTGCTGTCATCTCAAAATACATCTCAGATGCTTCAGTATTAGAACATTTTCCTAAAATGTAACTGCAAGTATAAGAGGATACCAAGAAAGTTGTTCAAGCTGACAACATTCTGTACATTTTACTGGTTATTTTTACAGCTGCAAAAAGGAGGAGGATGACAAACTTCTGCTTTTATGTTCTGCATCTCTTTTTAAGCTTAATAATTCCAGTCATGCTTGTGGTGTTTGTGATTTTTTCTTTTTCATTATTTCTATTGCTTCAATATAAAGAAAAAAAGAAAAAAGAAAAGTCCCATTAACGGCTGACTGCAATTATAATTTCTTACCCTTTTCTCCAGGCATCTACTACTGGTTTTAATAATATAAAATTGTAAATTTCTAGCCTTTAGAGTGGTTCTCTTTGTTCCCTGCTTTTGGGTTCCTCCTTTGCTGTTGTTTTTCAGCAACTGTGTTTGTTCAAACCAACTCATTCTGTAGGCTAGAAATGATTTAAGATTACTGTATCAGAGCATGCAACTGAAGCAGATATGCAGATTATTAGTGTCCACAGAGATAACTACAAAAGCCTCCACCTTCAACATAAAGTGCCTAAAATGCATTATGCATCTTCTCATTCCTTCTGAAAGTTCCCTTGTCAGGTAAATTTACGCATTAGAGGTGCACAAATGAGCCCTTGTCAGGTAGCCAGAGCCCATACAAGAGATGGGTGCCCATGGCATTCATTTACATACTACTTACTTCACTTTGGGATGGGTAGCAAGGCAGTTCTGCTCAGGCACAGATGCTCAGGAAGAAATTTCAGCATCTGGAACCCCAGAAGAGGGTGTTTGTTGTACCCCTGGTGCTCCGGTATACACAACCTGCCCAATTTTCTCCCTAGAGGAACAAGGAACTATGTAGCACTAACAATACAGCAGCTTTCTGGATCACTCTTTGGAAACATAGAAACTGGTGAAAAAGAAAAGAAGCCCGATTAGGAAGTGCCAATCCTTTCACCATGATGAAGTATTGATCTTTTAGTAAATACAAAATTTAGCATTGGTACCCAGAATCCACCTTACCATCAATCTTTTACACATTCTTTAAAATTTTACCTCACGTTTTTATTTCTCAGAAGATCCAAATGGAACGGGCATTATCCAACTATTTCTCCATCTTTCTCAAGACACGAACCACAAGAATCATTGGAACTATGTTTAAAATACATTATTTCAAGGGTTACTATTGGGCCCATTAGCTTTCAGTAACTATCAAAGACACTGGGAGCACAAGCAAGTTTTAGTTTCATCACTCATTTCCAGGACTTTGCACATTACTGGCACTTGAATACCTTAAGTATTACCAGATTTTCCATGTTTATATAGTATGACAAACAACGCATTCCTGCTCTTCTCAACTGTGTAATATGTACCAATTTGAGACTAAACATGCATACATCTCCACCTTAAAGAATTCCTTCCAACAGGTTTTTTTTTTAATGAGTCAATACCACTCCCAATAGAATCAGTGGGAATAGAGCTCATTCACAAAAGAAAAATCCTTTTCTGTTTCCTTCCATTGGTTTTGTCTCAAATATAAAAAATAGGCTTCCCTGAACTACAGTTAGGTAATGTAACATCTAGCTAACAGAGTCAGACCAATGTGTGGGGTGATGTAAGACTCCTTAACATATTCGTAAGTATGCTGAAGCAGCAGGATTTGAATTTCAGCTTTTTGTAATGTGCTCATAAATACAAAAAAGAATACCTGTAGCAAACTATTAACTGGAATATTTTAACCCTTCTTATTTTCCAAGATAAAATTTTGAAAGGATCACACTTCCAGTACCCCTAAGTACTTAAATCTTTTGGCCAATATTGTCTAAGTTTGACAGAGATGCAGAGGTCTCAATAACATTGAAGGCTTGCAGGTTCCATAAGGAATTTCCATGGAGAATATAAACATTATCAAGGCCAAAAGGGCAACATACCCTACTGTTATTACATATAAGTCAATTAATACAGGAAGGAGGAGTAGGGAACTGTGTGCGGATAAACGCACATACCTTATGATCCCAGCCACTAAACTCCCTCCACTCCCGAAATTTATTTTGCCTTGTCAGACACCAAGCAATCAACAAAAATAACAAAAGGATTTCTGCTGTTTAGAAAGGTGCAGACTTGAACCAAAGCATTTCCCATGATGAAAGTGTTTATGTAAAGCTCTGCATGGATTCTCTGATGACTAATACAGTTTGAACTCACAGAACAGCCTTGGTGAGATTCAGCTACAAAGAGTGTGTCGACATTTGCAAGGAGGGACGTTCCACAGCAAAAGAGTAGCTGTTGAAGCCTGACATCCACGGAAGGGTTTGACTTCAGGTCAGCCCCACTCTGGCCCTGCAAACTGGGGGCATGTCAGGCACTTTTCCTTGAGCCCACTTTCCAGTTTAGCTTTCTCTCAGTGGGTATGCAGATCTACTCTGTGAACCCACAATGACATGAACAAAAAAGCAATAAAATGAGGAACGATTGAAAGAGTTTAGTTCCAATTAAGGAGCATAGCTGTGAAGAAAAAGCTAGACTAGATTTATTCACTGTTCATGTGAACAGACATCAAGTTTCTTCAATTCTGCTGCTCAACGAACTCCTTGTAGCCTTTCAATCTTCATAGTAACACATGTCAGACTTTAGCAACAGAAAGATCAACTAACAGTTGAGCAGCACTGTGCTTAAACACAAGCCAGTAAGACTCATCAAGAATCACAGCTGCCTTTTCAGAGAGTAAGTTCTTTCAACTTCTGTTAATGGTAAGACTATGATAGCCCAATATCTAAATGACTGTGCCTTTAGAAGCTTCAAAGCAAGTTAAATGCTATAAACTTCTATCTTCCATCTGTGCTATAAAGTCTTGTCTTATACTATGCTGTTTAACTCTTAGCACAGTTTGCCTTTTCTGAAGAACCTTAGCATTGCTTTGTGTAATTCTAGTCCCATTAGAGACTTAACTGTTTACAGGGAAGAAGATAAACAACAGTGATACTACATGCTCTCAAAACAAAGGAAATCTTAAGCACAACACACGAAAACCAGAATAATCAGCTTCGCGAGCTTCCATTTGCATGTTTTGCTGATACTATATTTTGCCCTTTCCCAAGGTGCACAATCACCAATTTTCAATTCAAATAGCTTCACTCCCCTTCTCCATATAAAACATGTCAAAATAATGCAACTTCTACTGTTTACAACACTACTACACACAGTGTACTGTCAGTTGGTTTCATACCTAATGAAGTCCAATGTGCCTCAATGCTATATACAACAAAAACCTACATTTTTTTCCTAACATAAACAGCCAAAAAATAACTACTATTATAACTGCGAGCACAGTTAAACAGTTAAAAACTGTTAATACTAGCTACCTCTATCTACTAACTGAATTTCAAAAGTTCAAGAAGTTTGGTTAATTTTTGAAGATTGAATGCTTATCTTTGTCTCTCCCTCTCAATTCTTGTCCACCAGCACATTTAAGACTTCTGCTACTGAGCTCATCCTTTACTGATCCCAGAGAGCAAGTCAGAAACAGTATCATATTAAAACTCACAAAGGTTAAGCAGAGTGGTACAGGAACAATTAGGAGAGAAGGCATACAAAAAAGCTCAGCCTTCACAGAAACGTGCGAAGAAAATAATTTTTAAATTGGGAAAAAAAAAACCAAGAGTAGTTGACAGAAATAGCTAGAAAGAGAACATGTAAGCACAGGAGAAACCTGAGTGATACTGCCCGATACCTGAGGGCTGACAAATGACTCAAAGGCAAATGTGAATCTACAAAGCAACTCAGAACACACTTAAGATGAAAGAAAAAATATAATAATTCCTTTCCACATGCCTTTCATGCAATTGCACCTTGAAATCCTATTACATTGTCAATGCATTTTATTAAAATATATTGTAGCAATTTCTATTACTGACAGCCAGTTATCTGGCCATTTTACGTCCAAAGGTAGACTGCTTTAGCAGTCTTGGTTCTGATCATGAAGCAGGAGTCACTGAGGTAACCTGGAAAACTTGAGGACCTTGAAAAAATATAAAAAATAATCAGGCTTTGAAGGGAAATGGAATTTGCCTATACAGTGGGTGAGAGATGACTGGGTCCTTGACTGATGGTTATCAAATCCTGTTGCTTAAAACCACTCATGGGAAAAGGTCCCACCTCTTCAGACCGGTCCAATGATATGCTAAGCAATAAGATCAGGAAAACAAAGGATATTTACGTTCCTGTTTGCTGCAAGTTCATATCCGTTTGTGGAAGGGGTTTCATGAAATGGGTGCACTGTTAAACCTATTCAACTCACAGCCAATCAAATCTACTCATATACTTTAAAAGAATCAGCATTGGACTTGCTTATTTTAATGAATCTTAACCATTTTCCTGTCCCTTTAACTTTTCAGTGACATTTCAAGGACAGAACTATTTTTTCATGCAGTCTTACATGCTCCGAGGCTTCTTTAGGCCAGATGCCATATGGTATAGCAGATTATCCCCTGTAATAGGGCATTAACATGTGGTTCCTGCACTCGGCTCTACTGTTGATTTTCGACGGATCATTTCACCTTTGAGATTTCAGTTTACTCTTATCCTCCTTTGCCACTTTTGGGCTGAGGGACTGTCTCTGCTCAGCTGTTTCCACAGACATACCAGGATGGGATCCCAGTCTCTGCTAAGATGTAGCCCTTCCTCAATGGATAGAGGCTGCTTTGTTCTAATACCAATAAACATTGATTCCTTATATTCCAATTGTCGCCCTCATCTGTTACTTCTCCATTTCAGATTATAAATTCTTAGGAAAGGAGGGTTATTTAGATCTGTCTCTGTATGCCTTATAGAGTAATGGTATGCTAGTCCTCGATTAGAAGTCCTTATGTACTGTGATAGCACATATAATACGGCGCAGTAAAAAGTACTATAGCAAAAAATGCTAACTTAGGACACTTCAAAAGATCAGCCAAACGAAGAGAGATTGTTTAACCAGAGAACACGAGTTCCAGATATTTGCTATGGTAGTCAAGGAAAGAACAAAGAAAATCAGTAAATTATAGATGGGTTTGTGGTGTGTTTGTTTTTTTTTTTTTTTTTAAATGCTGATCAAATATAAAAAAACTATCTGAAGTTTCATTAACTATACCTTCTCACTATTTTGATCACTGGATAAATAGCTGCTGCTAAGAGCTACCAGCTGCTAAGAGAAGACATTAGTGAGTTGATAATAAAATCACCGCAAAATTCTACAGCCACAAAACTGTGCCAACATTATTGAAATAAAACTTTGTTATAAACAATTTTTTAAACTAATATATCCCAAGATTACTATTACAATTCTTCAGATGAAAATTATCTGACCATTACATAAACAGTATATGGTTTCTACTACAGAAACTGTTATCCTTATAACCATACAAGTATTATCTCTTTGAATTTATAAAGCCTGTATTTTTGGCCTGCAAGTAGCACTCATTTCTGTAAGTCAAATTTACAATAACCAGATTTAACTTCAGTAATCAGAGAACTGATTTCCTCCCCTCTCAGTTTTTGCCAGGAATTACAGATAATGTATTACTGATGGCATAAAATACTAAACCCTTCGGTTAAATATGTTAATCGCTAATCATGCTATTTTCATTACCCCTTGCTCAGTTCATGCTTTTATATGCACCTATCTGAATGTATAACTCCAATATCTGATCTTCCACTGTGGAGATAAGGCATTACCATGTGACTCTCACTCAAAGTAGTCACTCAATACATTGCTTCAGCGTTTCAGACAGTGAAGGTCAGAGACAAGATCATCCTTTATCAATGCAAGATTGCCTCTTCTCAGTTCTGACTGCATAACAACAATAGGATGAATAATAGGTAATTCTGAGCCATACCACAGAATCATAATAACCTCAAGAACATTTAAATGGAATTGTCATTCAGCTCAAAGAGGACATAATTGCACTGACCACACACATTCTGCAAAATTAAAAGACCTGTCTCTAAGGAATATTTCTAAGCCTTTTTTTTGAACCCAACATAATCCTCACTATTTCTTAGTGAGAAAATGTACTCAGGTAAAACACACATAGAAAGTGTCTGTACAGGTACACACATACCCACATGCCTGTATCTTTTACCTGCAATCTACACGTACACTTAACTTTTAATAAACTATGATTAAAGGGTTTTAATGGTATAATCTAAAACTTTTGATTCCTTTTAAAAAACCTCACATCTTTGCTGGGTTCAAAACTGGCTGGATGGCCGGGCCCAGAGAGTGGTGGTGAATGGAGTCAAGTCCAACTGGCAAACGGTTGTGAGTGGTGTTCCCCAGGGGTCGGTGCTGGGGCCCATCCTCTTCAACATCTTTGTTGATGATTTGGATGAGGGAATTGAGCGCACCCTCAGTAAGTTTGCAGACAAGACCAAGCTGGGGGGAAGTGTAGATCTGCTGGAGGGTAGGATGGCTCTGCAGAGGGACCTGGACAGGTTGGATCGCTGCGCAGAGGCCAATGGGATGAGGTTCAATGTGGCAAAGTGCCGGGTCCTGCACTTTGGCCACAACAACCCCAGGCAGCGCTACAGGCTGGGGGCGGGGTGGCTGGAAAGCTGTGCAGAGGAAAAGAACCTGGGGGTGTTGGTTGACACTTGCCTGGACATGAGCTGGCAGTGTGCCCAGGTGGCCAAGAAGGCCAACAGCATCCTGGCCTGTATCAGAAATAGTGTAGCCAGCAGGAGCAGGGAGGTGATTGTCCCCCTGTACTCAGCCCTGGTGAGGCCGCACCTCGAGTACTGTGTCCAGGGTTGGGCCCCTCACCACAAGAAAGACATCGAGGCCCTGGAGCGTGTCCAGAGAAGGGCAACGAAACTGGTGAAGGGGCTGGAGCACAGGTCTGATGAGGAGCGGCTGAAGGAACTGGGCTTGTTTAGTCTGGAGAAGAGGAGGCTCAGGGGAGACCTTATTGCCCTCTACAGCTACCTGAAAGGAAGTTGTGGCAAGCTGGGGGTCGGCCTCTTCTCACAGTGGGTAATAGGTGGTGGGGGGATGGTTGGACTAGGTGATCCTTGAGGTCTCTTCCAACCTTAATGATTCTGTGATTTAATTTGCCTGTATACAGAAAGAATTATGTTCTTCCTGTAAGGAGCTATGCCATGTTTGACTGTTATCCAGCACACAGCCTTGATCCTTATTTGTAACTGTTAGTTTTCCTCAAGGTTTGCCTTAAACATTGATCAATGCAACAGCTACACATGTCAAACAAATTAACTTTGGGTGAGAAAGTCACTATACTCTGAGGTGAAAGACTGAATATTTCAGTAACTCTGGGTAACTGAATTGAAGATATTTTGGGTCCAACTGGTCAGAATACTTTGAATATGAATAGAAGTCAATCAAACTTGCCCTTCATTGCAACTGTGTGCTTCACGCTTTCACAGATCAGAAGTTTGTGCCAGGCATGCAGCCAACACGGAACAAAGGTCAGAATCACGTGAGAGGTGGCTGGGCACCTGCACAGCACCGCCAAGCACAGCTCCGCAGTGCGACCCAGACCGCCTGCCAGCCAGGCGCAGGTGGGAGCTTGCCCAGCTCTTCCACAGCAATGCACAACACCCACCAACACGGCAACAAAGCGGCAGGGGCACAAACCAGAACCAGTGTTCAGTCTCCTACTTCATGCCCTACTACAACGTAAACTGGGTCAGCCAGCGGAGAAAGGATCCTGGAGAGTCTGCAACTGACTCTGTTCCTTCCCCGGACCTGCTCCTGCATCCCATGAGGAGATCCAGCTTGTGCTCTGGGTGAGGCCACAGATTAACAGAAACAAGCAGATATAAAACTATTGAACTAATCACGTCCACACAGAGGGAACAAAGTGAAGCTGCAAAGGTAGCTTTAACGCCGGCATTTTCTATCCGCAGCCTTCACAACATTTATCTAATTCTTCCTCCTGTCACCTTCTAGATTTTCTTTCCTTCTGAAAAGAAGGGGAAATACTGGAGTCTCATGAGCTGGCACCCCAGGGACACGCAAATCACTTTTCTAGAGTCAGTAGGCAAACCTCTGCCTTTTCCAGCTAACAGTTAGGCAGCTGCAGTAAGCTTGCAGCTCTCTCCTAGCCAGTCTTACCTTTGTCTAACTCATCCCAATCCATTCTCCTGTCACTGCCCTCCAAACCAAACTGCCCCTTCCACTGTCAGAGGCAATTTGTCACTGCTCTTATTCCCTCAGCCTTCAAGCCAGACAGCTTTTTCATCTTCAAAGACTGGTCTATAGTGGGTCGGAAAGAATAGCAAACACTGTCACCTTATTCTCAGCTTGCTCTAGCATTCACTGCAGTAGCAATTACACAAACAGGCTCACTCATTCCCTGTACTACCCCGGCACTTGAAAGCATTTGAATACTCAATTAGAATTTTCTGTTGACCTGCAGTGGGAATGAATCTTCAGGTGTTTCACTTCTGCTACATCTCTACTGAGCATCTGCAAACCGATTTTTTGGAGGCACACAATTTTTATAACAGGAAGTAAAAGTCACATTCCTAACAAAGGTGTGTTAAATTTTATGACTGGATTTCACCCACTGAGTCCTAATCATGCTAAACTACAGGTGGGCAGAATCTTTAATATGAACAGAACAATTATTGTAAAAATCACAGCCTCTAGCTTTTAAAAAAAACTTGAATCAGGACCTTGAAACAGAAATAATGAATGACTTCATTAGTAACAGGTACTATCAGTCCACGCTAACTAGTTTACAGAGTTTAATAATGCAGTTTGAAACAAAACGCTTGAATATTTTCAAGTTTTAAGACAAGGTTTGTTTCATTAGTATCACAATACATTGCCTATTTTGCTTTCTAAACCTCCTAGTGAAATTTTGCCAAGGGTACATCCCCAGGAGTGCCGACGCCAATAGGAACCCCTAACTGTCTGAGTGAGTTTAGGACTGCTCCCACATAAAATGTTACTTCGAGTGCATAGATAAGTTTAAATGTACCTGCAGCAGTCACCAGCTCTGACGCCACCGCAAATGCTATTCAGGGCTCGTTGTTCTGCACTGTAAGCGTCACTCAACTAATTCATGGAGTGCTAGCACACGAGATGGTATCTCTTTCATGAAAATGTGTAGCTCAGTTACACGCCTTGCTGCAACACCACCTATTCAACCTCATCAAGTGCGGTGGGAATAACAAAAAGATAATATAATGGAGCATCACAAAGTATTTTCCTTCATGAACTACCGCTCAGTTTACTTAATATAAATATTAAAATTATGTCCTCTGCTTAATCTGGTATATGTGATATTTTTATGCTATTTTTACAACAGTAGGCTTTTTTTTTTTTTAAATTGGCTACATTAAGTGCTATTCCCTTAGCAGATGTTCTTGGTTCCCACACACTTAATCATAGTTTTTTATAACTACAGTCACCTACCATCCAGTGCAAAGCAGTGTGGCATTTTAAAAACCACCATTACTTGCTTATTAAATTCCTTTACTACTTAGAGCACAACTGATTTCAACTGTATACTAACCCATACTCGTGACAAGGCGACAGGCTTCAACACATTTATTTCACATGAATGTGTACAAGCTAATGTGTTGGCACACTTTTTTTAGGCATCTTCAGAAAAAGAAAGTGTCATTAGGTAAATGACATTCCATAGAATCATAGAATCATTAAGGCTGGAAGAGACCTCAAGGATCATCTAGTCCAACCGTCCTTCCCTCACCTATTACCCACTAAACCACGTCCCTAAGTACCACATCCAACCTTTCTTTAAACACCCCCAGGGACGGTGACTCCACCACCTCCCTGGGCAACCCGTTCCAATGCCCAACCACCCTTTCCGAGAAGAAATTTCTCCTCATCTCCAACCTGAACCTCCCCTGGTGCAACTTGCAGCCGTTCCCCCTTGTCCTGTGCTTTTAATACACTGGTTTTAAAGTGACATAACAAGTTACAGTAATTTCTCCTCTGAAGAGTTATTTCAAATAGTTTGAAAAATGGAAATTTAACTGTAAACAAATATCATCATCATCAAACCAGAGAGACTGAAGAAGATGGGTAAGACTGTTACCTTTCTCATGCTTTCACACCCAACCGTATGAAAATCAGACATTTTAAACATAAAATTTAAGCATAAATATTCACATGAAACAGTTCAGATCTGTATGGCAGATGGAGAGAGAGGTAAGCTTCCTCTTTCTCAAAGGGCCAAATCAAACACTCAACATTTAAAGGGCCAATACTAAATTTGATGTAAGATATTTAGAGTGACGTGACTTAAGCTACTGATGTTTCACCTTAACTTTCTGAGGGAAAGAGAAGAGAGTTTAAAACCACACAGTACTCATTTTTTAAACACACATCTTTTTCCTCCAGTAAAGAAATTATGCTAACTAGTCTTGAAGTTTCCTGGAGTCATGAAATGGCTATCTGTGAAAAGCTGCCAAAATAATAAAGTTAATGAACTGGAAACACAACTGCTTTTTCATTCCTTACAGCTGTTGCTGGAGCTGCACACTAGACACAGCACGCAAGATACCAGAAGCCTAAAAAAAAGGATGTTTTTTTAACATAAAAAAATATTTTAGTGTCTCCACAAAGCCATCACCTTACAATTGGTCCACGTGATGTAAATACTTCGTCTGAAGATCAGTGACATTTAAGGTAGTAAGACGTTCTTTCCCATATTTAAATAAAATGGAATTAGAGTACTTCCACTCAAAAAGCAAGCTAATTCTGAAAGCCCATGTATAAGGAAGGAGGAATTGATTTGCTTTTGAGAGGAAATTTTTGACCAAGACAGATTAATGTTCTGATTTCTTTTTCAAATAATTAAAGAATTGATCTACTTCTTGAGAAACTAAGCCTAGCTTTTTCTTCCTATTCTACACTTTTGTTGAAATTCTCCACTTCTTTCCCTTCAGTGCTATAATCCTTATTGTGCTCAGTTTTCACCAATTCCTCTAACCCCACTGCGTTGCCTTCCTGACACTTTACTCTTGTTTCTGAAGGCTAATCTCAGGTAATTTTTTCATCTCCTCCACTTGCTCTAAGTGTCATCAATGGCATGAGTTCAGCAGTTCCTTAAGTCCTTTCACCTCAAAGGTATGGTTGTGAACTCCTGCCTGCTTTCTGGTATTTTGGCTACAATTTCATCCCATTCTGCTCTACCCCTTAGAAGCCTCCCTCTCTTAGTCAAAATCTCTTTCTTGAGCACCTCTGTTGCTAAAAGAAGGACGCTTCAAGTTTGTAAGATTATTGCTAACAAATACTACGTGTATCTTCCTTGTAAACTTGATGAGGCCAGAATTACCATTCAAAACCTATAGAAAAATGCTGTTTCATAAAACAATTATTGTAAGAAAGCATAGCAATTCTGGAAAATGTTCTAGCGCATAAATTGCAAAATTGTTGAGAGGGCCTGGTTTGACTTATCCCCCCTGCCCCCCATTGACATGTTTGATTTTTAGGCTAGTCATGTTTTTACTAGAAATAAGATAGGTAACAGCAAATTATCTCAGAATAGCAACACAAACTGAGTGTTTGAAAAAAGTTATCTTAATCTAGCCTTTCCATTCACAAAAATTTGACATTGATGTTAAAGTTTTGATTTTCTTCAGAAGTCTATTTTCTAATTCAGTTCTGTCTCATTTTTTTTTCAGTGTAATTATTTTATGATTTCTTACTCAAGAGACACGTGTGCTCCCTATGTAATGCAAAACTGGCTGTCTCAACATCACCACTACAACAAACGACAGTACAGCAGATAAATTATCCTTGCTAGAAATTTTTACATTGCATAGTAAGCCAATACTAATACCACAAAACAGCGAGTATTTTGAAAATCAGCACTGTCACTACTCAGAACTAAAGAAGAAAAAAAAAGAGGAATACATACATTCTTAGTTTGCTTTGACAACTGTCATCAAGTTTCATCCATTAGTCATACCATAAAAGCAAACAACACTGCTGCATAAAATTCTTACTCTGGTGTGATGCCTTGGCATTTAAAAACATGTATTCAATCTTATTGAAGACATTAGAATATGCATTAAAGAAAATACTATTTCCATGTTTGCAATTGTTCAAAAACTTATAAAGTAGTATACTATACAACCAAATAAATATTGTCAAACTTCTGTGTTATACACAAACACTGTGTACTAAATTGGACCACAGATCCATAAAAATATGAAATGTAGGTAAAAAACAGGCAGAGGATAGTAATTTGTTCCAAATTTACATAAACAATAAGTACACATTGGAAAATGAAACCATCAGCAGCTATTAAAAATTACTTCCCAAGATACAAAATCTGCTTTAGGAAGCTCCTAAGCTATTGGTAATTGGAAGTTCAGAGGAGTACTGGTGAAAGGATCTCTTCAAACCTATCTTACGCCTACCTAAAACATTTGCTCCTAGACAAAGTCACAGACACAGTATGTGATTAGATGGAATTGATCCAGAACACCAGCATTCTTGTTCTGCATATATTGATGCCTGTTTAGAGTTAAGTCCTACACCTCCCTTGCAATGAAAAGGATGGAGAAGTTAGTATTTCCATTTCACCCTGGAGTTTCCTCGGACAGAAGCAAGCTGTTGCACTGCAGGGATAGCAGATAAATTTGTTTTTATGCTTTTATTGGGAGTGGGGGAAGGGGTGACTGTGTAAGATATTAAGTTCTCAAGTCTTTCTCAATGTTCTCCTCCTTTGCCTTTTCATTTTAAACTTCCCTTAATCCTAGGTGAAATACAGCTGCCGGACAGATCCCCTTAACAGACTAAAAAACCCTCATTGACATAACTGCAGCAAAAGGCTCGTGCATACTGAATAGACGTATCACCCTTGAAAAGATGCAGCAGAGAATCTGAGAAACTTAGGACTCTCCTTTGTAGTAAGTAAATGAAGGCAACAACAGCCAAGACTACCAAGAACCTAGGATAACATGAAGCAGGTATTCTCAAGAATGACTGCGTCATAAAATGCTCTTTAGCGATCAGGTCACTGAACTTCCTGCACATCCAGAGCTTGCAGAAAGTGAACCAGTCAGTCAGTCAATTAAAAAAAGCAGCCCACAAAATCAAGTTTTACATAAATTGTTTTAGTGAAAACAGGTTTTCTGTAAACAAACCCTTCCCCTTCCTAACGCTACCATTTATTTAGCACCAGTTCAAAATGTTTGGATTTATTACTCATTCTCCCAGTAAAAAAGCCTGCAATCCTCTAAGAAAATTCACATTCAAGAACACTGCATTACTAGACATGGTGGTAGATTTGGTTACAACGTTTGCGGATGTCCAAGGAAAGCTATAGGCTAGATCTTTGCTGCTCTAGTGCAGTACTCCTCCATACTGTCTTCAGCTGAGTGACATCAGCATAAACAACAACGGAGCAGAAGATAAAGCCTTATGAATATATCAGCAGTGAATTATTAACTAAGGCCATGCCATCCAAAAACCACTGAATTTTTATGAAATGCACAAACGCTGAAACAGCAAATGTTTCTGAATATTAAGTGAATCAGAATTGTAGGCTTCAAGAATGATTATCTGCTCCCTTGTGCCTCTGGCACTATTTTATAGTGAATATCCTATTGTCTGTCCCAGTCTCAGTGCTGATTGGCAAATACAATTCATCCTTCTGCTCCATCCAGCATCTTTAGAGACTGGATGATTTGCTTCAGTTTACTAGATTTTAGAAGTACTGATACCAGATGAAGTTATGACCTAGTTAACGAGCAATAAAGACACAAATGCATACCTCAGTCATATCCTCCACCACAATTAATTGGCTGTGGAAGGCAGCCTCTTCTAAATAAATAATAAACCTCTTCTAAATACCTGTACTTAGACAAAAGCCATCCATGCATGTATAGTAATTCTTCATTTCCATAAGCATATAGAACTAAATGCTGCACGTTAGATTCCTCCAAGGAGAAACCCTGCACTTAGTGTAAGCATGCAGCACCAAG
Organism: Psophia crepitans; assembly: GCA_013399095.1. Taxonomy (NCBI): domain Eukaryota; kingdom Metazoa; phylum Chordata; class Aves; order Gruiformes; family Psophiidae; genus Psophia; species Psophia crepitans. The sequence goes on along the minus strand of VWZZ01000302.1, from coordinate 207,020 downwards.
TCCTCTATTTTTCTGCTAACAAAGTAAGAAAACTTCTCTTAAAGTGAATAGTCTCAGAAGTTTTGCACAAGAATACTGTATCAGCCTCATTTAAAAAGGTACCCAATCAATGAATTGAGAGTAAGACAGAAAGAGTCAGTAAATGCCTATTTGGACAATATTAGCAATAAGAAGGTGTCCTACCACAAACTAAAATGAACCATTTTCTTTAACACCCCTATAAATTTTTCTGTTTGCCCTCTAGTCACAGCCCTTCTGTCTATCTTCTAGTCTTAGAAATAGTAAAGAATGCAAACACTTCCTGCTATTTCCTCAGCTGTTATAAACTGCAGTTCAACTGAGGTCAATGCTGCTCCTTTAGCTTGGGATCCAACCCCTTAATCATCACATATTTATTAAAAAACGTGTCAGACAAAAAAAGCCCTGTGTAAATTGATATTACATACTACAGAATTTCTTTTACCACTTATGACACCAAACGCAATACACACTTTCTTTTTAATTTAAGCCTTAAGGGACTATGGAAATACAAACTACTCCTATATGTTAGTAAGTGACCTATGAATGCCCACTGAACTACACGGCTACACTTAATGTTCTTGGGTACATCAGAATTTGCAGTGCCCTGTCAACATTAATGGAGAATAATATATATTGTTGTATTCCCATACAACAAATAGAAGGTGACAGAACAACTATTATGATACATAAGTTCTACCTTTCTGCCCATAGAAAGCAGATACAGGATGTAACTGAGATATTTTGAATGCAACCATATGAGGACTTGCTTGCAGAAGGCAAGCTGTTCACTAGTTCTAAAATAGATTTTGGGTTTTGTCATTTCAGACAATTCACAATTTTGGCTTGTGATAAATACACTTATAACAAGGGACCAGCATTTGTCTAGCACTATCAGAAAGCAACGTTGTCACCTTTCTTCTCCATGCATCGATTAAGTTTTTGGTGTAGTTTACAAGAGTAAACTACATTGTACATATCAATGATTATCAAAGCCATGCAAATTTCTTAACGCTGGTTTAATCTTTTCCCATTACAGAAGAACCATTTCCATACCGCCCAGTATATCTAATGGCTTCCCGACTTCACAACGAACACAACCTGACTCAGAGGCGAAGCATTTTTGTTTGTACTACCTCAAGGCAACAAAACCTATCACTCCTTTCTCCACAGTAAATATGTAATTCCATGCAAAAGAGCAAACGATGCAGTTTTTAACTGAATGCAGTGAGCGCAGTTGTAGAAGTAGGTACTTGAAACGGATGAGTAAGGTTCCCGCATTGCTGTGCTCCATCAACTTCTGTGCTCTGAAAACCTAACAATAGCAGCTTATTTTAAGATCTTCACTGATACTTTTAATACACGAATTCATTCTTTTCAAGAGCTAACCATTATTATCAGCATATCTATACATCTGAACCAGGTCTCGAGGACTTCACTGTTAAAAAACCGTATTACTTAAGTAACCAAGACTGATCTTGTCACCTGTTACATAAACATCACCACATTCACAAGTGAACAACACTTTTTTTTCTTTCAAGCCTTGCTCCAAGACATGTGAGGATGAAGAGCCCCTCCCTCAACTGATTTCAATCTCTCATCTGTGAGAATTTTCATACTATATGCAAGCTGATCAATTATAAAAAAGTTACTACTTCAGAAACCCTCACAACATCTGCCAAGCTAGAAGACTCTAGGAAACTTGAGATGTAGAGAGTCACAAAAAAGCAGTCCTACCTCTGCCAAAATGATACTTTAAGTTTTTCTCATAAAAATTTACACACCACAGGACCGTTAGTTGGTAATTCACCCCCCACAGTAGCGAGAAGGTTATCAAACCACTTCTTTCTCCAAGAATGCTAGGCTGGGTGAATATAAACCCAAATTATAGTGAAGTACCACACTCCAACGCCTCTCAGCTAACTATGTTTAGCAACTATTTCATTTCACACAATTTTGCATGTATGACTCATACACCAAGAGGATGGGCATTAACACCGGTAAGTCGCACTGTTCTCAGCCACTACTGTTTGGCTGCTGTAGAACATTTTGCAAGCTGCCGTCCCATGCAGAGCAGATTTCCTTGAAGTATGACAGCAGGAAACAAATCTGGGTGTAGCTGGACAGGCACTCATTGTTCTGAGCTTCCACTGGCTCCAGAGCAAGCAAGTCATTCAGAGGTCAGAGCCATCACAGCCACCCGCCAGCTGAGCAGTGCTACTCTATTGCATCTTTGATTCATCTTTGCAGCTCCTGTAGCTGTTTCCAAGCAGACAGACATGGGAAGTGTTTAATAACAGAGAAGGCAGGCAGTGGTTTTATAACAGTCATTTTCTCTGCACTGCTTTTGATGAGATTTTTTTAAAAGGCATTTGAGAGGAGGCTGGAAAATTCTTCCCGGGGAAAAAAGTGGTAATTTTGAAACATGAACTAACTCACAGTAGCCACAAGGGACAATGTGGAGCACGTGCTAATGTACTTCTCACTGTATTAATTTAGACTGCTAAGGCTTCCTTTAAACAAACAATCTATAAACTATCTTTGAGTAAATTAGGCACATGGTTTTAGGTACTGGACTGCACCTCAGAGTACCTGGACCCATTTCTCTACTTGAGAACAAAGAATCAATATGAACTCTGGCAAAGTGTCATTTTGTTAAATATACCAAACAAAATATTCTGCCAGAGAGCAAGAAAAAATGCTTGCCAGAAATTTTGTATTGAACTTTCTGGAATTTCATGTATATTTGGCACAAAAAGACAGGTTACTAGTCTTATAAATTTGGCTCTTTATTAAAAAAATCAAACATTCCTTGAAACTAAGTGCAGCTGGTTTTTTATGGGTCATTAGATACCTTGGCAATAGTACTAAACAAATGCAAGTTCATGGAGATCACCAGACTTGGGAAGTTGCTGTTACAGTGGAGGGACCTCTCAACGCTGGAAGAGCAGACTGATAGGAACCTCATGAAATTCAAAAAACCACAAAGTCCTGCACCAGGGATGGAATAACTCCATGCAGCACAGTCTGGGGAGCAGCTCTCTAAAATAGGATCTGGGAACCATGGTGGAGATCAAGCTGAATGTAAGTTAGCTGCATGCCTTTTAGAGCAACGAGGACTACTTGCATATGAGCTACACTAGCAAAACCATCATAAGCAGGTCAAGGGAAGTGGTCATTTCCCTCATATGTTCTCATCTGCAGTACTCCATCTAATTTTGATCACCCCAGTACTAGATGGATACTGAAAAACTGTAGTGTTAGTCCAGGCTGTAGTGTTAGACTCACAGGCTCAGGGCATGGAGCACGCAACACATGTAGGAATGCTGAGGGAGTCATGGATGTTCAGCCTGGAAAAGTGTTGTGGTTTTACTCCAGCCGTTGGATCTAACTGCTGTCTTCAAATGCTTAAAGAAGAGTTAGAGAGAACAAAAGAGCCAGATTTCTTCTTGGAAAGGCTAGTGAAAGGACAAGGTGCAATAGACATGTTGCAACACAGGCAACAATGAATCTTCTGCTTGGAAAAGTGAGCATTGTAAGAGTAGCCAAGCACCAGAATGGGCTCAGCCATGCAGTCTCCATCCTCAGAGATTGTCAAAGCTCAGCCACACAACAACTTGTGCAACCCGATTGAACTTCAAGATTAGTCCGGCATTATGCAAGAGATTGGACTACATGATCTCCAGAGGTACCACATAACCTGTTCTAGGATTGATGTGATTCTTCCCATGGTTCTAGTGAAAGATACTACTACTGTCGGGTGTTTCAGCTTTTATTTATTTAAAGACACAGAGTCCAAAGAGAATTTAATTTTATTAAATACATAGACAGAAGCCTGTCAAGGTACAATAGTGAAAGATTTTTACTGTTGTTCTTACTTCAATTTTAAATGCATGATTATAAAAATATCAGCAAGTACCCCAAATGCATAGGTCAGTTTCAATTACACTTCAGCTCTCTTCACAAAGAAAAAGCTTTTGAAAAAAACTTGGATTTCACCAGACATTAAGTGAACTGACATCATCTGATTAGTCTTTTGACATCATGAGGCTTAGGGAGACCAACAATAAGACACACTAACAAAAGTTACAGGTTGGGCCTGCAGCCACATTTTAACTCTTCCACACATCCTTTGTGCTTTGGAGACACAGGCGGGCAGCGTGTCTGAACTCAGGAAGATCCAGAGCTTGGAACAGCATTACTCCACACATTGTTAAAACCAAGAAAGACCGCAGGAGAGGAAGAAATGGCATAAAATGACCTTGACCATCTCACCAAAAAACTGGCAGTCTGAAATAAAGGGGCTTGGGAAGAAGAATGGCATTAGCCATTCCCTAGAGTGCATCCTAAACCACTGCACTGTGTATCGTCAGTAGAGTGAGAGTGCACATTGCAGAGGTAAGGGAGAATTGCATTTTCTGTAGCTGAGCTTTAGAATATAACTTCCACGTTTCATCTGTTACGTACATCATCATGTATTGTAACTTCCATGTTACAACAAACTGTACCGGGATCTGTTTACAGTGTGTTTACACACAATTTTAATATGAAGAAGCCCATTTTTGGTACAAGTATAAGTCCCCTGTAGGTAAAATGGTGATTTTTAAGAGCTGCTTTTGCATTAGCCAACAAAAGTTCTACCGAGATGTCCCTGAAAAAAATCATGAAACAAAAGACTCAACCTGTGACTACAGACTACCTTTTCAATAAATGATTACTGGCCTCGGCTACCATATACAATCCTACCTGGACCAGTCTGTGCATTATAAGAATTTTAGGATACCAGCTGCTCTGACAGAAAGGAAATACAAATGTGTCCAGTCAGAGTAAATTCATAATGATTCCCATTCTCCCCAGTAAAGATAGGTAAATACATTGGCCATGCTTACACATTGGTAAATAGCTTTTGAGACACATGTTCAACAGCCACAGCTAATTTATTACCTGCTAAAGCTACCACACCAGGTAAACAGGTCACAATACAAGCAGTAACACAGCAAGGCAAAGGGCCAGGGATGTAGCAAGTGTCCTAGCTAGCTTTTCACTACACACTTTCACTGGGCATTTCTGACAGAAGGAGCCTGGCTGACTTTTGACAATGACGATTTTCTCAGTGTCTTAACATAAGGAGCAAAAAACCTGCCACCCACAAACTGATAGCTGAAAACAGATACAAGGTTTGAATCAAGGCAAAACATGACTAAAACACAGGCCTGAAGTTGTTTCCTTCATTTCAGTAAACACATCTAAACTACTTATTAATTAGGAAACTAATTTTGTCTCACTTTTAAAAGAGACCATTAAGCCTGGTTTTAGGGGGGGATATCTCACTTTTTTTCAACCTGCCAAAACAATACTCCAATTAAGATTAAAGGAAGACTAAACACATCATAGGTTATCACATACATGTGAAAGCAGCAAAGACAAAAACAGGTAGCTTAACTATTTTTCCTTTTTGCAAGTAGAACTGTCAAATGCTTTAACTCACAGTTCCTCTAACCAGCTGGGATCAGTTTGCTCACTGATGTCTGACCTAATTTGTTTTTTCATGGGACCTATTCACTGCCATATGTTCAGCCTTTACATCTGCATTCTTCTATTGTGACTAAGGTTATCTCTATTCTAAGAGAAAAATTAACATCCAAATGCTGCCCCAGTTCTTCCTGACGTGTATTTTTACATCTATACCTAGCTACCTATAAACTGGTGGGAGACCACATTACTGCAAGGAACTACATTCCAATATCTAAAAGAGAGATACATACCTATAGTAATTTGCTGCTTATGACTTAAGGGTTACTCAAGTACCTTTCCTAGGATTTTCAAAAGCTCAGGAACATCGACATGAATGGCAGCTAGGATAGGCACCACTTGAACATCCCATAGTGTGGCCATATGCATCTGTAACTAATTACATATCTTCAAATAGTAGTCCCTGTGCATTTATAGAATAAACCTTTTGTGAAATGTCAAATATACCACAGGAGACTATCACTAATTCTCCAAAGTTTTATTCTGTTCTTGTGCTGTTTTCTGAATTGGTCTCCCTAACGAGCACAAAATCATACTTGATACACATTCAGGGTTGTGCACGTGGCAGGAATCGACAGCTGCCAGCCATTCCCTGCACAAGGACCAGGACCTCCAAAGTCCAGACACTGTCTTACTGTTCCCTTTGGGCTGAGGCTGGGGAATCAGAATTATGAGTGTACCTTGCCATTCTTGTATGGGTCAGAAATGGGACAAGCACGATCTTTGTTAGGTCCAATTTGCAACAAATGAGAAGCTGTACAACACCACATCACATGTATTTTGGTTTTGTCTTTCAGTCCTTGCTAAGACCTGGAAAAGCAAGTTTAGTTTCCATCCTACATTTCTGCTGAATGCACTCAGATCCACTGTTGTTGCTCAATCTGGAGGTGCTTTCCCAATCAAAAAAATAAAAACTACTATTTCAGTAAGCATGCTACACATGCAGCAGAAAGGCAACATAAAGAGCCAAAGCATATTTCACACCATTCTTTACAACTTCTCCCTTCTTCCTGGTATTGTGTTGCTAACTATCATCTCGCAATCACGTAAGGCTTCTAACAGAAGATTTTCACCTGTACACACTATTTTTCTCTCAATCCCTTCCTAACTAGGCTACAGATAAATCTTTACATTTCTTCCTTCGTTATGCTGACAGAAAGTAGTACAATTATTTCAACATAGTCAAAATTCTCCTAAGCAGCCTGTACCCCCTACACTGAGCCCCTCTGACTTTCCTGAAATTCACTATACTTCTTTTAGGTCCTATCTGAATTTCATGGTAAAAGCATCCCAGTAATAACTCCTTTGGTTGCTCTCCAGTTCTGCCTGAAAATGTGCAAACTCCACTTTAACTATTCATCCAGTTGTCGTAACTCACACCAAGGTTAGTCACAACGATAACATTAACTCATTTAACAGCCTTTCACCATAACTAATGTATTGTCTGTGCTGTTGGGTTTTTTATTGTAGGAGCATACTTTTCCCACCTAACACATAAGCCAGCCATGTTTTCTGGTCAGCTCCCACTGAGAGGCATACCAGAGGCAACAGTCTTCTCACCCTTTGTCATGTTTTCACACAGCTCAGCCCAATAGGGTGGCAGTGGAGAATGAAGATTACCAGAAATCTCATCTGAAGCAAAAATAACGTTTGGAACCTGCTGGTACTGGTAACATACACCTAGGTACTGTAGTTATTAACTCCCCACATGTAGGTCTGTCATATTGCAACGCAAAAAATGAAATAATTAATCGGTATATATCCAAACATTCAATTCTACCAAGGTCATCAGATCATAAAACATATCATAAAACTGTAAGCAAAGCACCTCTGTTTTGAATTTTTTACAATTTCACAGTCACTGCCAGGACAATTAGTTCTACTACCCAGGAAAAACACCTTTTTTTTTTTTTTTTTTTTTCTATTTTCAACCTTTTTAGATCTAGATCTCAGCACCTAATTAAAAACAAGAAAAAATTTTAGGCAGGCTTTTCAGAAAGGCTGTGTGCTATGCAATTATCTTTTTAATGGAAAATTTTCAGCAGGGATCCCTTGTCCTTGGACTAGTCCTGTGAGTACTACAAATGCCTACTAATACCATGCGTGTCTAATTAGATGACTATGGGTCCTATTCAGAAACATCCCCAGCCCGCATATGTGCAAATCACTTTTTGCATGTAAACAATTGTTTCATGAGATTCATTAAACCTTTTCATTAAAATCTTTTCATCCTGCATGTACTAGGAGGAAATGTTCAGATCATACTTGAGAAAGGTACATCAGAAAGTCCCAGTCCCACGCAGTTTTAAAAGTGCACACTTAAATGAAAAAGCAGGGAGGCACATTTTGAATTTTTACTTTCTCATGAAAGAAGAAATTAAGTCAATGCAAAGGAAGGCCACAAGGCACGAGAAGCAAGGTAAGTAGCCATACTAAAATATGCATGCTTATTATAATTTTCTTTCCTTCTCAGAGCAAATATTGAAGCACAGAAAAGGTACTAAATTCCAAGTACTACAAAAACTCTACAGCATCATCTGACTTTGCCTCAAATAATGGAATAATTTACAACTACTGTAACAATTTCCATACTCTCTTGGTTCATGACATGCAGTCAGTTTCCCAGAGATTTTCCATAAGCAAGCATCAGACAAACAACACAACGCTGTCCAACAGTGCCAGAGAGGTGAGCCGAAGGGAAAGGCAGCAAGACACTGCTCCTGCCTTGCTGCGGCATGCGTGGCTCAGGCAGCACACTACCTCAGCAGATTATCTCCTTCCAAAGGCACAGACACCTCAGCTGATCTTAGTGCTCTGACTAGAGTCAGCTGTGCTGAAAATCCGCCACTGCCAATAGGATAGGTAGGCAGAGTACTTAGGAGCTGGATGATAGAAAAGCCTGAAGCAAGTTTCCTTTGCTGTCTCTTAAGACAGATGAGGCTGTTATACATCTGATAAAACCATGTCCGAAGGATGCAAAGGTTCCAAAATAACCTTTGAATTCCACAGGTTCTCAAACGGGAACACTAGCTTCAAGGCTTTGTACTAATACTATGTCTTGCTGCTATTTTACATTGTGATGCCACATTACAGTACCACCACAGCACTGAAGCTGCATCTGTTCTGAAGCAAGAGTGTACCATTGCAGGCTTTGTGCACCCTCCATAAGGCATCTTGTGGACCCACTGCGGCTGCCAATTGTTCAGGCACAATATGTGGAATTTGCACGCGGAATAAGGCGACCAAGGGTGAACTTTGCTCCCAAAGTGGTAAATAGAATTAGCAGCCTAAGAACTGCCTACTTAGCAATTTTAGCCCAATTACAAAGCTTAGAGTGAAATAATACTCCATGACACAACAGTTTTCTGACATGAAGTTGAGAAATTAAGAAAATCAAGACAAAGAAAAAACTACTGCCTTCAGATAATTTTTATTTCTATTAACAACTGTTGATGTATTCCCTGTTACAGACATTGCTGTGGTGTATTTAGTAGACACAGATGCTGTGCATACTGTGCAGAATTCAGTTTTCTGATTCAAATACCTAAGGTTGTAATATTGGCTAATACCAGACCTGTAGTAGGTTTCCACCCATAGCTTTCTCATTTAAAAACATTAAGGCTCCGATTAAAAGTCCTTACTATACACTCACCTGCTACACTTACTATACACTCACCTGCGAGATAGAAACATGTTTTTCTCTAGAAGGATGGGATTATTTCCAAGCTAAAAGTAAGCATGCACTGTAGAAATTTGCTAGATTTAGGCCTAAGGAGAAAAACCTCCTGCTAAACAGATTTTCAGCACTGATTTTACATATCAGAAAGCAGACATCATCTTCTTGCAAACAGCTAACTGAGCACAGTTAGCTTATCTTAGAAGCTGCCTAAACAACTTTTGGCTACTGTAGGAACTGGAAAAGCAGCTTTAACTCAGCAGTTCTGCAACGGAGCAGGCTCAGAGATATTTTAATACTTTCTGCTTAGTCAGGCATTTTATACACAGTATTTCTTTAATTAATTCCAAAAATGTCCACTCCAAATATTTTTTCCATATCTAGCCAAAAGATGATGTTTCTTTTCTAAGAATAAACAATACTGCAGTTTACAAAACTGTCAGTCAAACTCCTTGATGTGAACATATCTTTATATAGTAAAAGCATCCAAAGCTGCCTTGTCTGGTATGTGGCTACAGAGGGGCAGCCCTATTAGGTGGGAACCTATAAAGCCAGATTTCCTTACATATCCAATTTGTCATACTTACAGAAATTCCCAGTGGAAACCACAAGCTTTATTTTCTTGCTTTGCTTCTTTTCTCTTTTCCTATTCACATTAAATGACAACTCATTCATATCTTTGACCCCTAATACACCGAATATGGTTACTTATGCAAAAGAACCTTGTTGATACCATATTACATTTGCATTACCAGCTGGAGTCAGAGGATTCAGCCATCAGAATATTAAAAGTTGTCGCATTATATGAGATGGGGGAGGAAGCTTGCAAATTAGCTGTCAAGTTAAGAAAATAAATTAATAATTTAAGAAGCTGGCAGTTACCATTTGATACCTCATTACTGATCATGCCTTATGGTAAGGATGAAATTACATTAATATAGAAAAACTGTTTGCATCTATTGCAAAATAGAAGCAGTTAAAAACCATAATACACGTCTGAATTCAGAAAGGTGCAGCAGTCTTCCTCTCAGAGCAATGTGTTATGCATTAAGAAGTTAATAATTTATTTCAAAGCTATTAAACATTTGACACATTGCACAGCCTGATAAATGGTTTCTAAAGCCAGACATCATGCATATTGTGGGCTATTTATGTGCTTATAGCTAGTCTCTGCTGACAATCAAATACTACTAGTAGTTTTAGAGACGCAGCACTTAACATACACAAGAAAACAAAGGAAAGCTTTACCAAATACTACGTAGACTCTATTAGTATATTTTTGCCGAAAGGCTCTCAAACACAGAACCCTTTGCTACAAGTCTGCATGGTTTTGCCTCACTTCTGTCTTTATAGACTATATTAAAGGTTGTATTTATGATAATAGGAAAAGACAATAGCAAATGTAGATCAGGGTGCATGGCTCATTTGAAGACCTGACAAAAATAATTTTATTCAGACTCTTCTCCCACTTTATTGCACAAAGTATCTGCCATACCAAGAAACTCGCAACATCAATGACAAGATGACAAAACCTCAGGGCTGAACAGCGATGACTTACTAAGGTTTAATATTCTCTGTCTTCAATAATCTCCAAATGCCAGATTTTGTTGATGCATTCAATTCTACCTAGTCTCTTGATCTGTCCTTCCTATGTTACATATTGGAATTGCTCATTATACATTGAAACATGATGCTTTTATAGACACTTAACTGTATGCTGACTGCTTTTTACATGTAAAAAATGTTAGCAGTATACATTTCATGAGATGAGCACTCTGATGGCTGCAAGAACAGACCTCCCTTTTTACTCTCTGCAAAGGGTTAAGTAACAACACTTATAAAATATAAATGACGGAAAATTCAAGCCCATGAGAGGACAAGATGATGGCATCATGTGTAGTATATAGTATTTGTGGGAAAAATGTACATAAACACAGTTCATTCTATATATTTAGTATTTTTGTATGGCATAGTATTTCACTAGCTGTTCAAAGAAGCGAAATCAAACAAAAACGATTGTTAATTTTAAAAAAGGAAATAAAATACTTATCTATAAAGTTCACTATTGGACAATTCCTTGTGTGCTAGCTTTTAAAACTATGTGTGTGGGAGTTGAGCTTTTACGTATCATCTTTTGGTACTGCTTTCCATAATTGATCAATGTCATGAATATCAGATATGCTTGCAAGAGAAACCAAGATGAAAAGATACACAAGACCACTGAAGAAAACTCGTGCTGAATAAAATAAAATTCAGAACATAACCACCAAAAAAGAGTAAACAGACAGATATTCGACTAAACTTTACTAATAAAAACAGGATACCATGCTGTCAATGAGATCAAGCATGCACAGGCATATTCTCTTTAACAGGAGATCTATGTGCGAGTGCCAATGCCTGCTATCCGATTTCTTGCAGAATTCCCAGGGAGGCCAAGCACATCAGTACAGGAACAACAGAACTTCGATACAGTATTTAGACTGGGAATCCAAGTCACCTGAAGAACCTAGACATATAATAATTGTACAGCTGAGCTCAGTGCATCCAGCTTTCTGAGTGTACATCTGTAACATGCAATTGCCTATAGCACAGAAAGCACGAAGCTGGCACCACTCCAAACTCCCAGGTTTCTAAAGCATGCTACAGCACAAAGACGACAATCTAAAGAGTAGCACAGCTTCAACATCTTACTCAAGCACTCCTTACTAGCTTAAGTATGGTGCCATCTTTTCATGTTGTCTGTTCTAGAACTAGCACATCTCCACCTGCTTGTTCAGGTATCTGAATCCTCCTTGCCCATACACTTGTCTTCCATAGGTCCTTCAGGAATTTGAGAAATTTCAAAGTCACTGTCCCATCCAGATTCCCTGTAGAATACAGCAGAGGCTAGATTTCTATACTGACGTAAATTATGACAGCAGCGACTTGGTCCCTGACTCTATTGACATTTTGGAAGCAGTTTAGCCTATGTCATACAGGGAAGAGCACCTCTGTACTCTAAACAGAGTGGCCTAAAAGGAAAAAAGCATGTAAATGCGTCACAGCTAAGTTGCAGGGTTCCTTCTTCTCTTTATTTACATTTTTTGCTAAGGCTAAAGATGCAGATGTTACATGTCTAGCTAAATTCTTGACTAAGATTGTAGAATCAAAGGCAAAGCTACAAGTTAGGACAAGTGTTTTTAAAACAAACAAAATCCACAGCTTATCCATCATCTTGCACTGCATGACTTTTTGAAGCCAGAGAAAATGATGCATCTCCCTACATACAGCACAAACACCAAAACATGTGGGAATGTAAACAAACTCAAGTTGATGAGTCCATGGACTCATAACAGCAGAGTTTCTTCTTAGAGTTTGGAATTTGGACTCCTTAAAAAGTATAAATGAAACTAGTTTGTGTTTAGCAACTATACGTGATATTCAGTATAGTTAACTACATGACCACAGTAGCTACATGCACCCTGCAACTCTAAGTATGTAAAACATTTATAAACATTTTCTGAGGAAAGCATACATGTAAGCAGTATAATAAATCAACGGCATAATGCCATCACTCACATGAAAGATCAGGACCACAGTCATGATTTACCTGCTACAAAGTGTATGGCATTTTTATTCAGAGAACAAAGCCACACGTAAAACTCTCCAATCGCCATAGAGAAATCTTGGGATAAAATGATGAACTCTGAGGTTTTAACACTTGTACAGCACAGAATGAGCTACTGTGTCACATATGTTCTCGCCCAGGGACAACACACATTCACTAACACTGGATGGCTCCCAAGTGAGAGCAGGCAAATCTCACAGGGTGGTTAAACTCAGGATTAACCTCTTCTTCTGCCTTCAAAACGCTGAGAGCTAAGTGGTGAAAAATGTCAAAGCAATAGATCACCTAGTGAATTGGCAAAAGGAGTAACTGAGAGTTTCTTTTTTATAAAAAAAAAAAGATCTCAAAAACAGAAGGAGTAATAAGTTTGCTAAAAAGTGAAAGAAATCACAAATTGGAAGAGCCAGATTGTTACAGAAGGGGCATACCAGACATGAAAAACTTCCCCAAGACAAGGAGACTGGGGCAAGAGCTGATGAAGAGGCCAGGCCTGCAGACATTTTGACCAGATTTGTACTTTCTTGGGCTAGCTCTGCACTCTGTTGAGACTAGGAAACATTTAATAGCACATTTAACTTCACATAATGGGATACGAGCGGAGTAGTATAGTAAGAACCTTGGAAGAGCTCTGTTGCTGCAGCACTCAGAAAATAATAGAAGCCTACACATGGTCAACAGTTATCCCTGAGAACTCCTCAAACACAACCAATCAGGTAGAAGAGTTAAAGCCAGTGTCTGCCAAGAAAAAGAATAGACCTAAACCTTCTACCCAAAGGGCAGTGAGGAGTAACACACTTAAAACACTAGCAAAACCCACAGGCATTAGTTTTGAGTACCAAGAATTTAAAGTTAATTCAGTACAAATCGTACCATAGTGTCAATGCTTTTGTTTAAAATGCCAAATTGCCATCACGATTAATGTATTACCTTGTTATTCCAGGAACAGGTGCATACTTAAAGATTAATACATTTCAAAACCATCCATATAATTTGCAAAAGTGTCTCAAAATTAACTTGTAAAAAGACTGTTTCAAGCACTTTTAAAGTCTTACGATGAGTCAGTCATTTCACATGAAAAACAGAAAGGAAAGCACTACTCCAGAATTGCTCCCACCGTTTATTTTAAGTTATGAATACAACTACAACAGACAGGGTGCACCTGTCTCAAAAGGGGAAAAGGGTTTTTGCACAGGAGTTAGCAGGGTCCATGAAACTTGAAACTACATCTGAAGAGGGAAGGGGATTAAAATCAGGCTAATACCAGCACACTAGCTCACAGTGTGCTGGTGAGGTCCTTCATTCTTCCATCTCAGTGGAGATAGAAGATGGAGAGCCATGTGACATCAAAGACACAGGAGTTATTTATTGATGGGTTAGAAACCACAGAAGCACCTAAGGATGGTCAAGTAGGAATTAGGGCTTCTCCCCTCAATAAGGTGGCAGGATCGGTAGCCCAACTGAAGCTCATCTACACCAATGCGCACAGCATGGGCAACAAACAGAAGGAGCTACAGGAAAACTATGCAACAGGAAAACTATGATACAGTTGCCATCACAGAAACATGGCAGGATGATTTGCACAACTAGAGTGCTGTAACAGATGGCTATAAACACTTGAGGAGAAATAGGCAAGGAAGGAGCAAGAGTGGGGTGGCATTGTACATTAAGGAGTATTTTGGTTGTTTAGAGCTTAATGATAGTGACAACAAGGCTGAGCGTTTATGGGTAAGGATCAAAGAAATAAATTTTTAACATCACAGTTGCTCTTTTCTCCAAAATCTGAAGCCATCTCCTTTGAGATTGTGGTGGGTTGACCCTGGCTGAACACCTGGTGCCCACCAAAGCTGCTCTATCACTGCTCTCATCAGCTGCACAGGGTAGAGAAAATATAACAGAAGACTCCTGGGTGGAGACAAGAACAGGGAGAGAGATCACTCACCAGTTCTGTCACAGGCAAAACAGACTCAACTTGGGGAAAACTAATTTAATACAAATCAAAGTAGGGCAATGAGAAATAAAACCAACTCATAAAACACATTGCCCTCACCCCTTCCTTCTCCCCACGCTCAACTTCACTCCTAATTTCTCTACCTTCTCCCCCACCGTGGCACAGGGGGATGGAGAATGGGGGTTGGGGTCAGTTCATCCCATGTTGTCTCTGCTGCTCCTTCCTCCTCAGGGGAGGACTGCTCAACACTCTTCCCCTGCTCCAGCATGGGGACCCTCCCACTGGAGGCAGTCCTCCACCAACTTCTCCAACTTAAGTCCTTCCCATAGGCTGCAGTTCTTGACAAACTGCTCTAGCATGGGTCCCCCATGGGGTCCCAAAGTCCTGCCAACAAACCTGTTCCAGCCTGGGCTCCTCTCTCCACAGGTCCTGCCAGAAGCCTACTCAGCACGGGCTTCAAGAACCGAGGGGACCATGCAACCATCTCGATTTACATGTAACTTGCCAACAAAGGATATTTTGTACAGTTGCAAATGGAAATCTAGTGTTTACTTCGACGTTTTCAGAGTGATAAGTCACTTAACTCTTCAGTTTTTATTTCTCTCTGTGTTTGGGAACATAACATCTCTGTGACCATGTAACATAGGATTACAAACTGTAGTCATTTCCTATTGACTAGTTCATTCTGCAGCTCAAAGCATGTCAAGGTCATATTTTTATGCCAAGCCATAGCTACAGCCCTGAAGGTAGCATGCAGTGCTTCATTAGCTATATCGTTGTACAGAGTATTACCCACATCTAGTTGAGGAACCTGCTTTAAATCAATGCAGTATGAGATACTCTTTCTGGAATACACAAGAACTGTGGAAAAAATTAAAATAGTGTGGTTTGACCATGCTAAATGTTTTGTCTAATAATTTATTTCATAACCAACACATACACCCTTTACATGTTGTAATACCAGAGTATGATTTTGGGACAGCCTCGACCCAGCACACAGATGAATACACCCTGGTACATGCAACAATGTGCCCTCACTGTTTTTCAGATGATTGTGTGCGAGAGTGATAAAATTTGCACACAAAGAAAAGTCACATGTAAATTCTGTACCTGGGTAAACATGATGATCAGCATGCCGGAAATTATGTATGCAATCAGTATCACATACATGAAATGATGCGTGTACTTAGAGGCCATGTTTGAAAATGGTTCCTGTGTCTTGACAAAAGTTCTGTGCACTTCTGTGCTCCCTATTTACTCACCAGGACCTCGAGTGCTGGTCTTTGCAGAACACTAAGCATGAGTGTCTGAGTGTCTTGATATCCACTGGTCCAGCTGTCATGGGTTTTGCCTTCCAGCTATCATTCTCAGATGTTCACCAGACACGCTTATTCCAATTTAGCCCACAGAGTGCAAGTGGTTTAGCTGTTGCCCTCAGTGTGGAGTTTTTAAGCAGCAGCTGTTGAGCAGTGATGATATTAAGTCTATATGTCTAATGGAAAAAACATTCCTGCAGGAAAAATTGACAAGTATGCTTTCAGTTTTACAGAGGTCTTAGTTGTCATTTTTCTGGTCCTAAGGTTGCAGTGTCACTCTTGTCACACAGAAAAGCGAAAAATACGTTCACAAAAATGGAGAAAACAATTTCCTGAATTTTACACAGATACACAGTATTTGTTTGACAGACTGTGTGATTCCAGTATGCTTGTTTTTTTTTAAATGGTGAAAGAAAATTTATTACTGTTGTCTACTAAAGGGCACTTTCACCATAACAATCTCAAGTGTTATTTAGCTGTATATAAATCTACTTAGAAGTTCCTTTTGAACAGTATGTAATTTTTTTCCCTCTTTGGTGAAACCTGTACATCTTTAAGTTCTCTTTAAAGGTTAATATAGTGTGGTATCCTGTAAGTCAGCTTTAACAGTAAGTGCATAAGGTCTGTAACTAAGCTTCCCTCAAAATTAATGTCCTGAACAGCAATCATCTTGCTGATCACAACAATCTCATGTTCACTATAAAGGAAAGTTTCAAATGACAGGTTAGAATTGAACTGTTGCCAAAATAACTGAAAGAATTGTGGGCCTCATAACCCAATGTTGATAAAGAATTAGGAAATGGATACACAAAGAAAGTATCTCATAAGTTCACTTTGGTAAACGTGAAAGCAAAGGGAATCCGGTTGTATGTTGCATTAGGCAACCAACACCATCAAAATCAGTAGCTTCTAGATGCACACAAGAGATTTTAAGATTCATAGTATCTAATAAGCCCTTCATCCCAAAACTGATGGTAGACAAGCCACAGCAAACTTTGCATTTCTATGCCTGTCTTGCCAGGTCCCCAGTAGCCCAATAAATAAAATTCTTGCAAGTATTAGTAAAAAGCAATAGGCTTTGCGCTGACCTGTTTTGACTGAACTTAAAACATTGACAAGACTAACAGTATGGGCTGCATAAAAAGAAGTGTGACCAGCAGATCGAGGAAGACGATTCTCCCTTTCTTCCGAGACCCCACCTGGAGTGCTGTGTCCAGCTCTGGGCTTCCCAGTACAAGACAGACATTGAACTGTTGGAGTGAGTCCAGAGGAGGGCCACAAAAACGATGAGAGGGCTGGAGCACCTCTCCTACGAAGATAGGCTGAGAGAGTTGGTGTTGTTGTTCAGCCTAGAGATGAGAAGGCTCTGGGGAAACCTTATTTCAGCCTTTCAATACTTAAAGGGGGCTTTATAAGAAAGCTTGAGACAGAATTTTAGTAATGTCTGTAGTGGTAGGACAAGAAAAGTTAAAAAAAATTTCTTCCTTATATCTAGTCTGAATCTACCCTCTTTTTTACAATGAGGATGGTCAAACACTGGAACGGGCTTTCCAGCGAGGTGGTAGACAACCCATCTCTGGAAACATTCAAGGCCAGGTTGGACTGGGCTCTGAACAACGTGATGTAATTGAAGAGGTCCTTGCTTATTGCAAGCAGGTTAGACTAGATGACCTTCTAACCCAAACCATTTATGAATCTATGAATAAATTCCCATTTCTGCACCTTTTGGCCATAAAAGAAAATCTTGAGTATGACACCAGGAACCACAAAGTATTTGCCTAGACTTGGAAGAGGTGGCAATCTTCTGAGTTATTGCTGTTTTGTATGACCCAAATACTATCCCCAGATATAATGACAATTTCCACACACAAATCTCTAGCTGTAATAAAAATGTTCCCTTTCTGTATCAAAACACTTCGTGGAAATCTCTTTCCCTTAATAGCCATAAAGAATTTTTTACACCCATTTTTTCTTTAACAATTACCTTATTTGACCCAATTTTGTTCTGAGGAGGTCTTACTGTCACCGGCCTAGTATACTAGGAGAAAGTTAATTATATTAACTGGAAAGCACTCAAATCAGGCTCCGCACGATGAAAAGCACGAGACAAAGTTGGGTTGGCTTTCTTGAGCATCTAAGAACACCTAGATAACATCAAGGAACCTCAGTAGCTGAACACTGCCAAGAACTTTTATTGTGGCTTGCTTGCAATCACCTTAGGCTAATATTATGCTTGTCCTTGTCCTAAATGAGTTACGAGATTGCATACATTTGGGGGATATGAATGCAAACAGTTAGGTTGCTCTCACAAACAGACCACACAAAGCATTTACTCAGTGACAAAACATTTAAGGATCTGTATACATTGGTCCATCCAAAGACAGTACTTGTATTACAGTGCCCTTATTGAACTTGAAAAACTGCAGTCTCTTCTCACTTGTTAAATGACAGAGGGCTGCTGTTGGGATCACAAGCTCCCCAGTATGGGTTGTTGACAAACATAAATGCTACCCAGAGAACATGTTAACGCCTAGCACTTCAATGTATTTCATGTGTGGATCCTCTAGTTTTTGAGCCCATCACTTCACTAGCAGGGATGAAACCATCCCATTAACTTTTCAAGGATAGCTAAAATTCAAACTGAAATGCCATCAACACACTGCACTCAGACATCAGGTCACTTTCAAACAACTTTCTCCTTCCACAGCTCCTCAACAATTTTAGAGGAACAGAAACAAGTGCTTTCTGTAGCTTCTGTAGTATACCAAGCACCATTACAAAAATATAGCCAGAAAATAGTAGACCAGTATTCCAACCCTCCCCATCTGCATTTAAAGCTTTGAAGAGGGTGCTGCAGGCTGCTATGCTTAATTTTATCTTCATTAGTTTGCAAAGATAATTTCTTTGGTGTTTGGAGACTAAGCATAGAAACCAACTCCCTTTGAGCAGCGCTTCTTGATTTTTGGAAAAGGTAAGCCCTAATTTCAACGTTTCTTTTAAAGAAATCAGATCACTCTATGATCTGATTTGTAACTGCTCACTGTCACACATCTAGAGATACTATTCTAGAACTAAGACTTGTCACAAAAAAATTGATTGCAAGGCTTCCTTCTGAAAACTTGTAACACAGGTAAAGCTTTGGCATCTATCTAGAGAATGTCATAGAGTTGAAGAGTAAGTCCAGCCCACTGCTGGCTGAAGTATTTCCTCCATTCAGCTTATCCATATCATCTTGTTCCATTACACTTGATTTTATCTATTTGTCTCTACTAGACACAATAAAACATTGTAGCTTAAAAACAAGACAATTCTGAACTAAAGTGACAGTTCCAGACCTCAGTAAGAGAAAAATCAATGTTTGTTATAAACATTTAAGATCACATCTTGAAGTTATAGAATAACATTTTATTCTCAGTAGTGACAGATTTTGAGTAAATCAACAAGAAGCATGTCTTAACAATAAAGGACAGAATTCCGCCAATAGGCTGTAATACAAAAAGCCTAGGTTATAATTCTTTAGTTTTCTTACCTGGCTTCTTAGATACTTTTTGTTTGGTTCATTATCACAGACCACTACACTCAGACACTAAAGATGGAGTGCACAAGCTCTTCATGGGTAAACCCATTTCTCATCATCTCACCAATTTCCCCATATTTGCATTTACTACAGGTGAAAAAAGATACTGAATAACATGAGGAAATATAATACCCTTGGGCATCTTAATCTACCGGTTTAACAGAAGAGTCTTCAAAATAAATTTTGATTCAGATATCTAAGAATGATGGCAAAATTATGTACTACGTAAATAAAACTGCTATTCCAGATGAAAAACAATCCACAAGGAAAAAATCTCTGTGCAGATTTATTCAATCATGCATGCCTCCTATGTTACTACGACAGCACATTACCCACAAACAATTTCTCCATTACTGAATACACTCAATTCATCTACCAGTGCTTAATAACCATTTCATCCTAATTAAACATAATGATTTTCTCTGCTTCTAAGATGCTGCTGGAGAACAAGAGACTTTTTTTAGCAGAGCACTTGATTTAAAAGCAAACTTCTGAGAATTCAGTGTTTATTCTGTTCAAAGATAAGTGAATATGGAAAAAATGTGTTTTCTCTGTCAAGAGATTCTAAAAGGGCAAAGTCAGTTATACAAACCATGTTGCTTTCCACAAGACTGCATTAGATATATAACTGTCTCCAAAAACCTGTAACTGACAACCAAAAACTACTCAGTGCCCTTGGGCCACTTGAAATGAAATCTAAGTGTTTGTTAAACACTTTCTCAACATATTCTATACTTGACTACACATTTAGAACTGAAGAGGCTGCTTGTTACTTTAAGTTGCTTTGCCAGGTTATTTTTTTATTAAGGAAGAAATGCTGATGAAATCAGACTGGAAGAAGCTGTTGACTCTCATGGGACAAGAGGCATTGTAGAGGGATCTAGACTGGAGCACTGGGCTATGATTAATGGGATTAAATTTAACAAGTTGAAATGCTAGATCCTGCACCTAAGACAGAGTAATGCCAGGCCCAAGTATAAACTGGGAGAGGAGCGACTGGAGAGTAGTACTGCAGAAAGGGGTCCGGGGGTGCTGGTCAGCAGCAGCTCAATATGGGCCGGCAGTGTACCCTGGCAGCCAGGAGGGCAAACCCTGTCCTGGGGAGCATCAAACACAGCATCACCAGCCGGTCAAAATAAGTGATTATCCCACTGTATTCAATGGTGGTGCAGCCTCACCTTGAGTACTGTGGGCAGTTCTGGGCCCCACCATTTAAGAAGGATGTAAAGATCCTTGAATGTGCCCAGATGAGGTCAACAAAGCTGGTGAAAAGGCACTAAGGCATATCCTAGGAGAGGCAGCTAAGGACTTTGGGTTTATTGAGTTTGAAAAGAGGCTGAGGGGTGACAGCTTCCTGAAGAGAGATGTGGAAGGGGAGGTGCTGAGCTCTTCTCCCTGGACCCAGTGCCAGGGTGCATGGGAATGGTTTAACAGTGTGTCAGGGAGGCTTACACTGGACATGAGGAAACATTTCTTTACTGAGAGAGTGATCCAACACTAGAACAAGCTTCCTAAAGAAGCGGTCAATGCCCCGCTCCTGTAAGCATTTTAGATGCATTTGGACAATGCCCTTAGTAACATGCTTTAACTTTAGGTCAGTCCGGAATCGGTCAGGCCATTGGACTACATGATTGCTATAGGTCCCTTCCAACTGAAATAGTCTATTCTAAATCTTGGAGTGTGCACGTTTACTTTAGCATTCACTTGTAATAGTGAGCATTCTGTTTAATCAGGAAAGTAGGAAGGTTTTCTTTTTGAAGACTTCTACCATTGCATAAAGATGACTTTTGAATTTTCTTTAAAACCAGAACATTCCATAACATTTTTTTAAATTAAAAGCTTTGTGAAAATTAATCCATTTGCCTTAGAAGAAAGTAGGGCTGCCACTAGGACTAGAAAGTTCATTCAACCAAGCCAGGCACACAGTATTTAGGGTGGCCAGCACTGCTTGGTGGAGGTGGCAGCAGGGAAAGAAATTCCAAGGCCTGAAGCTCTCTCTTCTCTCAAAAGAACCATTAACGTATTGCTCTGAACACTTCCTCCGAATGGCTCTGCCACCCTGAAGTCACAGAATCACAGAATATTAGAGGTTGGAAGGGATCTCGAAAGATCATGTAGTCCAACCCCCCAACAGGACCACCTAGAGCACATCACTCAGGAACGCGTCCAGTCGGGTTTTGAATGTCTCCAGAGAAGGAGACTCCATAACCTCTCTGGGCAGCCTGTTCCAGTGCTCTGTCACTCTCACAAAGTTTTTTCTTATATTAACATGGAACCTCCTATGCTCCAGTTTGCACCCTTCGCCCCTTGTCAAATGTATTTAAACAAACACCATGTATTAAGCTAGTTTCACAGCTGTTCCTTGGCTGTTATTTTACACCTCAGGTTCAGAATCTTTCATTTTGAACTATTACTCATAACTCCACAAAAATATTCAGTTTTTCAAATTGTGAAATGGATTTATCTGTACACAGCTTGTTTCCTAGTTATTAAAATAATAATAAAAAATCATCATCTTAATTGGCAGCCCCAGCACAGAAGGGATCTGCATGCTTGCCTAGGTAGTTTCCCCTGAGACACACTCCATAGCGGTGTCATGCCAAGGGAGAAGCATCATACGCTTCTGTGACTTCTGCTGCTGCCTCAGAGAACTTTCATTCTGGGGACTTGGTCCCGTACCCTTTCAAGAGGGTACATCTTGCACATTTCCCTCCAGCCAATCAAGTAAAAAAGTCAGATGCAAACATTCCTCCTTCAAGCTGAGTCCATAAATGAAAATAAGAACCTAAATAATTTCTGTAAACTAATACTGGCAAGATTTATGCTTAAAAATACCTGGAACTAAACACTCTTAACTGTTTCATCAGACATCTGCAGGAGTTTCAATTTATTTTAAAGCATGCACCTAGCAATTCCAGAAACAGCCCATTTCAGCAGTATTGCCAACATCAGCTATTTAATTAAAAGCAGTTAAAAACCTCAAAAAAATGTAAAAATAAATTAAAATTAAATACTATATCTTCTGTATTGGGAGCTAACCTAACTTCGATTAGGGAACAACTGGAATGTCTTTTCAAGCTTTGGCTAGATATATCAAACCTAAACAAAGCTGCAATTCTTAGGTAATACCAGGAGATACAAAAGTGACACTTCATGGGACACAGACACTTGTGCAAGAAATTACAAGAGATAACAACACCAAATCTAACAAAAAACCAGTTAATTTTACAAAACTTTTTAGAAAGCAAATGGCTGAGACCATCTTTTGCACAATAGTATAGGCATATGTGTTTATATGCTGGAACATGTAAGAAAGCGGGCCTCCCAATGGATATTCATAATGTATGTGTTCACACTAGAGTTGCAATTTTTCTTCCCCTATTTATTCCCCAAAATTGAAAATTAAAGCTAGTTTTCACTAAAACCACCCCTCCCAAACAACCACTAATAGCCTGACTGCACAATGAACTTTTAAGCCTATCCCCTCTTGCTAGCTGCACCCAAGATCCACTAAAGCTGATGCGATAAGAGTCAGCATGGATACTGCCCTGTGCAGAACTTGGAAATAAGCAGGAACAACACTGGAGAAATGCCTTTCATCATCTTCAGTGCCATACTAAGGTTTAATACAATCAACACTGCCAAATTGCTTCTACTTCGCTGGTTTTCAGATGTTCTACATATTTATAAATAAGTTTTCAGTCTGTATTTTCTCCTGTCATTACTCATGTTAATTCTTTCACCTACTACAGAACGTGCCAGATATCCTACTTACTGCATCTGAAGTCTGTAAACTCACCAGGACTGAAGTCTGAAGCAGAAAGCAGTACTATGACTGATATCAATGAGCAAATTCAGCATGCATAATACAAGCCTAAAGTACTATTTTTGGTATCTAACACTACTTTTAAAGATGATTTGTGAAGTTAATATACAAAGCTACTTAAATATTTAATGAACATGCTAGAGTACGATAATTTCAGATGTATCACATTTATATAAGGGATTCCAAAATATCCACATAAACTATGGATATTTTATATTCTAGGAACATTCTTAATTTTCTACTACTTCAGTGCAAAATTATTAAAACAGTAATTTGGATCTATTTGTTATTCAGTTTTTGTTGCACAGTAAAATTGAATTTGGGGTTTGAAATGCACTGCTCTTTTTAATTTCATATTTAAGCTATTCTGCTTTTTACGGTGATAGAAGGCATGGTAGTGATTTTTTTTTAAAGAAAATAGGCAATCTACTGTTGCATTAGTGAGTTATCAAGTAACTACACAGCTAAAGATGCTTTTTGCGTAACTATTCTATCATTTGCTACAAAGCTAGCTGAAACTATGCTGTTAAGGAAGCAGCCTAAGAACGACAACATTACGACCTACAATGGGGTCACAGCATCAGTGGACAAGGGAAGGGCAACCGACATTGTTTACCTGGACTTGTGCAAAGCATTTGACACTGTCTCTCATGACATCCTTGTCTCTAAACTGGAGAGACATGGATTTGATGGATGAACCACTCGGGAGATAAGGCATTATCTGGATGGTCACACTCAGAGTTGTGGTCAACAGCTCGATGTCCAAGTGGACATCGGTGACTAGCAGAGTTCCACAGGGGTCGGTACTGGGACCGGCACTGTTTAACATCTTTGTCAGTGACATGGACACCAGGATTGAGTGCACCCTCAGCAAGTTTGCCAATGACACCAAGATGTGTGGCGCAGTCAACACACTGGAGGGAAGGGATGCCATCCAGAGGGACCTTGGGACTTTAACAGGCTAGAGAGGTGGGCCAGTGCAAATAACATGAAATTCAGCAAGGCCAAGTGCAAGGTTCTACAGGTGGACTGACACAGTCCCAAACACAACTACAGGCTGGGTGGAAAATGAATTCAGAGCAGCCCTGAGGAGAAGGACTTGGGGGTGCTGGTTGATGACAAGCTCAACATGAGCCAGCAGTGTGCGCTGGCAGCCCAGAAAGCCAACCGTGTCCTGGGCTGCATCAGAAATAGTGTGGCCAGCAGGTTGAGGGAAGGGATTCTCCCCCTCTACTCCACTCTTGTGAGACCCCACCTGGTGCACTGTGTCCAGCTCTGGAATCCTCAGTACAGGAAAGACATGTTGCTGCTGGAGCAAGTGCAGAGGAGGCCACAAAGTTCATCAGAGGGCTGGAGCACCTCTCCTAGGAGGACAGGCTGAGGGAGCTGCGGTTGTTCAAGCCTAGAGAAGAGGAAGCTGCGGGGAGATCTAATCGTGGCCTTCCAGTCCCTAAAGGGGACCTACAGGAAAGTTGGCAAGGGACTGTTTCTTAGGGAGTATAGTGACAGGACAAGAGGTGATGGGTATAAACCAAAAGAGGAGAGATTTAGATTGGACATTAAGGTATATTAAGTGAAGGCTGTGAACAAAAAAAGTCCTTTTTGTTTCCTGCAAAGGCTACAGAGGACAAGTTACACAGTTCTAAAGTTGGTTCAACTCAATCCAGGATAATGCCGTCACCACAGAAAAGGTGCACCTCCTTTCCATGTCACATCTGCTTCTCCTGCGTCAGGTCTACTGATCACGTGATGTGGGTTGAGTTGGACTCAGCTACTGGTCCAGATGAGAACTAATCCTGCAACTAAGACTTAAAAGTAACAACTGTTTCTGCATATACTTTTTCAGTTAAGTATTATACACAAGTAGTTTATGCACATATTTACATAAATTGATAATATTCCCAGAGCAAAGCCAGAATACCAGTCTCAGAATCTAAGAATTTTCCTTCTCTGGGTTATGTTGAATTTTTTTAAGCAGGATAAAGAAACTGCATAAGACATCATGCAGGAACAGGAAAAACAGCTTCTTTGTGTCTTTAGCAATGTATCATAACATTCATCTCATCCCGGTCTTATTCTGCTCTGAGCTATACAGCCTTTATGCTGCTCTAGAGGCTGACTTCAATAATATTTCTACTGCTCTGTAACAGCAAAAAGAGATATTAGGAAAAGGTTATAAAGGTGGATGAAGGTATTTAAACAAATAGGAACAGGGACAAACTACATGACTGAGCCATACTCAGAAGAAAAATGAAAGGTACTCCGAATCTCTACAATACAGTAGCAAGAAACCAAACAAGTTATGAAATAAGGTCCAGTTGAAAAGCTACCTTGAAAGAAAATTGCAGCATTGGCAGTATGAAATGAGTTCAAGTATGCTACCTGGTCAAAACAGAACTAATTCTGCACAAGGACTATTTTAATTCTCAGTATTAGGTATTGATGTAAAGGAAAATGCTACTGATAAATAAATATTGACTAATATGGTGTCAGTTTTTCTAGACCAAGTACCAGACCAGGATACCCACAGTACAATACACAAACATGGCAGAAAATTGAAATACTGCACCTGCAAAAATCAAGCAAATAAAAGCTTTAACTGACAAAGTCTACTTTCTAATAGTAACTCAAGTAGCCCCGAAGCATTTGGCAAATTCCTTCAGAGATGAAATACTATGTCCACTGTAAGGTTTAAACTCCCCTTATTTTCAGAAAAATAAATTCAATCAAGATTAAAGGTGGCCTTCTGCACTGCAGCCATGGCAGGGAGAAGGAAAGAGAAGTCACACTGCATCACTACTGTGAAAAACTCTTCAGCTTCTGCAAAGGCTTGTGTTCAGATATATAGGTAAAGGTCCATTTCAAACACTGACACCAGTAAAAAGTTTGAGAACTTTCTACTTCCTTTCTTCCCTTCAGCTAGTTATGTGTGGGGAAAGCCTAACCTGACCCTTTACACCTACCAATGGCGTTTGTAGGACTTTCTACGGGTTTTGCTACCAGGTTACCTTTGAGGATACGCTTCTATCCTGCGGCACACCATTGGCTGAGGGAGTAGCCCTTTCCTCACCTCTGCAGAGCAGCTTGTAGCATCCCAGTATTCTGCAACACACAGCTCTGGAAAGCCACTCAAGCTTTCAAACTGACAGGCAGAACATCAGTGCAGTAAAACAGATGACTGTACCAAAAGTCTTAATGAAGCTAGTGAAGCTCTCCACCCTTTCTTTAGGCAGGGAAATTGCATCCTGGCAATTAACGAGGAGAATGTTTGACAGTACCACAACAGAGTAGTTTAGTATTTTCTAGGGTAGGCTTCCATTATAGAAACAATGGATTATGTCAAAATTAAAGATGATTTAAGCCCCAAACTCAAATGGTCTAAGAAACAGAAAAATCCTCTGCCACAAAACCAGCTAGTTTTACAGTCTTGATCAACATTCGTCCTACTTCATAACTCGTCAGTATCAATCAAGTCTGTCAAACTGCACTGAAGTATCAGAAACAGTTTTTACTAAAAATTGAGTCAATATTGAGAAAACATTTAACAGTTCTTATAGGACCCTCTTGTTACAAATATATACACTTCAAAAGAATCTGAAGCCACCTATATTTTGATAACAAGTACACGTAATTTTTAGTGTTTAAGAAAAAAGGAGATTTGGCATTCATGCATTTTCCTTTGCAAACAGAGTAAAATTCATCTATCAGACGAACAAAAAGAGCAGAGAAACAGCTTTTAACAATGATCTGTTAATACGCAGTATCATTGTCAGCTCTCTTCACTGGCCAGTTCAAGCATTAGAGATAATGCATATTTAGACAACTTGACCTACAACAGATAAAGTTCATTGTCCTTCCTACCACCACTCCAGTGATAATCCAACACTGATAGAAATGAATTAGTAGCTTAAGTATACCACTGCAGAATAAAGGAGTTGGGATCCAGCTCCATACTCACCTGGTTCTGCCGCACTCTACCACATTTAAATAAAGCAGCTAGCAGTAACATTCTCTGGTAAAATTCTTTATTAGAACAGTATATTCTTCTTTGTTACAAGAAAACTGTTTTCCACTAGAATTTTAATAGGCAGACACAGCAAATACTAAAGTGAAGGGAACCCTTGAAGTGATCAAAAGAATGCTAAACATGTTCTCACTGGCAGCTGAACTGCAAAAAGCCAATTATTAACAAAGATCTACGGCAGGCTCTCAGCAGGTAACATACTTGTAACCCAAGGACTGAAACTATCACTGAACATTGACCAATAATGGTAATGTTGAGAGAAAATGATGAAGTCAGCACTAAAGTTAGGGCACTGACTTACCGCTAGACTGGAAAATCCGGAGACCAAGCTTGACCTCTCACAACCCTCAGCATAAACACAAAGTACCAATATTGCAATATGCACCTGCAGTATAGATGAGAAAATCCGAGTAACAATATTTTAATAGTGAAAATATTTCTCAAGTGCATCAGTAGTTAGAAAAAATAATGAGTTAGAAAAGATTTTTTTTAGTCTTATATTTCACCCTCATGACTGATTTTTTATTTCCTCTATTTGTCTAACTATCATATCCATGGAATGATAAACACTGTCCAAACAGCTGAACCTTCACCACATGCCCTCAAATAGTTCTGTCTTGTTATGGCTCCAGCTACTCAAGTTATTTTCAGCAAAGGTCATCAAGTTCTGCAGTCCATTAGAAAGAAAACCAAAAAATCCCCAGTATTTGTCAGTTTTGTATCTATTGCAGCTGTCAAGGCACAATTATTCTAAAAAGATATTTGATGAGCAGCCTGAATTAAGTGTCAAGATAAGTCCATTCTTACGGAGAAATATTTTTTTGCATTGTTGTTATAGCTTCTTGTCTTTTTCTCTTCCCATAGCTAAAACTATGCCCTAACTAGAAGTCAGATGATTCTCATGCCGGTCATAATGGTCAGAAATAAGTCTAGTTAAAAAAAATCCAGAGACATTCGGTTTAAAAGTAGGTCCTTATATTGCAGATTGATGTGTGACACATCAGCTTAATTCTCCATACTGTGACTGTACCTACACCTCTTCCAGCTGTGTGCAAATCCAGCGTGAAGCTTTGCTCAATCATGATTAGTCCAAAACGTGTCTTGTAAACACGCACTTGGATATGTAATTATGCCTCCTGCATTGCCTAGAAAAAAAATTAAGTGCAGTATTTATTCCACATAAAACGCTCGGAATGAATAGTAAAAACAAACCCATTCTAGCTTCACTTGATAAATATACCTTGGACTGACCCTGCAAGGACAGAGAGATAAAGTGGTTTAAATTCCTTGCTTATTCCAGACACAGATGAAGCCACAGCCAGACTGGAACACCAAGAGCTCTTGCCTCAGGAGATACTGCTTTGTCAGCAGAGAACTGCCTGTGTCAAATGAACTGAAGTGCTTAACTCACTTCCCATAGACGAAATTGCTATGCTATCATAAACCCAGCATATGCTCATTATTTGTCTGGATTAGAAATGAAACTAGCAACCTAGGCCTGTATATGTTATTATCTATTTTTCGGCCTGATCACTTCCCCACACATTGTTTACAGTCAAAACATTTATTAAAATGCAGCAGCCTATGGTTAATAATTCAATTAGTCTCCAATTCAAAGTAACATGATTTGTCATTCCTTGCTTCTGCATGGAACAGAACAATTCTACTATACAGTACACACAAAATAATCAGTGACTTTTATCAGCATCAGTGTGAAAGGCAATGACACTTAGCCAGTAACAGCATAAAAGAGAAGAAGCTGTCAAAGAACTGACTGAAAAACTAAGGTCTGGTTGAACTTTGAGCTTTTATTTGTCCACTTGCTCAAAGCAGGACAGTGATTTGCATGGTTATGCTAGCAATCCTGGCATTGATTATTAGCACCAATAGCTCTCAGTGCCAGGGCTACCATCACCACTTCATCATACCTGGTACTGTCCAAACAAGAGCATACCAGTTTTCTTTGATCATCACCTTTACAGCAATGACAGATAGGATGGACTTCTCCTTAATTGGGCATTACTACAGATTTCCAAGAATAATTTCTGTCACTTTCATATGAAGGATATGAAAATGTCAAGATCATTTGAATAACTATGAATCAAGGCATTTCCACTGACTTAATTTAATGAAAAGTTAACCCATGCAACCATTTTTTCTTCCTCACTTCAGGAAGAAAGTTACTGCTGCTAGTTTTGAGAAAAGAATTTACAAGTGTTAAGCATTACAGTGTGTAACTCACACAACAGAACATGAAAGTTGTTGGCACTATGAAATTACACAGCAATAACAGAGAAAGAACTCTACATAAACACGCCTGCTTAAGATGCTGTAGTTAGAGAAAAGCAGGCAATAAGGATTACACACAGAAAGATTATGTCAGAAAAATCCATGCACAGATGAGGTGCATGCACTTCATACAAGATGTTGCATTTATAATTTTGTTGAGATTTCTGTTACATGTAGAACACAGCCTACCGCTACTCTGCATGGTAACACACTGGGATAACAGCTTTCATGTAATTGAAACAGATGTATGAGAGCACCAAGTGCAAAACTGAAAGAGGAAGGAAATGAACAAAAACAGAGGATAAGAACTCCATCAGTTCAACAAAACAAATTATCATTCAGTGCCTACTGTGCTAGAATCAGGTGTCACTTATGAAGGATCCAGGTTTTAAAATTTATTAAGTAGTTCATTCCAATATTATTGCAGTTGTATAACAGAAGAGAAGGATAGTCTCTTTGCAGAAAGAGATACGATTGTAAAACCTGCCTCATTTCTACTTGCTGAGGAGCACATGATCAAGGAAAGCATATCTTTGACTGCCAAAACAAAAATAAACCTGAAAACCTCAAAAGAAGAAACAAATTTAGAATTTCTTAATCAGTCTAAACTTTTTTCTCAATCTAAATGTGGCAATTTATGTGAAAGCCTAAAGCTGCTACTTTGAGTTCATATAAAACAAGGGCATAAGATTTAAAATAACATACTAATCGCCTAGAGTGATTCTCTCCCAACATACATTTTTTGTCCATGTCCTATTGATTTCAGTGTTTACTTTATCCTCTAAGACCGAACTAAACGTTGGATGATGTAACTTGTGATCAGATAGACAGAATTTGTAACGCTGAATACTCAAGTACTCTGCAAGTGCATAGTAGCAGCTGTTTGACAGTTCAATATGCCCAGACACATACATGGAGCTTTTAAAGCCTTAAGAATAAGAACCTTTGCCCAGGTCACCTTGGTTTGCCAGATAGTTGACAGAAAAGTTATTTCATAACATTTTGTAATAAATAGTTCACCTAGCTGACTCAAAGGTCTTCCAAACTTGCACAGTCCTGTCTGCTGGCCTGTAAAGGACTGGACCTTTTTAAAGGAGACCAGATGTCCACTGGAAACAGTTCTCCAACTCTAAATCAATCTTTTGGTCAAGCAATACTATTGCTAAGAGTGGAATAGACTTAAAAATTTAGAGCTTCGTTTTGACACTACTGTTTTTCGTTCCACTTGGACCCAAAGAATACAAAGACCTGAAGATCTAACAAAAGCATGTTCCTTACAGATGTCCCATAACAACAGTACTTTAAATCTGAAATAAGTCGACAGGTTGTGTTTAAATTCTGGTAAGCAGTCAGCTCTTTGTCCATTTCAGCTGTCCCACCCATTCTGTATTACTACTATATATATTTTAATACATATCCAGACAGATGTGTTTCTTGACAAATCATTTGGTTTTACAAGCAAATATTTGGCACATGTCACTACAGAAATCTAGACATTTGGCTGAGACTTCCAAGATCACAGGAAGACAGATCAACACCATGCTGACCTACCGCCTGTCACTTAAGTGCTTTGCTAGAAAACCACCATGCAGTCAGCTGCTACAAAGCAAGAAACAACAATTATTTCCAAGTCAGCATATTTATGTTTATCCTACCTACACAAAGGAGGGAAATCCACCATACAGCAACCCTTGCCATTAGCATACACAAACTCCACAGAACCATCAAGTTCTGGAGTTTGAAGTAACTCAGTACAGCCCATTTGCAGGACATCTATACATTCTTTATGAATACAGATACATTTGCCTAGTTGCATTTTTTGAGCCTTTCAACTCCAAGCTTTTTTTTTAAATGGGCAGCTGATGACGGTGCTTCTCAGAAGCATCACCCTTAAGACAACATTGAGATCCAGTTCAAACAGTAGATCGAACCGTACATCTGCTCTATTTTTATCAAGCATCTTTTGTTTCATACAAAGCTGTTACTGTAAAATGCTTTGAGTGAATCTATTACTGCTAGCTATTCCAAGAGATATCAGGGCAAGTTTGTGACCTAGCTTTAAACATTCAGTTCTTACATTGCAAGTAGACTTCTAGGAACCTGTCTGCAGATACAGGTGGGACATACTTTAAGGAAGATTTTTCAAAAGCTTTCAGTATTAATTTAATTCTGCTTCAGGATGACTAAGGTAATTTTTAATCACTGTCCGTCACAGACAAAAACAGAGTCAGCACATCAGAATATCTGCAGAGATTAAGCCATAGCATCTAAGTATTCTAACACACATTTCATCCTCATTTTTAACAGACTTACGTAAGTTTTACTCTCACTGAAACTTTATTCTCACTTAAACTGAGCTGTAACATTCAAAAAGCAACCACCAGCTTCCCTTTTCAGCACTAGAAAGCTACGTACAGGACATGGAAGGGAAGCAGAAACAAAAAGGTGATTTTACAGCATTTGGAGATCCAGTGGACCTCTGACTGCAAGTTCCAACTAACTTTATTTGGCTCACCATCACTGTGGAAAGATCAACTAACTAATTTTATGTATTAAATGCTATGAATAGTAGTGAAACATTTCCTCTACTGATAAGAACTCAACTTTGCTGAAAGACTAACCATTATCAAGACTGAAGAATTGGCTTTCCAGATCAACTGCCCCTGCACATAGCAATGTAGCTTATCTTCCCATTCTTGCCTCCTCTGTTTTCCTTCCAGAAAGTAAATAAGATAAATACTGCATATCTAATAAGATACTATTATCTCCACTGTTGTCACTTTTACTTCCTTTGAATTTGGAGAAGAAACCCAATGCTTTCCAGAAGAACCAGAGACCTGATAGAGATTCAGAGTCACACATACCCTGCAGTTCCACTGCATCCAGTTGCATCTCACCTCTTGGATGAATTACACAGGTGAGTGAATCCTACACCGGTGCCTCACAGAGCATTTCCAAAACTGAGAGGCTTCTTGCACACAGGAACACATCACTCATACTTTTAGCTTCCACAGGATGCAGCTGCTACTGTATTTGTCACCTGTTGTTTTTGGACAGACTAGAGAAGATATGCACATTAAGAGTCTCATTTGCACCAGGTTAATTCCTTTTTAAATGCATTTATACTAAATGATTTCTTTACAGGGAAGAAAAAAAAAATCTTTCTGTGGAACAAGTCATTAGCAGTCTCAATTGTGAAAGCAGCCTAAGTGCTCAAGCTGCCTCTAGCAGTAAAGATGACACAGCCTTCTAAACAGCATTAAACATTAGGGACTTAAGCCACTAAGGAAACACACTCATTCTTAAGTCACTAATATACAGAGACAAATGCAGTCTTACAAACAAACATAAGCAGGTAATGCCTTATGCGAGCCACCTTGAAAACAAATTAAAGCATACTTACTAGATGCATGGTTAAGTGCTTACTTAGGAAGAGATGGTGCATAAGCACACTTTTCTCTTTAAAGCACACACACACAGGTGGATAAACAGAAAAATTCTCTACTATGTATCATACAACTTGATTACCATTACTCAATCCTTATTTTCCAAACTCAAACAAAAGTTAGAGTCAAACGAAACTCAAAGCTTGAGGCAGAAGTGAAAACAACTACTGTTATGTTTCATATGCAAAAAATATTTGCTTTTGACTGTTAAATTTTACATTTCTTTTTAAAGATGAAAATGAATCTTTGAGGTGTCAGTCAGAAAAATGTTTATCTCAAAAGACAGGGCTTTTTTTAAGAAAGGCTAAGCACCTAAAAGCTTAGACATTACAATTAAAATAATCGTAACAAAAGATGCTAATTTCTATCCTTGATTATTAATAAAGTGATTAATTGATCACTTCGTTATTCTCTTCCCCCAAACCACAGGTCAATGGTGATGAGCAGAGGCTATTGTGAGAATCTGGGAATCCTGCCAGTTCCTCGTTCATTTGGATCTATCAGAAGGTCAGAGTACAGCTTAAGCCCCAGAGCCAATAACGGGGCATTGCCATCTTTCATTACTGCAGACAGGAGCTAACCAGGGTGACACAAAACCTGCACTCCTCTAAAGCTGCTGGCTGCATACAGAATCACATCTCAAACTTTTCCCAGAGCTATGCGTTGCCACCTGAGGACAGCACACAGCCAGGTAACTGACACAACTCATGGATCTCTCTTAAGAATACACATGCTCTCAGCACCTCCCATTCTGTTTATCTCCCATCTGAGCCTAATGCAAGGAAGAGGCATACCTGCATGACAGCCTTTCACTCAATTTCCCCTATCATCAGGTCTTAATGTCCAGTTTTCAAAACACCTTCTTCTCTGGCATTGTCAAATATTAAACCCATGCAGTTTCAACATATTACTATAACCTGCCCATATAATCCTATCACTTTGGACTTCTGCTCATGGATTAGAATCTCATAAAGAACAGACACCATAAAACCCTGCTGCCATCAATAAGAACTTAGGCCACGCGGTGGAAGCTACACTGATGCATTTTCACTAGCCAGCATATTAATTTGAGATCATCAGCATGAAGCTCTTACTTGACAAGAAATCCAAGCTATCACAATCTACTGCTTCTCAAAGTGACAGTTCAGTGATATTGTACATGACTAAGAAAACCACTAGCAAGAATGAAACCTTTCCTGAGCATTCTCATTAAATAATTCCATAATTAAAAGCTTATAGATACACTTACCACCCATCCCTCTATTTGAGTTCGCAAAGACAATAAGGGGGATGCACGTTTATGTAATCTAAATTGTTTCGAGCAAGCCGTCATCCTTCACACACAAAGAATTACTAACTGTGCTAGGCCATCCCAGACTTAATGGGTTCCTTGGTACCACATCATTAAGCAAAATGAAAAATCCAAAGTAGTTTATTTTTTCCATGTATTTGACACCACCTTTGGGAAGTGAACAAAGACACACTGTTGAAAGCAGAGACCTGTACAAAATGTTACTGTTTGTTCCCCGTGACTGCAGAGGTATACTTACTCAAAGACAGAAATTCCACTGCTCTCTTGAGATTTCCTCCCTTTAGTTGAATTTAGTGCCAAGTTCACTCAGCTAAAGTTGGGGTTGTGTTAGCATGCCAGACAAGTTCCTGTAAGTCAGGTCTGTTAGTCAAAACTGAAGTGCCAAGCAAAAACTTGGTCTTACATGGAACTTCAAAGTTACGTGAATTAAAAAATAAGCATTAATAGACCATCACTCACCCTTACTTTACACAATTTGAGCACTGCTTTTCATTGAAAATACTTAGTAAATATTTTGTCTATTACGCAGCCTAGTTTTATGGAATTCCTCCTCCAGCTATAGCTTTTGGACATGTTAAGAGATCACAAATTTCTGCACTGCTCAAACAGTAACTACAGTAAAATCCCTGAAGGGTCTTAAATTCCCTCAGAAGCTTCAGCTTCTTCTGAAGTCTCAGGTGACAAATTCTTTTTATATGAAAACCATCAATGTAAGATGTATTCACTACAGTGTGGTCAAATACTTAGGAAGTAAAGGGCAGGGTGACTGATCTGCAGGACCAGAGAAGCAGCTTTATATGTGACAGCAGGACAGGAATAGGGAGGATCTTCAACAAAAATATATAATTCAATTAAAATTAAGAGGGGGAAAAAGAATAGAAAGTGTCTCATTTGAAACAAAGTATACGTGGTACCGAAATTCCCATGGTTTCAAATGGATACCTAGATTACACTATCAATATCTGCTATTGTTAGCAAGAACAAGCAGAATTAGATACACGATTCTCAGATATCGGAATAAACATTACTGCAAACATTACAACTAAACCAGACTTACTTCTACTTTCTCTGAAAAACTGCTGAAGAAAATTCCTATTTTATATACAAAATTCTGTATTTTTAACACAAAGATATGCTATGTGAAATGTATACATAGACTTCAGGTTTTCTCTTTTCATAAAAAAAAAAGCTGGAAAGCTTCTTAAAGTTTAAATGAATTGCAAAACTCCCAAACAGCTTTTATGTAAAAGCACCAATCTATTTTTTCCCCTTATGAAAATATAATGCCTAACTACAGCTTAGCATTAAACAAACAACAACTTTTAAATACGACATGAGTTTTCAATATATTTTTAAAATAATGTTAGGGCCAGAGCAAAGACTGCACAATGAACTACGCAGAACCAGGGCATGCAGTATGTAAGTACACAGTAATTGTGGTAAGCCCAAGCGCCACAGCATGTGTGATCAGATAGACTAACGCTAGCAAATTGCTTACAAAAGTCAAAGGATGGAATAAAAATCTCTTGCTCTTCAGATTTTTGTCTTCATTTTAGTCACAATAAAGAATAAAAATACAAGAGACAGGACAAAACTTGGGTTTGTTAGGGCTTGTACTCAGTTAATACTTCATAATAAAAAAAGATTTGTTTCAAGCAGTAAGATCAAAACCTGAAGAAACTCTGTAAGCCACAAATACTTTCAACAGAACTAATACAGTTATTAGAGACTACTGACAAGCATGCTTACTGTCCCACGAAACAGGCACACCAGCAAGAAAAATACACCATTGCATGAATAACATTAACTTATTTTACCTACACAAGATGAAACCAGCAAGCACTGAAACATGAATGAATTGCTGGTAAAGTTTATTTTTAAACTCTGACTTGACACAGAATATACTTTGTAATACAAATTCTGTAGTTATTTCATGAAATTGAGAACATTCAAGCAGGCAAACTGTTTCAAGACAGAACAATCACCAGTTTTGCTTTAAAGCATTTCATGATTTCATTACAGCAAACTGAGAACAAACAGATAAACAATTAAAACCCCACTTATACCAAAACATCATACAGAATCATAGGTACTATTTTGAAGTTTGCAAAAGCAGCAGAATAGCGCCTTTGCAGATTATCTTTGTACTTCATATAGATTACACAAAACTACTAGCAAACAGAAGCTGGTTTTCTCTGAACACTAATTAGAAACTCAAGAATGCAAGTCATAACGACAGGAAGAAAGAAAAATGCTTAAGAAAAATATGACTTACCAGACAGATGAGTTTAGCTGTGTCTCAAGTGCAGAAGAACTTTCGGTATAAGTAGATCTTGTTTATTTAGCCCTTTATGAAGGTTTCTCTCAAGAAATGAATTTAACTCACATGCAGGAGTCTGCAAAAAAAGAAACAGTCTGAGCTGCTGGCTGTTCCTGTTCCAAGCACATTTGAGCTATTTTCAGCAGCAAAGGGCTTGCCTACAATCAAAATGAAAATGCAATACAGAATAGCCAGCCTCCCAACTGAAGCAAAAAAAAAAATAAAAAAAAAATCAGTAAATCCATAGCAAAAAACCTTTGTTCATTGTCCAAATTTTTATTTAAAGAAACAGAAAGAGCAGGAAACAAGCACTGCGGATGATGAGCAAAAATACTGTTGAAAGGAACTCTGGGACCTTGAAGACTGTTACCTGTATCTGAAGAAACAAACGATCCCTGATATTTATGTGAAAAATATGTTTTGAGTTTAGTCATCTCTGAAGATGCTTAGCCTTCTTTACACAAGGACTCACCTGAGGTGGAAGTATTTCTATTTGCATTTAAGTGGACTGTACCTGGCTGGTATACATACCTGAGGACAGGACAAATCCGTTTACAAAGACTGAAGCCAGTAGTTTGTTTCTAGTTGGCACCTTACATTTCCAGTTTCAGAACCAGGGCTATTTTATAAAATTAATGACCTGAAGCTGCCGACACTACATTTTTTCTACCAGCTTCATTCATAGAAACAATGAAGATCTCCCTGCCCTCTTCTGCCACATCCCCAACCAGCCAGCTTACCCTCCCCTAATGTAAAAATACCAGGAAAGGTAAATTATCAATACAAAGTGTTAGAGGAAAAGAACCAAAACCATCTTGATGGGTACATAAAAGCTAGTTAATTCAGCATTTCAGACAACACCAGTAAGTCAAGTCAGTGTTAGGCACTGCTACTGAGTAACTTAGTACTTTTGTTCAAGGAAAAGTTATGGGACTTGAAGTTACTCTACTCAAAACCTAAACCAGGCTGATGTAATGAAATTACAAAATGTTTCAGTATCTACTGAATTTCCAAGTCTTCTTAAGCGCACTCATTTGAAAATGTTTTTTAACACCACAGATCAACATAATTCATGATTTGTGAACAGTAACTATTTGAAAGTTATACTGACACATGAAACAGGATGCCAGAGAAGCTATTTGGTGAGTTATTAAAATAGTAAAGCAATGCTCATGGTTAAAAACAGAGGTATTTGTTCCTACAGACTCATATAAAAGTCATTAGCTACAATACACTTATAACAATAATGAAAAAGCTGCCAAGTGTGAAGATATAGCATAAACTCTTTCTGGATTAGCTCTAAAGCATCCCTTCCATTTGATCCCAACAATTTTTAGTGTTCCTGTAGTTAAAAGCAGCTAGAAAAACAGCCTGCACAACCTCCAAATACCAACCCATTAAATTAATCATTATCACTGCTTCAGTCCAAATGGCTAGTTTAAGGCTATTCTTTTTACCACAAAACTTGTGCACAGATTAAAAAGCTCAGTCTATATTTAACCTGAGATTCATAAACAAGGATATTTAAGGACTCCAGTAACTCACATTTCAGACAACGAATGAACATGTGAATTAATAGCCAGTCTGAGAGCCCAAATGGTCAGGTCGAACATGCAGTATAGCTTGTAAATAAATACACCCTCAGTACATATCAGACCATTAGTGTCAGATGCTATATTACCTTGCTATCCATAATCCTTTCACCTGGTGGTTACAAGCTAAATCAACAAATATCTGTATGCCTAATATTGTGCAAATATGAAAACAGAAGAAAGTCTTAAAATCATTATTAGCAGTGTCAGTTTACTACTGAAGTAGTAATAATACTACTTTGTGTAATACTACACGTATTGTGTAATACAATACACCATGCTTTGCAGCATGTTTCTTTTCGGAAGCACTTTCTCAGAAGGCAGATTTACTACCATTAGCTGATTTACCATCAGCACACTTAACCCATTTTGGTACCCTGTTTCTTCATACTCTCTCTGCAACTGTTTTCATGTAAACTATCTACCTATTTGTACTCACAGCATTTACTAAACGTGACGAAACCACATACTGAGATGTCATTTTACTACTAGATATAAATCAGATTATCTTTATCTACAGTAACAATTAGATGCCATATACACCATCTAAATCTGAAATAGAAATATATCTGCATGCTTATTAGTAAAACAAATGTTACCGCTACCAAGATTAACACCTTACACTAAGTGTTTAGTGACCAGACACTACAGGATGGAGTTCTGATAAATCAGAAGAAAGAATCTCGATAGATGAGGGAAACGGAAAATTGCTCACCATGCTAACAGACAAAAGAGCTGCATACCTGCTCCACTGCACAGGTTCATATAAAGGAACCTCAATTTTTCTAGCCCTAACCTTTCAAACACAGCTGAGTCACTAAAGCTTCACATGGAACGTCTGAAGAATCTCCCTTTTGAGAAGTCTCCCTGGGTAAATTTCAAGATACGCCGATGAACACAGTACAACCAAGTGTAATGACTTTTCTTTGTATTATTCATATATATGTTTCTATGCACATCTTTCAATAGTAGTGGAATGCCTTCTAGTAACATGAGAATGTGTCTACATTAACTGCATGTTATCTGTCCCAGGAAGAAACAAGGAGTATGGATAAAGTTGGGGTTTTTGCGTGGGTTTTTTTATCTATTTTTTCAAAAATCACATATAACAGATAACATTAAATGCATTTAACATTAGAGAATACAAGCACAATGCATGCAATGTGAATTTGCCAGAGCCCCTTAAAAGAATTCATAAACCAGACAATTTCAACGACTGACGTGATTATTTCCCAGATTACTGGGATAGGGTAGCGGAATCTACATAAGGACAGGAGAAAGTATCAACAACGTGCTTTATCCTAGACTTCAGCTAGTCCTGCAAATCGCTTTGATAAATATGATCCTGAGAGATCTTACAAATAAGAATGAACCTTTTTTCAACATCTCAGGTGCGCTTTTAGCGGCTTCCACTGAAACGCAGTGGAGCCATGAAAAACTGTGGCCATTCTCCTGGGCAGAATGCAATACCTAGTTACTCATAGACCAACATAAACCATTACTTGTGGTTGTTCATACAAAACAGAAAACAAACGAAAAACTCATGGACACAGACAAACTCAACCTACTGCCAGGGATGCCTGACTTCAGACAAATGCATCACGTGCCTACAAAGCCAAAGAATGAAACTAAATAGGAAAGATTAATCTCTAGTGACATCAGTTTAATCTCTAAAGTTCAGCTAAATGCTCATACTTAGGTTCGGCATCATCAAATGATTTGTAATCAGCCTTCA
The DNA here is from genome assembly GCA_013399095.1 of Psophia crepitans. Taxonomy (NCBI): domain Eukaryota; kingdom Metazoa; phylum Chordata; class Aves; order Gruiformes; family Psophiidae; genus Psophia; species Psophia crepitans. The sequence continues at coordinate 166,802 of VWZZ01000302.1, read as the reverse complement.
CCTATGCTCAGTAGGAACATGCTCAGGAATGAAAGGGTGACAACACTCAGAAGTTTATCAGAACATGTACCTGAGAAGTCTGTTTCTCAAGAACTGGTTTGAGACTTATTTCTTTGATAGAAATAGTCAACACCTCACCGTCAACATTTCTGCTCTATTTCACTCATATCTGACAAGATTTACAAGCACCACAGAACTCCTAAGAAGTTATTTGTTGATGATCAGCTTATACTTTTCTCCTGCTTAGTGTATTAGGATCAATCGTTATTTATTAGCATAGGAAACCTGGTATAAATGTCCCACCAATGAGAGCTTCATTTTTACATATAAACTACTTTAGAAAAGCATAAACCGAATTACACCAGCTTCTTTCTCCTACTTCAAAATTTCTAAGGCTTCATTAACCATAAAAACTTCTTAAAATCTCACTAGGACAAATCTATGCACTGAACAAAAGTAATGATAAACTCCCATTAAGTACATTAATCAAGGATTAACAGGTAGGAAATTTTCAGGTAGGAAAGCACTGCAGACAGCTTTCTTCTGTATTAACAGTTCTCACCTTCCCACCTATCACTAAATGCACTTGACATTCTAGCCAGGTTATTACTTAATACATCTAATGTCCTATGTCATCATGCATGCCTCAGGTAGTGGCAGTAGCTGCAGAATAGTAATATTAGCCTGACACCACATAGAACAATGACTACAAATACACAAACAGCTCTTTAGTTCGGTACATTTAAAAATGTATTGTTTAAATTTTCTAGACCATCATATGAAAAAACTGAACTCCTGAAAAACCTTCAACATTCTAAAAATCCACATAAGAAACGAATCCTGAACTTCAATCTCTACCACAGTTTCATTTGAGCTGCACATGGAAAAAGGTGGGTAATCCCATGAAAGATAAATTAACTCAAGCTTTCAGAACATAGGAATCAGTATTGCAAGACAGAACATGTAGGCAGCCAAGTTACTGTGATGGTTACACCTGACACCCTTTCCTAACCCTAAAGAAAATGAACTAGACATGGTCACAGTGTTGAAATACTTCAAAGTTTCTCCCCAGTGAGGCTACAAAGCAGTTCTGCTCTTACACAGGTCCCACACACAGCAATAGAACCTTTGGTCAAAACATTTCAAGAAGCAGGAACGATCTAGGTCCTTCAGGGACAATGAATTGCAATCTCTATAGACAGTACAGAAGTGACACACATTGCATTTATCACTGCTTTGTGGCTTCATTATCCCCATACTGAAGCTCTGGTCAGAGAACTAATTTTTAACATAACTGTCAGTGAAGTTTGTTGAAGTCCATGCAATGGAATATTTTTTTTTCATAGCTCTGTTAGTACATCAGTTTCCTGCATGACAATTCTACTCTCCAGTATCTCAGTATTCCACAAATAGTTCTCCACATTAAAAAAGCAGAGCACCCTCCTTTGCCTAAAGAGTTTTCTCATCATTTCCTTAAAACAATGGTGGATGGCCCATCTCACTAATATCACTAGGTAATAATAAAGTTAAACTTCTCTTGCCAGGTTTGGTATAAGAAGTTTCATCCCTATATAGCTCATTAGAACAAGCTGGAAACTGGGAAAAAATAACAAAAAAAAAGCAAGTTGGAATTGTGGGGGTTTTTGTCTTGTGCTCCTCAGAAAGCACTCAAGAGCCAGCCATGATGGGCAATCTCTGATCCAGCAGAATATCCAAGAAGCCTACTAAATTTGTTACAGAAATGTTTTGCTGATAACTCACACATTTGAAAGAATAGAATAGAATAGAATAGAATCATTAAGGTTGGAAGTGACCTCAAGGATCATCTAGTACAAAGAATCACGCCCTCACTTCACTAACACCAACTGATGTTTGTGCAAAATGGCGGGTGTTTGATGAAGAGTTGCCTCTGCTGTTGTTCTCCAGAACAGCAGGTCTCTGTTCTCTTTAAAAGATGCCATCTGTCTTTAACTATAGTGAGTTCTTATTTTTGACTTCAGAATGTGTTCAGTCTGCTCCTCCTCACTCACTCCAACTATAATGAAATTTTGTCTAGTGATAGAAAAAAAATTATTTAAGACTGAAATAACCAGACTGATTTTTGTGAAAAAAGCTTTGTAAACAGGCAGCTCTGCTATCACAGTAAGTTGAGCTTACTACACAACTCAAAATTTGCTTTTCAGGAATCCCGATATATTTGAAAACTTGTATAAAGCTACAAAGTGCCACTGACTGTCTTTATGGTTAGACATTCTGAAGATGTAAAGGGCTTTGACAGAGGCAGCATCTACAAATTTATGACCTTCTTTACACTTCTTTTACATCTAATACACTAAAACACCTAAGATGCTTATCAAGACGATTCGTCTCTGGAAAATTAATCTGTTCTCTAAATGGAAGCTGGAAACATGGCTAGTACCAGATTTTCTGCTAGTCACCTTTGACAAAACCAGATCAAATTTCACTGTTGCAGATTTAGTTTGATATCTAAGGACTCAAACCCAACATTTTGTCAGTCATTGAAATCGTTATAATTTATGTGTTTAATAACACCATGATATAATATAGAATAATTTAAAAATTACAGTACCTTCAACTAAACACCAAATACATACATTAAAACATAAAGAGACACTCAAGCCTGAAGTGAAATCAAATGCCTTAAGAATATACAAACCACTACTGAAAGCGTATTACCTAAAGATTTAGAGCCTCTTGGCCATCTGCCATAACCAATTCCAGTATTTAAGCCAATTTCATGTAACCAGCAGCAAATCATATAACTGCTGTCCTAATGATATGAAAAATCACGGCTACTACCTCTATGAAACTGAACAAAGAGAAGGATAGGCCTGCTAAGAGCACTAATTTGCTATAAGACTAACTTCCTCTATTCTAAAAGTAAACAGTTAAAAACATATAGGGAAATAAACCTGAAAAAGCTCTTTCAGGAAATGGAGAACAGCAGCTTATTGTTTATCTCGCTCTTGATACACACCTCAAGTCCATTGTTTCAAAAACTTCGTACAAGGTTATTTGTTTTTCAGACTAATTTTCTTCTAGAATGTGTTCAACTACTGTGTAAGATGGTGGAGTTCCTTTCAGAAGTGCTGGGTGCATTATGGAGCAGGGTCTCCCTCAAGGTCTAGACCTCAGACAAGTAAACAAGCTAGGACTCTCCACTTGCAATGACCATTGTGACTTACCAATACAGATGACAGAGTTTGAACAAGCTGCTCACTAGAATTTTTGAGCTCAGATCTGTTTTAGATAGACCCAAATTCCTAAGCATCTATCTCTCTTAACAGTAGAACTTCACAGGTACATAAGAGTTTCCTGCTAGACCAAGAAAGTGGTGTGTCATCTTGATGAAGCCGCTTTGGTGACAACTATCATGTATAAACTTGTGTTTTATCAACCTTGCCTCAGAGGAACAAACATCCATATGACATTCTCAGGTTATTTTCACTCTTCATAAAAACTATGGACGATGGTGTTACCCCACCATATCTCTTTAAAACAAAAAAAACCCAAAACCACTGTACTGATAGTCTTTAAAACATCTGCCAGTGATACTGAAAAATTGGATTAAATTTCCAGAAGTATTTACAGTCACACCTCCCACTTTGCTGACACAGAACACTAAACACCAAGCTACTGTCTGGTCTTTTGAGGACACTGGCCCATCTTTCACAGCGTAATTACAGATTTCATGTGACTTACAGAGCAAGAGTCTTACTCTCCCTCTTTAGCTTAATAAAGAGAATTTATCTAGGAGGAAGGAAAATTTGCATTACTCCTCTCGTTACTCTGAAATATTACTATCTGAATAATATAGTCTGAAATATCTAACACCTTCAGACAGTTTGCCATGGGTAAGATTGTGCCCCCTTCTCAAGGGAGTATTATCATCACTAGGCTCTGAGGGCATGCGCACTCCCATGCACCGCTACCCCTTCTTGATCTCAAGCTAGCAAAAGAAATTCACAGAAGAAACGCACTCCCAGTTCCCCCCTTTCACTTCAGAGATTTACGTTACAGAGCAAACAAGGTCTAATAGCATTCTGTCCTTTCATAAACCACCAGATTATGGCCAGGCTGGCTTTACACCTCCACATTCTGTATTGAGTTTCAATTCCAATTACCATGAACAAATCCACAACGGAATTTAGGCTTCTCAATAATTAACACAATGGTGTTCAGACAATTTGCTAAGCTGCCAATTCAGTAAAGAAAAAACAAGGTACTTAAATGAAAAACAGTCCTTAGCTTTACCAACCAATTAATTTTAACATTTTCTGCTACTCATAGTATAGAGGGCAGGAGATAGCAAACATTCTGCAACTGAAGATTTTGGGCAATAAAGACCAGGATGAAAGGAATGATACTTGCCACCTCAACTACAAAACCTCTCATTAGAAGTCAATCAACAGGTAAAATCAGTGCAGAGAACTGTCTTTCCTTAAATTTTCCTTCAGTCAGTTTATCCATTTTGCTACTATAACCCACTTAACTGAAAACACAACCTAAAGCATAAGCAACTGCACAAAGCTTTGAAGGCTTCCCAGCTATGGGCAGATAACACTGCAGCATTTTAGAGTACTAGCTAATACTGGCAAAGTCTAATATTCTGACATTTTTATGGTTTATTTTCAAGAGACTGAGCTCAAAGCCAGTATCTGATTTTCGACAAGACCCAACATGTGCATTCAGGTTTATTTCTTCTGATTGCAACATATTAACAGCATAAAACCAGCTAAAGTTGGCCAAAGCTCAGAGATACAATTGCCTCAGAAAACTCTCAGTTTGCTTCTCAGTTTTAGACAATCATGAGAGTTATCAGTCCTACAGGCTGCAAAGAAAGTAGTTATTTTAAGAGCTAAGGTACATGCCACCACTAGACTCAAGCAATTTGCACCTACACTGCCTCCACTTTTGCTCACCTTCACATTGTTTATTGGTCAAAAGAGACAGTGCCAAGTACCAAAATACTTGAGCCTACCAAGTCAGCTCCTGCTCCCAACAAGGACTCCAAGAATGCTGTCACAAAAACCTGAAAGAAGGCCTACAAGCAGCATAGCAATAGCAGAAAAGAGAGCAGTACAAGGTGCTGAAACAGTTCCATTCCAATACCAGTATCCTAAGCAAGGCCATGGGCATCACGAACTCTTTCGTTAACAACATTACAGAATGTATCACTGGAAAAGCATGCCATCTGGCATATCACAAGGAATGCTTGACCATCATTGCCTCAGAGGTGGAGTCTGACATGCACTAGGAGCTGCCCAAAGAGTTAGCCATGCCTGAAGTCAACAAGGCTACCAGGCAAACATTGCACCTCCAAGACCTAAACTGTGCCTTTTGCCCAAGGACTTGGAGATACTGACGAATGGAAAACTGGATATAAGCCAGCAATTTGCGCTTGCAGCCCTGAAAGCGAACCATGTCCTGGGCTCCATAAACAAGAAGTGTGGCCAGCAGATTGAGGCAGGTGATTCTGCCTCTCTACCTGGCTCTACTCAGAACCCACCTGGAGTACTGAGTCCAGCTCTGGGGTCCTCAACACAAGACAGACATGGAGCTGTCGGAGCGAGCGTAGAGGAGGGCTGCAAAAATGATCAGCGGACTGGAGCACCTCTCCTATGAGGACAGGATGAAAGAGTTTGGGTTGTTTAGCCTGGAGAAGAAAAGGCTCTTCAGATACCTTATTGCAGCTTTTCAGCACTTAGAGGTGGCCTGCAAGCAAGCTGAGGACAGACTTTTTAGTAGTGCCTCCTACAATACAACAAGGGGCATTAGTTTTAAACTAAGAAGGTAGATTCAGACCAGATATGAAGTTTTTTACGACATGGATGGTGAAACAGGTTGCCCAGAGATGTAGATGCCCAATCCCTGGAAACATTCAAGGTCAGGCACGACATAGCTTTGAGCAACCTGATCTAGCTGAAGATGTTCCTGCTCATTCCAAGGGTTTAGACTAGATGACCTTTAAAAGCTCCTTTCTAATCTGCACCATTCTACGATTTTATCTGCACCACACTCTGGCACAACTTGAAGTCCACTTGGACTCTCCTTATGACCACATGCTTTTCCCCACATTCTTACGCCTTGGCCAGGGTTATTTTGATAGACTGATTCTGATGGGATGTTTGACAGGATAGCAGTGACAGGCTGGTTATTCATGAAGGGTGTGAAAACAGATCTGGCTGCAAACCAAGCTGTGTCAGCTCCTAGGAAGTCACAAACTGTTGTGACTTGGGGCAATATAGGAAGCAGCAGACTGATTTTGAATAAATTCCCCTACAATCCCTCATATCAAAGGAAAGGGATCTCCAGTCCATCTTGTCCATCTGCTTCATAACAGCAAAATCCAGTGTGTCATTCCTGGCAGATATTCCATCAGCCTGTTTCAGAAGACGTCCAGCAAGACAAATATCCCAACTTCTTTAGACACTTCAGTATGTAACTAACCTTAGCACAATGTTTGGGTTTTTTTCCCCTTGCTCTAACCAAAGTGTCCTTTCCTGTAATTTAAGCCTGAAATGTAGCAGTTCAGGTGATTTTGATATAGAGTCAAGCTCAAATTCCAAACACACACAAGTCAAAGCAAGACCAGAGCTCCCCAACTGCCAACCTATACTTTCTTTATATTGCATTGCACACATGCTATTGGCAGGCACAGACTACTCAATTTATGAAATCAGGCCTACGCAATAAAGACAATAGATAAACTATACGCAGCATGAATTATGATTCTTGTAGAGAAGTTCAAAAGCTCTAGGGCTGCAAGAGCCAGAATGGAAAACCCAAGGCATCAAAGTGTGATCAGTATTAACATACATCTCAGCTAGAAATATCTAGGCTCTCAAGGCTTTATGAAATGGAGCATGACCCCAAAAACAGGTCTTAACATATAACGAGTTGTTGGGGATTCTCCAGAGAGATGCAGACAGTAGCTGCCTCATTTTCTTTCCCATTCACACATCAGTAGATAAATGTAAGGACTCAACATGTAAGTTCACCTGTAACTGGTCAGAGGAATTATCATCACTGGATGTTACTACACAGCAGCATGCTCATACTGTCTTGAAAGGCCAAAGCTACAGTACCTTGTGAACTGCATACATTTGGCTCAGAATTGTACAAGAGTTTTACACCCCGGAGAATTTGCAACTGATTTTTTGAATTTGAAAATCTTGACAACCCAGTTACAGTATTACTGAAACTGATGCTTTCCAGACAAGCCAAATAGAGACTGTTGTAGCTTTGAGTGCAGATAAGTTACAAAAAGTACGTTAGAGAAGGACTCTCTCCTTTCCTTCAGTATAATGTATCATGATTAACAGGAAGTCCCTAAAGCAGAAAACTGATCCCCTTCCTGTTCGAATCTCTCTGTTCCTGAAAACCATAATTTCCTCAGAGATTTGATAGTTCCTCAAACTATGAAATTAAAGGAGGACTTAGCTTCTAGAAAGTTCTTCAGCTTCAGGTTCCAAAGGTTTAGCACAATGCCAACATCCCCAAGAGGACACTCAATACCTGAAGCAGCCCTACCCCACTAGGAGAACAGCTCAGAAAATCAGTGCTGAGCTTTTGCTTGTTTTGGCTTCTTGTTAACAGAAGCACAGTAGTATGTAGTCATTTATCATGTATTGCTTCAGCTAAGTGAAAATGAAAGCTCTTTTACAGTTTTTGTTTGCTATTTGTGTTCTCTGTAGTACCATTAATTACAGAACAGGCTGTTAGTTTGAAACACTTGAGCTATATTCATGCTCTTCCTCGCAAGGAAAAGACAAGCTGATGTTTGTTGTGTTTAAGACAACACAGGATGTTACAGCTGTATTGCCAGTTAATTGCTCTATGTTGACATATTTGCAGGCCAGAACTAATTTTTCTGCTAACAAAACTAAACCAAATCATTTCAGGGTCAAGTATAGTGGTGACAAGACAAAAGACGTTGTGGGCAACGCTGATTTTTATCGATTTCCTAATTTTTTTCCTCAGTTCACTTTCATTGCTGATCCGTGAACACTATTCAGTAATAAAGAATCCAAAACTGCAGCCATATTTTCCACCAAAGCTTTTCTCTCCATATAGAAAATTTGTTCCACATGTGAGACAGTCTACACACACAATTCTAAAATAATACCTCCTTGCTATCTCCATTTCTGGTAGCCAGTATGACATGTTGAAGGGCTACACACACTCTTCAACAGATACAGCGTATACTTCTTGTGAAAATCAGGCCTTTCAAGACATCTCAATTCATGTAACAGAGGCCAGTGCCAACTAGGAAAGTGGACAGAAAAGTCCTAAAAAATATTCTCCACAGCAACAAACTGACAGTTGGAACAATATGACTATGAGTATTTTGTACATGGAGTAAAGGAAACAACACCTGTGTCCATTCCATAAACCTAACTCCATGCAGCTGAAGTTATACAGAAGGCTTGAAGAACAGAAATGAAAATATCACGATCAGGCAGATCTTAAGCTGCATGAGAACTGGAAGTCAAAGGCAATATAATTTGAAGTATGTATTCTATTTTGTAACCCTGAAGTTTTCTACTTCACCAGTAATTTCCTCCCTCTGACAACAAACCACAAAACAACCCACATATGGGAAAGGCGGATTTCCCTTCCTAGAAATTGTTTACTTCCTCTGAAATTTAACATCCTCTGTTTTTCAAAGTCATCCATCTATTATAAAAAGCACAAAACACCGTTTTTTGCCTCAAGGCTTTTGAATTTTTCATCAGCTCAGTCCTGTTTGAAAGAGAAATTCTCAGTTCTCTAATCCTGAGAGACAAAGATAGCTACAATCAACAGTGGACTAATGAACATTTGCACTTAAAACTAAAGGATGAAGTCAGTGACTTCTGCTATTCTCTGCTTCTAAAATAGCTTGAAAACTTAACATATACAGAAAAACAAAACTGAAGTTGAAAGATAAATTTTCACTAAGTTTTTACAGGATGGTTAGTTATCCTACTTTATCTTGCACCTCCTGAAAGAGCACAGAGATAAAAAAGTTGTCATATTACCATGTTGTACATGAAAATATTAAACATAGACCTATCAGACTTCTTAGAAGCAGCTTAACTATTACAAATTTGGTGTCCAAAGCAGATTAAGCTCCTTACATTTCCTTGCCTTCTGCTATGAACTCGACTTGCAATTTAAGCTCAAGCACATTTGATAGCTCCAGCAACTACACAAATTGTTCGTAAGAAAACATTAAATAAACATTAAATGTTGATTTTGTATGCTTTGCATTCTCATCAGTAGGGTGAGATGAAATGACACATGATTGAGAGTTACCTCAAGACTGTAGCTTGAAGCCAGAGCACAACAATAGACTGGGGGAAATTACTAACAGTTTTATATAATACCTGTGCAGCTTTTAGTTACTTGTAACAAAATCAGCTTACAATAGACAGGTGGGATGAACTAGAAACATGTGTCAAGATCAAAGTCTAAACTGTCCCTAAACTGAGTACTTTAAGTTAGTTTTACAGTATTTTAAAAGTTAGAAATAGCATTGAATAAATATAAACAAAACTATGCTAAAAACTGTTGTGATCCATACCCTGAAGAAGTGAACATACGAAATCTTATGATACAACACCAAAACATTACTGCCCCTGTAATGACAACACAACTATTTCCTGATTCATGCTCTTTATGAAACCAAGGTGATCCCTTGCCTTGATTTAGATGGTGACATTTCAAACTTTCAAGGTGTGTCTGACATCAATTTTCAAATCTGGTTAGCATTTGTAGGATCCCAGCTTGAAATGCACAGCCTAATTTCAGAGTAGTTTCTGACATTCATGAAGTTTGAGGAAGCAGAACTAATTACATATCTACCAGGACATCAAAAAAATATAAAATGTGTATAAACATATGTAAAGCCATTTCCAGTAATAAACATACTGTAAATAAGGTTACCAGATCCATTCACATGGTTCCAACCTGTTCAGTACAGATCTTACTAATGATAAGACTTAAGTGTCTATGTGAATTTTAAAAATAATAATTATTTCAAGTGACAGACACAAGTGCAACGCTTCTTTTATCTTTTATTTAAGTCTTTCCGGTATTCTCCAAAAGGCATTTACTAGGCATTTTGGTCTGAACCTAAAACTGGAACAGTAAAAAGCTAGATGCTACGGCCTTTTCAATGGGATTTTAAAAGCAAACAAAATCTGTTACTATTTTTAATAAATTCTGAGACAACTTTTATCATTGCCTTCAAATGGAGAATACAGACCAACAAGAGCTTCTGAAAGTGCTGTATTCTATGATAATTTGATTTGTAAGCTTCATTTTGCTGAACTTCTGTCCTCTTAAAATTTAAGTATTTTTGGTTGAAGTTCCTTGTTTAGAATGTATCTTTGGAAAGGATACTACACCCAGGTTTGAGGTAACGCACAGAACAACAAATACCTTGAAGTCATGACCTTGCTTTTAAGAGTCTTCCTCAGACTAGATTCTTACAAGCCTAAACTTGAATCTTTATTTCAACACTTGCAGCAGGAAAAGACTAATTCAAGATTAAGAGGAAATGGAAATAAGATTTCACAGTTTTGCAAATCTAAAGGCACAAATTTTACAATTGTATTCTGTACCCACCAAAAGTGGGTAGATGCTTCAGAGTGTCTTTCCAAACTTAACTCTAAAAAAGTTCATTAACAGAACTCTTTGCTTTAGGGCACTGAAGAGCTAGAACACCTTCTAGCTCTTTAAAAAGGTCCTCAGTAAAAACTACTCACATGTGAACACTAGAGAAATAAGTCCAATAACAATCTTAAAAGCCGCCACTCCTTTTATTTACACACAATTAGAATGATGAAAATGTTTTTACCGTTTTGGGTATTGAATCTGAAACTTCCAAAGCATTATCTGCAATTAGTTCAGAAAAACACAGTTTTAACGAACAAAGAGAATCTGTTCCTGAACATACTAGACAATAAACTCCAGAAAAGTCTGACTAAAATCTATAGAATACTGAAGACAACAGTAGAGTTGCATAGGTTTGAGAGGACTACACACAAGAAAGTCTGCAATATAATTATTCTTTTAAGCCATATTTGAATTCAAGCCACCTTCAAACTTCCAGCTCAGGTGAAAAATCAAGTATGTGCACTGAGATATGGACACCTTCCATAAAGGATCTGCAGTTCTAATACACAGGTGTGTAAAGCAAAATGTACAAGACATCCACTAACATTATAATACAATTTGCCCCAGTAAAATAATTTGGTACAAAACCATTGGACAGGAATCAGAATGGAGACTTGTCAACAAATACACAGACATTGCAGAAGGAGCAGACAGTGTAAATAGCTGGTTTGGGATACTGACTTCAGAATCAGAGAATCAAGTTCCCTCTTTAATAACAGTCAGCTAAACTAAGCACCACAGCAACTTTTATGAGGTATTACACTTGCCTATAAACTACCCACTGCCTGACTCTTATCCCCAGAATCGCACTATTCCATTGCTGATGAAAGCAGCTAGAGAGAATTCCATTTCCACACTGGATATTCACATAACTATCTATTTGAAAACACAGGTCAAACTTCTTAATGCTTCATCTAAAGTGCTTATGGACAGCCAAGGCTTGACCATTTGTCTCCCAAGAATAAAATGCAACATGAAGAATAAGCCTACAGAAGGAGATTGATTTGTTTTCAAACCCATGAACTGGGATTGGAACTCTTAAGTGTATGTATGAAGACCCAAAAAAATAATCTGCGGAGTGCCCTGACAGACTGTGTATAGGTTAGACACTTGACTAGAATGCAAATATGAAGACTTTTTTTTTAAACACCAAAGACCTTGAACACTCAAGCATGTGAAGTCCTCAAGGACCTGGCTCATTTTTCCCCTCACACCTACTTCCCCCTTTGCTCTCCTAAGCAGCGTGTTGTAGCTTTTCCTGAAAGGACTGACTTCTCCATGCATTTTTGAAGTCTGATGATGTTGGGTCTTTTTGTCCATCATCAGGAATGCTATTGTTTAGACCTCTCTCAAGAGACAATTTAACTACAATGTCTGGGCCCACAGTTTTAGGTAATGCTTTCTGATTTATGCAAAATGCACACCATGAGAACAGCCCAGATTTTTGCTGTGAAGCCATTGTACCTGTCCTGTCCCAGAACAGTGGGCACATACAGCTAGCTCACTGTCTTCTCACTGCAGCAATTATGTCTTTCTACTCTTTCTTTTCAAGCACTTTCACAATTCTCTTCTTGTCTCTTTTAAATCCCCAAACTCTCATCACAACTTTGGTCACCATGTGCTCAGATTTTCTCATAGAATTTCCATTAATTCATAAAAAACAGTGGGCTTTATAATGAGAACACTTCCCAAGTTTATCTATAAAGCTGCTATTTGCTTGTTCCTCAACTCCCTTTTAAATTTTCATTTTTGCTATAAGACATATGGAAACTACTGGTATCACAATCAAGTAGTGGTCAAAGCTACCTGTTAATAAACTTGCTCTTCAGTTTACCCTCGCAACCATTTTATGTTCAGCACCTATTGCAAAGGGCACTCAGCCCCAATCCTGTCTTTGCATAGTGAGGATCTAATATTGATAGAAACAATTATTTAAGGAGTTTGCTTTCAAACAGCAACTCCATCTTTTTATCCTCTCATTAGGAAGTAATTCATCTGCCCTTTCTCTTCTGCTGGCTAATAATACAATGACTGCCAGAACTGAAAGTAGAATACATCTACATAGAAATAGCGTAACACCTGTATCTTTTGTAGCTCTTAGTCATACCAAGATGTTTATTTTCACTCGTGGTTTTTAGCTAATTAGTGACTGATTTACACTTCAGAAAATTATTTTAAGGTAATTACACCACTAAATATTACAAAAATTAAACAAATTCACACCTGGATTAATTTAGCCTAACATCTCTGCAATTATTTTTGTCTTGCTCATAAAAAACTATTGCTTCAAGCTGGAAGGCATCCTCCTAATGTTTTGCTACAGTAGGCATTAACTAGAACAGGTGCAGACTTCCAAAACATTTTTAGAGCCTGCAGTCCTGACAATGCGTGCCCTGAACCTGGCCTTTGCTCAAGACCATAATTCGGTCATCTGTGAATCAAACACCACCATCAAAAGCATGTGAACTTGTAGATCTACAGTTATGCAAATAAGGAATTAAAAACCTCTCTTGTACTTGTTTAGAAGTAGAATGATAATCTGCAAGGCTCAGATTACATGATCCATATCAGTAAAGTGACCCTTACAGAAGAAGTTTAAGAGACTTGCATTTGCCTGATTATTTGCATGTATGTCAAAACAAAGCCTTTGGTTTGGCCTTTATTCTACTGTCAAACCTGTCAGCATCTCACTTAGCTCTCCTACAGTAGCACTTCATTTGATTAGTCTCTTACATTTTACTTATTCAAAGTAAGCCACTTGATTACAGTCACACTGAAATTATTTCCTCAAGATTTCTAACAAATAGAGATTTCTTCAAAAGAAAACCGGTAAATTTTATTATCTACGAGATTATCATTCCTTAGAGCTCCCTGCTCATTAAAAATTCACTATAAATTAAATAAAAAAATGTGCTGGCAACTACTGGCTTCTGTCAGAATTTGCTTTTGAAAATGTGTAAAATGCATAACTGGCTAGCAGGAGCAGTGTGATGTACGTGATCAATATGTGACTTAAATGATACATACTGAGTGTTTTCCCAGTAGCATCCCTTTGGGTTGCTTACTGCTTGCTTGTCTTGCAAATCCTTACTATTAGGAGGAAAAAATTATTTGTTATATATTTCATCTAGGCTAAATGCTACAGTTTAGGATTGTTTCAAAAACTATAGCCTTTTTGGAAATTCAAAACTTCCATACATGCCTCATGATGTTTAAAACAGCAGCTGAAATACCAAGCTAGAGCTGGAGCCATTTAATCCATTAACTCACCCCTTATGGTGGCCCATACTGACTGCTTCAGAGAGCACAAAATGTTCTGTGTTAGAGACTTACTAAACAGCCTTCCTAAAATAGCCTTCCTAAAATACAATTCTTTGTCAATCCCACCAATTAATAATCACCTCACACCAATTATCTATTTGTCCTTATTTATCATAGTTCAAGAAACTACAAAAATTCTCATCTGCACAACAGAATAGAGAATTTGAGGTTCCCAAATGAACATGAAGTTTGGTGAGAAAACAGCATTTAGTACCTTACAGATGTTATTTTGTACCTGCTTGAAAACTTTGTTTCAGTATCTTGATTTCAGATTATATTTATGCTTTCAAAAAAGGAATTTTTTCTTTATAATCACATCTGGGTTTTTTAATATTAAGAGACAATGAACGAAGAAAACATTCAAGCATCCAATTTAACTGTCTACCCCATACTTAGTTTTATTGCCCTGAATCTGTTTTTCCCTTGTGGTCACTTCAGGTAGTGAAAAAAGTGTTCATATACATAGAGACCTCTGTAGTAATGTGCAATTTCTATTTCATAATTTTTTCAGACATCAGAGTTGATCTAGATAACTGAATCATGGACAGCCTCCTCCCTCGCATTTTCTAAAACTAAATTTTGGCAAAGTACTGGCTTTTAAGAAGTCAGTCCTACTGGCTATCCTTGTTTAGTCACATCTAAAACTGTTTGAGAGGTTTTGTTTACATTTGCATTTTATTCCAATCAAAATACCAAAAGCAGTCTTAATCTTAATTGTTATCAATTGAATTCACTTTTACATGTTTTGTGGTATAGCCTGCTGTTTTCACAGAATCACACAGAATCACAAGAGTTGGAAGGGACCTCGAAAGACCATCTAGTCCAAACCCCCCTGCCAAGGCAGGGCCACCTAGAGCACACTCAGGAACGTGTCCAGTCGGGTTTTGAATGTCTCCAGAGAAGGAGACTCCACAACCTCTCTGGGCAGCCTGTTCCAGTGCTTTGTCACCCTCACAGCGAAAAAGTTTTTCCTCACATTAACTCGGAACCTCCTATGCTCCAATTTGCACCCGTTGCCCCTTGTCCTATCGCTTAGTGAGGCCGAGAAGAGCCTGGCTCCATCTTCCCGACACTCACCCTTAACATATTTATAAACATTGATGAGGTCACCCCTCAGCCTCCTCTTCTCCAAGCTAAAGAGACCCAGCTCCCTCAGCCTTTCCTCATAAGGGAGATGTTCCACTCCCTTGATCATCTTCGTGGCTCTGCACTGGACTCTCT